>JAPDVR010000023.1:23643521-24198521 GCA_026230005.1 Gila orcuttii
ACAGAGGAGAGAGTTTGATGATGGACAGGACAGATTTAATGGAGTTTATGTCACCGAAAGCAACAGATATGAGCTGCATTTTATTGATCATCAGCTGAAATTTCAAAATCAAAGACCGCAATAACCGCAATCATTTAGTTTCTTTACTTTTAATGATGATGAGGATGATGATGATGATTGTGTGTTAAGCGTCTGCGACTTACTTTCACTTTGATTTGCGATAGTTTGCTCGTTGGCTTGATGAATATAGATGCTCAGCTTCTCATCTGCGGTAATGCGTGTTGCAGTAGCGCCGTCATATCTGGCTATAACATTACATATAGCCTATAACACGCTCCCACATATTTATTTTTTAGCATTTTTGGGAAGAGTAAAATTTACATATGTGGTTTCAACAACCAGATGCATTTTCACTTGTCCAGTTTCGTCTGGAACTAAAGTTTCCTCTTCAATCTCTGTTATTTCGTCTTGTCCCTGAGCAACACTCATTTTCTTACTTTTGTGATCTTTCTTTTGCTCCCTTTGCTCTCTCTTTAGGTCCTTTCTTTTCTTCTGCTTCGTTTTGTTGTCTCTGTTGATAATGATATCGGGCAACGTGATATTGCGATAACGATATTGATTCAATATATCGTGCACCCCTATTCTGGATAGACTCCTTGATTACTCATTGTTAGTGTTCACACCTGGTATTCATTGCATTGAATGGTTTAGTCTTTGTATTTAAGTTCTTTGTTTTCCTCAGTTCCGGTATTTTGCCAGTTCTTGTCACCAGAGTATGTTAGTGTTTTTTTAATTAAAAGAATTGCTGCAATTAAATCCCGACTTGTATCATCATTGCCTGTAACCAATGCTGACATCATTATTGAATTCAGGAATAATCTACTTCCATATTCCACATAGTCTGATCTGAAAAGATGTGGCAAATCCTCTCATAGATTTCATTATATTAATTTAAACCACATTTCAAAAATACTGTAGGCCTACGCATTTAACAAAGAAAAATACAGATCATCCATAGATAAGACAAAATAAAGGCAAACTGGACCAACTATGTTTAAAATTGAAATACAGGTAATACCTTTTTAAAAGGTCAACGTCATTGTAATATTCCAATATATTTACTTGGCTGTGATGCAGATTGACAACACCAGGCATGCTTCGGTTTGTGAATTAATCCTAATATTAGGAGCAATATGCCCCTAATTTTTAAGAGTTACTCCTAAATTTACGCATTAGGAGCAATTTTTAGCCTTAATGTATATATTTGTTTTTGTGAATATTGGCCATATTGGTTCTCGTCATAGGAGCTATGTTGCCCATTACAGTTCAGTACAAGCGTCGGAACAGCCATCTCGTTGCAGCAGAGGAATTCCTGGCAATCTTTTGACTACAAATTTTATAAGCTCTTTGCGAGTTCTCAGCTGGTAAAAATACCACTGTATGTAATGAGTGCATTTAGCTCAGCACACAGCATTGTTTTGGATGTTCAGTATGTTCCGCTGCAAAATATCATAAAATCTGTCCAGTCAGGTTGTGACCTTATCCTTATGCCTTTTGTTTTGAATATTTAAGTTCTGTGTTAAAATTGACAGTGTGAATGCTAAGTGAACCAGGACTAAATGTATCATTCTCTTTTATGGTCCGGGCCAAAAGAACAAAGATAACCGAATTACAAGTGTGAACACAGCCTTAGTTTGCTAAACTAATACAGAGAAATGAAAGGTTCAGTGAGGTCATTGGCTGTTCATACACCCTCCGGTTGAAATTCATTCACCAAAAAAATAAATAAATAAAATTCCTAACATTCACACACACATTCACAGATCTATTTTTAAGGGACAGCATCAGTGACGCTCCTGTCACACTTTGTCAAATCAGAAAACATCAAGACACACAAAGAAACACACCCGTACACCCAAGAGGAAACGTTCACTGATGCATTCACAATAGCAAACAAAAAAGTTCAGCCTGCACAGGCATATTTGAAATACAAGAACACACAGCAGTCTATAAACCATTTGCCTTAATGTCACAATACCACGAGGATGTACTTTGGGGATTTGCATGTGACAATTAAGCTGCTTTTGATGATACAATCCAAAGACAGATGGGACTGAATGAAATGGCATTTTTGGCTGGGGATGAATATGAATATTTGGACCCATTTTTATATTAATCTATCTTTATCCTAAGGTGACTGAAATGCAGTGTGCATTATGGGAATTATCATTTTTATTATTTTCAAATGTTGAAATGTGAGAATTGACGCAAGACTTAGGTTTTCCTAAGAAATGTCATTTAGATTTCTTTCTTTCTTTCTTTTTTTGTGGATTAATCTAAGTAGATTTCTGACCAAATCACCCGTTTACATTTTCCTGTTGTGTCACTGTGGACATTATTGCTGCCTCTGTATCAAAAGCTGCCAATGTACATGTTGACCTTTATTAAAGTGGAATGTATTCGCTTTATGGTGCAGAGAACGCCAGTTGGACTCAGTTAACTGCCCAGTGGCTTCAGTGCTGGAGTTCCTCCAGCGTCCTTTCACCGTCCATGTTTAAGGTCTACGTGACGGTCATAGCTGCCTTCCACACACCTTTAAGTGGTGGCCCTCTTGGGAAACACCAACTAATCGTTCGTTTAGGGTTCCTGTTTGGGACCTGGCAGTAGTTTTTGAGGGGTTATCCCTGGCACCCTTCAAACCCATTGACGAGGTGTCGGAGAAGTTTCTCGCTTTCAAAGTGGCCTTCCTGCTAGCTATTATGTTCCTCAAAACAGTTGGGAATCTGCACGCTCTGTCAGTGGGGTATTTCATTCCCCAAAGTGTCGTCTTAAACGCACCGCGAGTTCGCTTGAAAGGCAACGTCTCGGGTTACGACTGTATTCTTTGTTCCCTGAGAAGGGAGTGAGACACTGCATCCCTTTGCCACACTTCCGGAGTGCCTGAGAACGACTTGCTTTGACCTACCAGAAGCTAACAGTGTTGTGTGCCGGCTCCCCTTTGTAGCTTTCGTGTACGCTGTCACGTGATGTCATGACTCAACACCAATCGAGATTGAACTAGTTCCACACGTGCTTTAGACGCTATCACGTTGGAAGCTCTCCTCTAAGTGTCATTCTCAGGGAACAAGGGTTAGAGTAGTTTTTTGGACAAGAACTTTTGCACTACATTATTTGGAAAGTAATCCAAAGTACACTTTCCATCCCTGTTGGTTACCAGATTAATGTACCATGTTATTTACAATGTATTCCATGACATTTCAAAGAATACCAAGTTCAATATTACCAACAAAAAAACATAAAATATTAGTGAAACTATAAAATACCTATAACCACAGATGTTTACAATCACCCCAGGAGATGTCACACAGCCCATTGAAGCTGAGCAACCATTAATAATACACCCACATCAATGATAAAATTATGGCCTTTTTAAATGGCAACCTTCTGCAGAAACACAGCAGTTCAGCACACATCTGCCTGAAAACCTCACAGACCTGGCTTTAAATTGCATCAGTGAGCACTCCCCTGAGAACCTCTCAGAAAAACAACAAGCCATGTTCACAAAATGGCAGAAGAATAAATAGCAGGGCTTTTTAATATGCTCTCGGCTTTCTTCCAGTCCCACTACAGAGTGAAATAAACTGTGTTTCATCTTAATGACTCCCAAAGGACACTGATACACACAGGAGATTCAGTACCAGGCTTATATGTATGTTATACATGTTTTGTTTACACGTGTAAGTGTAAAACAGACAATGACAAGCCTTAACAGGTCATCAGGGCTCTCATCAGTCTGCTTGTCAAAGCAGAGCCTTCACAGCACAGGACTAAGAGCTCACAGGCAGACAGCCAGAGGAACAGGAAGTAGGAAGCAGAGATTCTGAGGATGAGTCATAATTCTCTCTCACACTCACACACACACAGAGAGAGAGAGAGAGAGAGAGAGAGAGAGAGAGAGAGAGAGAGAGAGAGAGAGACAATACAACAGAGAAACACACAAACACTCAGAATGACAAAAACACTATCAATCTGAAACAAAAAAAGAATTTGACGATGAATAGCAAGAGTTAGCCATTATATACATGAACACACACACACACACACACACACAAACATAGAAAAAACTATGTTTCTGGTACAACTTATAACCGTATATCTGTGATATAATATTTGCCAAGCTACTTGAAATACCAGAATATGATTGTTACCTCAAAATATACTGATAACCCTCTTGATAATGCAGGTGGTAAAATAGAAAGGCACATGATAAATAATTAGAGTTAATCTCAAGTGGCCTCTAAATTAAACTCAATATTCATATATATATAGACAATGCACAGGGTCATACACATACACTAAAAGACCATAAGGGTAACATAAGTGACACTAAAATAAACATTAAACATTAACTGAACAACAGCAAATAAACATAAAACACCATAATGTACATTGCTGATAACAAAAATTAGAAGAAACTAAATTATTTATACAAAATTTAATAATTTGTGGTATGTCACACAGGGACTTGTTAGGCAGGGAATGTCCTTTTACCATAAATCATTTGGTAATTAATAGTTTTTACTTCCAAAAACCATACATTTGAGTGAGTGTGCATGTGTACAAGGGAAAGACAGACAGTTTGTTCTGTGGATCCAAAAAGCATCAGCCTAATGGACTGAGAAAATCCAGCAGCAATTTTTTTGCAAAATGAGTCATCCATTTACATTTTCACATAAGATTGACACTTCTACATGGAAAAAACACATATATGCATTAAAACAGTGTGTAAGGGTGTGTGTTTGTGTTTGAGAGTGTATCATAATGTTTTTTGTAATGTTTTTCTCTCTCTCTCTCTCTCTCTCTCTCTCTCTCTCTCTCTCTCTCTCTCTCTCTCTCTCTCTCTCCCTCTCTCTATGTGTGTCTTTCTCTGGTAAAACATTCTTTATGTCCTATTGATAAACTTTTAAGGCATTAGCTAGACAGATTTTCAGATTAATATTTTCAGATTAAAGTTTTCTAATGCTTAAATCTGTGAAAATATTAATAAAGCCACTCAACCATATGCACAGAAACAGTTCGGCATGACCCATTATGCTCAGTTATGGGAGTCTGTGAGCTAAAAGCAGGGGAGGGAAATGTGTGCTTAGTTCAGAAGGCAGCATTTACTGTGTTTAGAGATCATAGAGGGTATTTCCGAGTCTCTGGGATGCACCACCAACACTTACAAGAGCCTCAGTAATTATTAAAGCCCAAAGTATGACGAACACAAGCTGTTCCCTTTCAAAAGCTTCTCTCTATGCTATGCTGATTGTAGTGCTCTGGGAACACTTTGTGTGACCGGCTATGAAGAATTGTACAAACAATGAAATTGGCCTTGAAATTGGAGGCTACAAATATATGTGCAATGGGTTCGCCTTTCAGGTTTCTTTGTCTTCAGAGACTGTTTTGTGTGTGTTACACTCATTCTGTCACTCTCTTGTCAGGAGTTAGTTTCCAGCTTGCAGTGTGCAGAAATTTATTTGCGTCTACAGTGAAAAGAGAAAAATGAGCGTCACTCAAGGTAAACAGTGTGTGCCTCCATGTTTACGGTCCATGCCTGAATAAGACACACACCAGTATTGTTTTGTCTGTTTGGTGGAAGTCCCGTGATGACAAAGCGCGAGAGAAACTACTCAAGGTGGTGACTCGTGCTGTGGCCAGACTACAATTAGACTGACCACAGGAACAAGAGCCCCCCAATTGCTCTAAACTGGAGGACAGATTTTTGTCAGGTGGCCAGGAGGTCTCTCCTTTTTTATGACGACCTCCATGGCGAGTTAACTCGCTCATGGGGGAAACCTTAAACATTGCATTTCTTTGTGCCTTCTATGTTGACATATTCGACTATCGTGGGTGCAAAGGCACGCGGTTATACGATGATGCCTCAGGTTGAAGAGACACTTGTGTGCTATCTCTCCCCTGAGTCTGCATCATCGCTAATGAAACCAAATCTCCCCACCAAGCCACGAAGAACAGCCTCCACGCTGGTGGGGAAAGCGTTTCAGGCAGCGGGTCCAGCTGGTGCTGTGCTGCACACTATGGCAGTGTTACAGGCGTACCAGGCTGACCTGCTGAAGGATTTGAGTGCGGATGGTTTGATTGACAAAGAGTTGTTCTCTGAGCTTTGTCGAACCACAGATTTGTCTCTCTGTGTGACTAAACAGACGGCCTGCACCATCGGCAGTTCAAGGGGTGCGCTGGTCATCACGGAGAGGCACCAGTGGTTGAACCTAACAGGCATCAAAGACAGGACGTTTCTGCTCGATGCCCCTCTTTCACCTTCCGGGCTGTTTGGCGACTCAGTCAGCACAGTCGAAAGCAGATTCCAGGAGGTGAAGAGACACGAGGAAGCGTTCTTCCATTTTCTTCCTCACCGGATTCATGGGGAGGGGCTGTCGGCCACCCGGCCAAAACCAGTCCTGCTCAGAGACGTGAACCACAGAAACAGAGTGTGACGAGTCGCGCTCCCCATCGCCAAGATTGAGGACAGGCTCAATGCTCTCAGCAGCCTCATACGAGACATGATGCCAGGAATATCAGGAATATCATTTCCAAAAAGATGAAGTCCTGATAACCTGCACCCAGGTCTGTGGGGGTGGCCCCACTCGGAACGGGGCGCATACATAAATGAACCTGCTCCTTATCCTCACAAAACCAGTATAACCTCCTCGCCACCTCTGGTGATTCGGGGGCAGCGGTTTCCAGCAAAATGTTTTGTTGCTTCCTGTTTTCACCCAGGACACAGAACATTCAGTGTCCCCCCAACGGGAAGTATTCAAATTGGTGCCTCTGTCATAGACCTTGGAAGCGTGGAAGATACTGCTGGGTATCTCTCCTTGGGTGCTAAAGACAGTAGAAATAGGGGTTACACTTTATTTTAAGGTGTCATTGTTACAGTTATGTCATTGTTAATTATATATGTAAGTACTGAGTAATATTAAGCAATTACATGTACTTACTATAGGGTTAGGGTAGGATTAGGATTTGGTTGAGGTTTAGTTGCATGCAATTATGCATAATTTACTGTTTTTACTATGATAAGTACATGTAACATATGTACCAAGGACACTGTAAAATAAAGTGTTACCGAAATAGGCTACAGAGATCAGTTTGCACACTGCCCTCCACGTTTCAACAGCGTGGTCCCCACTACCCAGTCCTTCCAGAAAAACGCGGAGTTTTTTTGTGATTGTTGCGGGCAAAAATCCTTGATTATGCGGCCCGTTTTCTTTAAAAATGCGATGGAATATGCGGGATATTTATGCAATTTTATTCGATGAAATTGTGGGAACTTGCAAAATTTGCGGGAACTTGCAAAAACTGCGGTTTGATGAAAAAGAGAAAAAAAGTGATTCCCCCAACACCCTGTTCTCACTAGGCTACTACCTTAATGTAAAGAGTCATTTCGGAAATTTCGTTCGATTTGTGAGATGTCAATCGCCTCCGTGAGTCTGTCTGGCCTCTGCAATAACTTCAGCTGTGAGCTATCCCGTCGCGTAATTGCGTCACTTCATAACGTTCCCATGGAAACGGGGAAATGGCTGCTCTTGTGTGAAGCAAACGCAACATTTTTCAACTTTCTGCTAAGATATATGTGACTTTTTTGCAACTAAAATGCGAGAATTATGAAATCATGCAAACCCCGCATATTTTGCACGGAAATCGGCAATTTATGCGGCGAAAGTGCGGCGTATTTGAAAAAATGCGGCCCCCGCATGAATATGCAGACTTTGGCTGATTATGCATTGAATTCAGGGATCGCATAATCGCGTTTTTCTGGAGGGACTGACTACCATGAATCAGGAGCAGGTGCATCTGCTGTCATAAGAACTGTATGTTACATGATTTCATACAGGCCTTATGAGCCTGAGTGGCGCCACTGAAAGGCTAGGCCGCTATTCCCCTCAAGTGTCGTGGCCTAAAGAGGACAAGGCGCTATGCCGAAGCCATCGTCCCTAGCGCCTCAGACCGAAGAGAGAGAGAAGTGTGTGCAACCACCGGACACCGCCCCCTTATCGGACCCATCCTATCTGATCACTCCCCATCCTTCACGATTCCCTGGCACAACGAGGACACCAGATCCCCTTTTTGTTTGAACACGTTATTTCCCCATTTTTGGACATTTTATTTTTGTTTGTTACATTTCACCATCATTTCAAACAGAGCAGAATGAAGGTTGAATCACTCTAATGTTGTGTTTCCGAAATAAATATGTAAAATCATCCAGTGAATAAAACACCTCTCTGAAGCCTGACGCCTCTCTCACTGTGTCTGTTGTTTGCTCCTCCTGCCACAATATTTTTATTCACAAAACAACTTTGTCTAACATAGTTTTACTGTAAATTGATAAAATATCAATGTTTTAATATGGCAACGCTGTACCACAGTGGAATTCCAGTAATGTATTTCCCCATTGGGATTTTTATAGATATTAGCATCAACAATATGATTGCAGTTATTTATTTATTTGAAGTGTTTATTGTAGTGTAGTTGTATTTATGTATAAATAAAATGATTTCTTCTTTTCAGAAAATGAATACAGGAATACAGAAGAATGAAGGCAAGTTTACAACTTTGTTTACAAAAGAGACTGATCACAATACACTTCTGCTCGCTACCAGTTTTCATCCATCTTTTTTTTTTTTAAAAAGGGCTGCCTAAGAGTCAGTTCTATAGATTGAGGAGAATTTGTTATTCTGATTCATGAAGATCATGAAGAATACATTTTTAGATAGAGGTTACCCTTCAGAATGGGTTGATGAAGCATTTAATACATCATTTCAAAAGACACGTTCTGAGATGCTAAAAAATAAGATAAAAAAATTAAAAAGCATTCTTTTACTTTTATTATGACTCATTCACCCAAGTCTTATGTGATAAAATCCATTTTTAAAAAGTACTGGCATTTGTTGTCTTTCTGATCCTGCTGATTTTCAGCATCCTCCGTTGATTGTGTATAAACGGGCTAGGAATTTAAAACATTGCCTAGTACATGCTCATTTTCAGAGTGTTAGTCCGCGTCCGTCTCAGAGTTTACATACAGTACAGAATGGTAATTATAGGTGTGGTAATTGTGCTCAGTGCAATAATACATTTAAAACATCATTTTTTTTGTCATCCAAGAACTGGTAAAAAAGATATAATCAATTCTGTGATTACTTGTGTTTCTACTCATATTGTTTATTTGATTATTTGAAGTCCTTGTGGTTTAGGTTATGTTGGAAAAAAGTCACGTCAATTAAAACAAAGAATTAGTGAGCATAAGGGTTCTATCAGAAGAAAAGATGTCAACTATCCAGTTGCGTCTCATTTTTTATCTTCAAATCACAATGTTTCCTCCTTATGTTTTTGTGGGATTCTAAAAGTGAGTGTGCCACCTAGAGGGGGTAATATTGAATTGCTCTTACAGAGACGTGAACTGTTTTGGATTTTTACCCTTCAGACTTTATCATCTAATGGTATGAACGATGAAGCATTATTTAATGTTATACATTAAATACATTTGTTGTGAACAAACAGGCAGGGGTCAGAGGCAAAAAGGTAATCCACGCCACAGGCAACAATCCATGAACCAAGAGACAATGAAACCAGGGACAATGCTCATAAATGCAGCGCAACATACAAAGCTTCCCAGTGAGTGAATGAGAAAACCAGGCTTATATGGGGTGAGCTAAACAAGATAATGAGACACAGGTGAATGTGATCAGTGATGATGGAGTAGTTTGTGAGGGAATAACAATAGTCTGATGCGGAGTGGCCTCTGGTGGCTCTGAATCCAACGCTTCAGGGGTAGAGGCAGCCATCTTATCCGAAGACACAGGCGTGGAGTCGGCCATCTTGTCCAAAGACACACGTGTAGAGGCAGCCATCTTGTCCGAAGACACAGGCGTAGAGTCTGCCATCTTCTCCGAAAACACAGGTGTAGAGGCGGCCATCTTGTCCGAAGACACAGGTGTAGAGGTGGCCATCTTGTCCGAAGACACAGGCGTGGAGTCAACCATCTTGTCCGAAGACACAGACATAGAGGCAGCCATCTTGTCCGAAGACACAGACGTAGAGGCAGCCATCTTGTCCGAAGACACAGGCACAGACACCGGCTCAGACTCAGGAACAGGAACAGGCTCAGGAACAGGCTCAGATGGCGTGGCGGCGGCCATCTTGGCCTGAGGCGAACTCTCTGGCTTGGCGGTGGCCATCTTGGCCGGAGATGAACTCTTAGGCGTGGCGGCCAACTTGGGCAAGAGCTTGTGGGCTGGAGCCGATGTGTGTGCTGCCCACATACACAAAATAGCGGTGGCCACTACGATCAGCGCTGCATCTTCCAGAGCTGACTCAGGCGCGGCGGCCATCTTGTCAGAAGACACAGGCGTGACGTGAAGAAGCTCAGGCTCGGCAGGCGTGACGAAGCTCAGGCTTGGCAGGCGTGATGTGAAGAAGCTCAGGTGTAGAAACCTCAGGGCGGGAATGTACTGGAAACACAGGACTAGCGACCATTATGGTTGGAGATGCTGGTGACCGTGGTGGGCCAAGCTCTGTTGGGCACTGGATCTTAGGGTGTGGTGCCTCTCCCCAAAAAATGTTTAAGGGACATGTCCTCCTCAACCTCACCAACCGTGAAAGAGGAACCACACAAAAGCAGGGCATAATCCAAAGATTCAAAGAAGGACACTCAAGGACCATCACGTATAAGCTTAGTCTGGTAATAATCATTGAGACCATAATAAAAGAAGTCAACGAGTGAATAGTCAGGAAGGCCAGAGAAATTTGCAATGTTTAAGAAGTCCTGGATGTGGTCCTCGAGGGACCGATTACCTTGCCGCAAACGAATGATTTGCACTGCTGGATCCATAATGGCGAAGTTTTCTGTTACGAACTGCTCCGAGACAAGGTTGTGGATCCGAATGCAGTTTATTAGAGTACTCCAGAATTGTAATCAAACACAGGCAAAGGATCAAGCACAGGAAGGCAGTCCAACAAACAAACAAACAAACAAACAAACAAACATACAATCAGGCAGAGGTCAGAGGCAAAAAGGGAATCCACAAAACAGCCAAAAATCCAAGAGACAATGAAACCAGGGAGAATGCTCATAAATGCAGTGCAACAACATACAAAACTTCACAGTGAGTGAATGAGAAAACCAGGCTTATATGGGATGAGCTAAATAAGGTAATGAGACACAAGTTAATGTGATCATTAATGATGAGTCCGGGGAGTGACTTATGGGAAATGTAGTTTGTGAGGGAATAAAAATAGTATGATGTGGAGTGCCCTCTGGTGGCTCTCAAGGACACTCCAGCTGATGCGTTACAGATATTATGAATAATAATGTTTGTAACTGTTTATGATGATGTGGTTTTAAGTATTCAGTCTCATTGGGCTTAATTGTTTACCAATGGATCTTTACGGTGATTGGTCATGTGAACATTTTAAATGGGATTGAGTTTGAATAGTTGTATATGCCTGATGAAGGTTGTGAGACCGAAACATTGCTAATAAAATTTTGATACTCATTGATAATGTGCGGGAGTTCCTTGTTTTTTTCAGAAAATTAATACAGCAATATTTTACCTAAAGGGCAATGGGAAGAGTGCAGAGTTAGATCTTCCATGTGATGAGAGTGAGGATGAGTTAGCCAAATGATAGGGAATGATAGGGATTCCATGATAGGGATCTACTTATTTTTAGTTTGCATGAGTTCCAAGTATATCAATCTAGCAATTTCTAAAAAGAAATGTGCATTTAAATAGAAAAGAAAATCATAATTTGAAAGAGAAACTACTTTTTTTGACCGTTTTCCATTGTGGTACAGCGTTGCCATATACCAAAATCTTTTTTTGATTTGTATGATTGAAGTCATATTACCATTTCATGTAATAAAAACTTATTTGAAAAAAATATTTCATGGTTAGAACATAATAGACACCATAGAGGGTTAATGTATCCTGCTCACTTTATGACTTAAAATAGTCCAGAAAATCTGAATAATATTTGTTGCAGAATGCTGAACACATTCAACATTTATTATTAATTCAGTGCATTTAGTCTATGTTTGGATTAATATTTTGGTGGGTCTCTGCCTCACCTGCCCATACAGATGAGCCGTGGCTGGTTTCCACAAAAAATATTAAGCAGCTCAAATTAAAAATAATAAAACATGTTTCTTGAGTACCAAACATCTCAGTTTACGACTGTAACCAGGCAGGTATATAATTGGTTAGTATACCACGGCAGCGGTTGCAGCAGCCCTCGTGTGAAGCACTTATTGTGTGAAGACCTAAGAGTGTAAAGACCAGACTACCTGTGCAAGTCCACCGAGAAAGGACTTCCCTTCCTCTTTTCTACAGCTTGTTCTCATCTGCTTGTTTTTGTGACCGGTCTTCACTATGTACCTCCAAATCCCTACTATTACTAACACTCGTAAATCGCGTGTCACACGCTGGAGGCAACGCAATCCTAACTTTCCCTAGATCCCTTAGCACAGGGGTTTTCAACCTTTCGCAAATCATGGCCAACCAATAACTGTTTAAAAACATTCCGAGGACAACCTTTCCAAATATGATTGTATGAAACAGAAAATTCAAAAAGTACAATGACATACTCTGCTGTTAATCTGTTATGCCACTGTAGCAGACTAGGTCAAGTCAGCTATATAGATGAAAACTGTCCTTGTATAAAAAAAAAGACTTGGCAGGTTTACTCAGTAACCATTTATTCCTGTAACAATAACAGGACAGGTCAGACCAATGACTGGGTCAGACGAACACTCTTTTAACAAATTAATTAATAATACATCCCCACATCCAGGCTTAACATACCTGTAGCAACAGATCAGACACACAAGAGGGGAACATTCTCTCTATTCATTAGCAGAAATGTTCAACTGACTCCATTCACCCCAGTTTACATACTGTAAGTATAATTTGTCAAATACAATTAGCGATATGAACATGACTGTTTAAAACAATATTCTTTTGGCTTCCCAACACAGCCCGTGTGTTTTGAGTTCAAATGTCTCTGCAGCTTTAATAGTTTTAGCGCCTCATTTGACAAAATTTCTCCACATTCAACACACTGCACCTTTGGGTCGCACACCGAATGAGAAGCATTATTTTCTATGAGTGTACACACACTGGCAATGCCATTCTGCGTCTGTCCACGGCGCCCAGCTACAGCTCAGGACCTTGTTCAAAATCCTGCTACGCCACAGAGTGCCATTTACATCGTTTTATATTAAATTTACATTATATTTGTCTCAAATCATCATTAATGTATATACGGACTTCACCCTGTGCTGCAAGATACATTTAGTTTTACATTAATTTACAGAAATCAGCTGCGTGGATGAAAATTATCGGATTTTTAGGTGAGATTCTCAATTGATTCAGGTTACGTATGTCTTGAGGTAAAGCGTTCAGACTGCAGACTCAGCAACTATTGTATTTAATTGTACAGTACAATCATAACATAGTACAGACATTATCTTAATTTCATAGTGTCCTTAAACATAACAATATTGCAGGCCATAAACCGAGAAAGTGCGCGTCCGGTGTGCGATACCTCGAGTTGTCCTAGATGCGGCACTGCGCTTCTCGTCTGGTGTGCGACCCCCTTTAGTCTCAGTACCTTCCCTTATTTATTCCCTTATTCCCAAATTTAATGAATTCAGCGTTGTATTTTCTCACCACACACTTCAAAGCTTTTGCTTGCACAGGTCTGTCTCCCACATCTGCTTTTCTTTTCAGAAAACAATCCATATTACAGTAATGTGATGTTACTACATCTGATCAAACAAACGTTCAATCTGACGTTGTGACGTGATTGGTGTTGCGATATTAAAACATTAATTAGCATTTAGATAATGCATCATGACTTGACTTGATTGTTTTTGATCATATAAATTCATAAGAACTAGGCCCACCGGTTGATAATCACTGCTTTAGCACATTACTTTCTTTTCCTACTGGTCTCTGGAATTGCCAGTCTGCTGTAAACAAAGCAGACTTCAATACATCTATTACTAGTCAGACAGGTCTCTATCTCATGGCCCTGACTGACACCTGGATCTGACCAGAAAACACTTCCTTATTTACAACATGACAACGTGTAGATTGGACTGATATCTGAATAAGGCTTGTGACACTTGAACAAGTCATGTTTAACCAAGTCTTTACCTTTCTTACACAGAACAACCTCCTGGACAACGACCAGTGTGGTTTCAAAAGCGGCCCTTCAACTGAGGCTGCCCTGCTCTCGGTTATTGAAGCTCTGAGACTGGCAAGAGCAGCTTCCAAATTATCAGTACTCATCTTGCTGAATCTGTTTGCTGCTTTTGACTCAATTAACCAGATGTCAACCCTTGTGATGAAGGGCATCTCAGGAACCGCACTCCAGAGGTTCAAGTCTTACCTTTCAGGTAGGTCCTTCAGATTGTCATGGAGGGCTGAGGTGTCTAAGTTGCAACATCTAGCTACTGGGGTGCCTCGGGGCTCTGTGCTTGGACCCCTTATTTTCTTCATCTACATTTCATCGCTAGGATCTGTCATTCAGAAACATGTTTTTTTTCCCTATCACTGCTTTTCTGATGACACACAACTGACTGAGCCTGGTTTCTCCCAAGATTTTTTTCTCCATTCTGTCACCTGATGGAGTTCGGGTTCCTGGCTTGTTTACTTGGGGACACTTAATATTCAACCATAGTATTGATCTGACTGTACCACCGCTGTTGTATGAGAACTGAACTGAGCTGGACAATTACTTTTTTTCATTTTTTCATAACTGGTTTATAAATTAAATGAACTAATTTCATAATTGATGATCTTTACAATGGAACTGAATCAACACTAAACTGACTTCAGCTTAACAACAGCCAAAATAATTTTCCTGTTACCCTCCAACAGCTTGCATTCTGCAAGTGAATGGCACCTTGCGGTACATCCCAAAAAGGCACGAAAGCACTTTCACAGACCTTTACCTTGACTGTTTCATATTGGTGGAATGACCTTCCTAACTAAACCCAAGCTGCTGTCTTAAGACATTTTTAAGAAACGACTAAAGACGCATCTTTTTCGTCAATACTTGACCCATTAATACTAACACTTACTTATCTATTCTGTATATCTATTTATGTTTTATTTATTTAAAAAAAAACTTGCTATGTGTACTGTGCTAGACTGACTGGAACTAGTTAGCTTATCCAGTACAGTGCAGTGCGGCTGCATTGTTACTTTGAAAAATGGCAGAAAAAGGCTACCTGCTGACAAAAACCCCCTCAGTTGGTGGCAAAAATCATGCGGTATGTATCCACATATTGCGCGGCTGGCAAATACATACTTGGCCATACCTGGCACATCGGTCAGAGCAGAGCATGTTTTCATCAATTGAAAAACATTGTCAACAAAAAACGATCAGCACTCGCTGCAGCCATGTTGGCATGTCTTGTCGTCTTCATTTGCGTTTGGCCCCTGTAATGTCTGCTTGCAGCTATATTTGTTAATGATATGATTACAGACTATAACCTAGATGTGCTGTGTTTGACAGAACCCTGGCTAAAACCAAACAATTGCATTACTTTAAATGAGACCACCCCCCAAGATTACGGTTATAAACATGAACCTTGTATGAAAGGCAAAGTGGGAGGTGTTGCTGTAATTTATAGTAATATTTTAAGAATTACTAAGAAGTCTAGTTTCAAAATATAATTAGTTTGAAGTGTTGGTGCTTAATGTAACAATATCTAGTGTAAATGATAAATCACATTTGAGATTTGTGCTGGCTACTGTATACAGGCCACCAGGGCACCATACAGGCTTTATCAAAAAATTTGCTGACTTTCTATCAGAGTTAGTACTGGCTGCAGATAAAGTCCTAATTGTTGGTGATTTTAATATACATGTAGATAACGAAAAAGATGGATTGGGATTGGCATTTAAAGACATTCTTAACCCTCTGGGGTCGGCAAACGCGCCGTTGGCATTACATACACATTATGTTGGCATTAGTGGAATTGCACTAGCATGGTTTAAATCATACTTATCTGACCGTTATCAGTTTGTAGCAGTAAATAAAGATGTCTTATCGGTCAAAAGTTCAATATGGTGTACTACAAGGCTCAGTACTAGGACTGTTGCTGTTCACTCTGTACATCCTACCCTTATCATTAGGAAGCACGGCATTAGTTTTCACTGTTATGCTGATGATACTCAGCTCTTTAATTCGTCATGCCCTGACGAAACTTACCAATTCACAAAATTAACGGAATGCATAGCTGATATAAAAAACTGGATGACTAGTAATTTCCTACTACTTAATTCTGAAAAATCAGAGATTCTAATTATTGGACAAAAAACTTCCTCACATAATAACCTAGAATACTGTCTAACAGTTGACTAACCTCGTCGTCGGTTAGGAACCTGAGCACTGAGTGTGCTCTTTGATACCAATCTTTCATTTGAAAGTCACGTGTCTAGTACCTGTAAAACACCATATTTTCATCTTAAAAATATATCTATAAGAAATATATATAAAAAAAAAAAATTCTAAATTACGTCATATGCTATCAATTAAAAATGCAGAACAATTAGTTAATGCGTTCATTACATCAAGGCTAGATTATTGTAACGCTCTACTGGGTGGTTGCCCTGCACGTTTAATAAATAAACTACAGCTGGTCCAAAATGCAGCTGCTAGAGTTCTTACCAGAACCAGGAAGTATGACCATATTAGCCCAGTTCTGTCAACACTGCATTGGCTCCCTATTAAACATCGTATTAATTTTAAAATATTGCTTATTACTTACAAAGCACTAAAATGGTTTAGCTCCCCAGTACTTGAGTGAGCTCTTAACGCATTATAGTCCTTCACGTCTATTGCGATCTCAAAATTCTGGCCAGTTGATAATACCTAGAATGTAAAAATCGACTGCTGGCGGTAGATCCTTTTCCTATTTAGCACCAAAACTTTGGAGCAGTCTTCCTAACATTGTCCGGGAAGCAGACACACTCTGTCAGTTCAAATCTAGTCTAAAAACACAACAAACTCGTCCCCATACCGGCGTGATGACTCCGACCCCCAACCAGATGGAACTGGATAAATATTGTGAAAGTTCTGATCCAATCAGACTTCTGACCTATAATGCTGCCTGAATCATAATCATACACAGTTCGTTCTATGGCCAGAGGAGAACTGGCCCCCTGACTGAGCCTGTGTTCTCCCAAGGTTTTTTTCTCCATTCTGTCACCTGATGGAGTTTTGGTTCCCTTTCAGTCGAGAACGCCAGACGTAGTCAACGTCGACCTCCCTCCGAGTCATGCTCGGCTCCTCAGCGAAAAAGCAACTAGTGCGTGCATCCACTTCCGTATTTATACCCGTGCCCGCGGGGGCGGAGTGTGTGATGTAAGTCACGCACGCCAATTCCATTGGCTCGTTCAATAGTACTCGAAGATGACTGGCTCCCTGGCGTGATCCCTTTCAGTCGACGTCGACTACGTCCTCCGTTACCTCCTTCAGGGAACGGTGGGTTGCATATGCAACCAGGTCGTTCCTTGCCACTGTCGCCTTTTTTGCCTTTCTTCGCCTTTGTCGCCATTGGCTTTTGGCTTGCTTAGTTGGGGACATTTAATTTTATATTATTATAATTTACATTTAATTTTAACAATATTATTACAACATTATGTTCCTCTTATCTCTGTAAAGCTGCTTTGAAACAATCTGTATTGTAAAAAGCACTATATAAATAATAATAATACATTTAATTTGTATAGCGCTTTTCTCAAACTCAAAGTCGCTTTACAGGGCAGGTGAGTAAACAAGACAAGACAAACAAGAAAAAAAAAATGATTCAGGCACAGATGGAAATGGGAGGGGCGTGGGGGTACGGATAGGCAGAGGTAAAGAGATGGTTCTTGAGGAGGGATTGGAAGATGGTGAGGGACTCAGAGGTGCGGATCTCATGGGGGAGAGAGTTCCAGAGCCTGGGAGCTGCCCTGGAAAAGGCTCTGTCCCCAAAACTGCAGAGCTTGGACTTGTGGCTGCAGAGGAGACTGGCTGAGGTGGATCTGAGGGACCGTGAGGGTTGGTAGGGGGAGAGGAAGTCAGTGAGGTAAGAGGGGGACAGGTGGTGAATGGCTTTGTTGGTAAGGACCAGGATTTTGTATGTGATCCGGTGGGAAATGGGAAGCCAGTGTAGTTGTTTTAGGACTGGAGTGATGTGGTGCCAGGATTTGGATCGGCTGTGTTCTGGACCAGTTGGAGTCTTTTTATGTAGGTTGAGCTGATACCAAGGAGTAATGAGTTGCAGTAGTCCAGTCATGAGGAGATGAAGGCGTGAATGAGTCTTTCAGCAGCAGAGGGTGTGAGTGAGGGTCTGATTTTGGCGACATTGCGGAGGTGAAAGAAGGAGGATTTAATGACATGACGGATGTGAGGCTCAAGGGAGAGGGTTGAATCTAAAATTACGCCAAGATTCCGGGCCTGAGGAGATGGGGAGACAATGGTGCCGTCAATGGTGAGAGTGGGGTTATTGGTTTTGCTGAGAGTGGATTTGGAGCCTATGAGGAGGAATTCAGTTTTATTGCTGTTGAGTTTGAGGAAGTTGTGTTGAATCCAGGTTTTAATAGCTGACAGACAGGAATTGATGTGGGAGAGGGGAAGATTGTGGGGGGATTTGGTGCTGAGGTAGATCTGGGTGTCATCGGCATAAAAGTGGAAGTTCAGGTTGAAGTGGCGGAGTATCTGACCAAGGGGGAGGAAGTAGAGGATGAAGAGGAGGGGACTGAGTACGGAGCCTTGGGGAACGCCTTGGGTGACTGTGGCAGAGGTATGGTTATGAAGAGAGATGAAGTGGGATCTGTTGGAAAGGTAGGAATGGAGCCAGCTGAGTGCAGTACCTTCGATACCAAGGTCTTTGAGTCTGGTGAGCAGGATTTTATGGCTCACGGAATCAAAGGCTGCACTCAGGTTGAGAATAATGAGGATGTTAAGGGAACCGTGTCAGCGGAGGTGAGGAGGTCATTGAGGACTTTGAGGAGAGCGGTTTCTGCGCTGTGGAGGAGGCGAAAACCAGATTGGAGAGGTTCAAATTGGTTATTGAATAAAGGTGACTTGACTTGACCATCGCCCCGAAGCCGGTGCCCCATAGTGCGTCTGACCAAGGGTGTGAGCCAGAGACAGCAGCAAAAGAGGGAATACAGTTGGAATTGGACAACGAGGACTGGCTGATTGAGCTGGAAACAGAGGTACTGCATCCCACCCGATATTATCTATTTATTATTCATCATCGCTGTTTAGAGACAGCACTGAAACTTGTATGGACTGTGAAATCTCTGTTTGTTCGTCATCATCGCTGTTTCAAGACAGCAGTAAGATAGATATATCATCGACCTGTTGGGAATTGGAATTACCGTCACTGATCACGTCAAGCTTCCCTTTCTCACCTTCACCCCAGAGCGCAGCCAGTCCTCCAGCCCCGCCTCTGCTGGATGCTTGCAGCCCTTCGTCTTCCCCGTGAACGCCTTGCAGCGACGGAAAGCATCAGGTCATGCTATGCTTCGCTCGCCTGAGCGAAAGGGATCCTTTGGCTCCGCCTCCGGCCTCTGATCCCTTCACCAGATACCCTCAGCCTTACCGCTCCGCCGGGTTCCATCGTCCCATCGGCTGCCTCTTGGTCAGTAGTCACTCTACTTCCGCCATGGACTTGCGAGCCGTAGTCTGCTGCACTCAATCCCTCCACCCCTATGGCTGCAGCAGGTTCCTCCTTCCCTCCGGCTCCACCTCTGTCACACTAGCTCAGCTTCAGCCCTCAAGCACTCTGGCTCCACCTTAGAAACTCGTCGCCTCGGCTTTGCCTATGTCTCCAGTGCCAGCTATGTCGCTCAGTACCATCGGCTCTCTGACTGCGCCCTGGGATCCATCGGCTCCTTCTCCGTCGGTCGTCTCCCGGATGTAGTAGGCCATAGCAATATCGTGGCTCCTCCCTCCTTCAACTCCGCCGTGGACTGTTGTCACTGCCGAGCTCTGTGTCTGCTGCATCGGGCACTCTCCATCATCGCCGCCGGGGTTTATTCGTTGTCCTCCTGTCACCATCCCTCCACTGCCTTCTATCACCATCCATTAGCCTGCTCCTTTTGCCATCCCTTCGCCATCTCCTCGTTCTCTTCGTATGCCGCCTCCCTCATCCTTGCTGTCACTACGCAAGGTCGCGCCTTCCGGGAGGGGGCTGTCACGGTTCTGTTTAGTTAGTGTCATTTTCATGGACTTTTAGTTTGTATTCTTTGGTTTCAATTTAGTTTTCCCGCCACTTGTTAGTTGTCATGGTAACTGATATGATTAGTCATTAGTTCAGCTGTGTATCATTAATAAACCTTGTGGCGAGCAGGTCGAGGGCCGTGGGAGGACGGCGCGAGGCCGGTGCCGTGATTACTGATAACCGACACCTGCACGACACACTAGTCTTGTATCTCTCATGGAGGAGCGGAAGCATAAAAGGAGGAGTGAAGACAGTGGAGATTGTGGCCAGGCCTGGATTTTATTTGGTGTTTTGTTTCATGTGGCAGCAGTCGTCCGTTAGGGACTGCTGCCTTTATTTTCATTTTGTATGTGTTTATTTATTTATTAAAGTCTTTAAATGTTCGCCGGTTCTCCTTCCCATAACAACGAACAGCATTACACTGGTGCCGAAACCCAGGAGGAAGGAGGAACGCGCTGTCGGAGAGCCCTCGCTGCTGAGGGGGATCGTAGTGCTGAGGAGGTCGGGCAGCACGATGGAGCAATGACCGCCGATGGTTGCCCGAGGCGATCGTACTAGAGCGATGGAAGAACAGGTGGGATGGAGAGCAAGCTGCTGTGCTCCTGGGTCGAGTAGGGGTGGCTGCCATCCGAGAAGGAGCGGAGGAGTCGCTCCTGTTCGCTGTGGGCCGGAGCCTGTTGCCTGTTGCCATGATGGGGGCGGAGCAGGGAAAGGGGGACTCACTGCCGGCTGCCCTCAAAAGGAGGAGCGTCGAGCCATCCCCCAACTGATGTCCAGCACCCTTGCATGGCACCGCGAGTGAGTCTCTCAGCTGGTTGAGGACCAAGCGGCAGTGTGTCCGGGAACCGGACCAAGATACCCAAGATTGGGTTATGTGGCCAGCAGGACGAGGTCGAGGGCCGTGGGAGGACGGTGCGAGGCCGATGCCGTGATTACTGATGAGCGACACCTGCGCAATGCGCCGGTCTCTTATCTCTCATGGAGGAGCGGAAGTATAAAAGGACGACAGTGGAGATCGAGAGAGGCCATGTTTTGTTTCATGTGGCAGCAGTTGTCCGTGAGGGACTGCTGACTTTATTTTCGTTTTGTATGTGTTTATTTATTTATTTATTTATTTATTAAAGTCTTTAAATGTTCGCTGGTTCCCGCCTCCTTCTTCCCATAACAATGAACAGCGTTAAAAACCTTGTTTGTAGTAGTACTCAAATGGTACTCCACTGTATGTGCAATGCCATATACAGTAGTACGTTGGAACTTTTAGTTTGCTGAACTTTAAGTTTATTTATGAAAATTAATTTGACTTGTTTTTTTGTTGTGATGAAGATTGCTCTTTGTATGGGTGGACTGACTTATCTTCTGGCTGTGTTTTATAAGTGGTGTTATTTAGTAATTGTATCATGCCATTTAGCTGTGGTTTAGCTATGATTCACACTGAGGAGCTGCATTCCAAAATAATGCTACATACATGACGTCAGTGAATAAATTGTTTTAATAATCCAAGAATCAAAGGAGGGCTACAAGAATCACAGCATGCAGATAAATGAATTGTTCTGGCTGAAATCTCAGCCCCTGATGCAGCTTTCTAAAAATATATAGTTTCTGTTAGAAATAACATGCATTCATGAGTGATAACCGCAGAGGGTAGAAATAAAGCAGTTTATTTTTAAAAAGATAGTTTTAGAAAAATTATATTATTTTTTTTCTTCTGATGAACACAAAAGAAGATATTCTGTAGAATGTTGGTGACCAGACAGTTGATGGGCCCCATTGACCATGGTATTTTTTCACTATAGAAGTCACTATAGAAGTCATCAACTGTTTGGTTACCCATGTTCTTCAAAATATCTTACTTTGTGTTTAGTAGAAAAAATAAATGTTTGGAACAACTTGAGTGTGAGTAAACAATAACAGAATTTTCAAGATAGTTCAACCAAAATGAAAATTCAAACACTTCAATATATTTATATATTTTTTGTGTTCTGCAGGAGAAAGAAAGTCATTAAGGTTTGGAAAGAAATGAGGGTGAATAAAGTGAATAGTTTTGCATTTTGGGGTGAACTATCCCTTTGTATTTGATCACCATTCCCTTCATTGTGTGGAGAAGAGCAGCATGAACATTCAACAAAATATCTTTGAGTTCAACTAAAGAAAGACAAACTTGAGGGTGAGTGGTGAAATATTTATTTAAAATTAGGACCAAGTTTTCAACTTATTTAGGTCAAGTGAGGCTAAACCATCTGAAGTGTGCTTTGGCTCAGGGTGCGAAAGTCCTCACTGGGGTGAAATAATCTTCTCTAGCCTGTCTCCTGCAGAGTTCTGCACATAATTTACTGATGAGGAAGCAGCATATGTGTGTAGGTCTCCTTGCAGATGTGTCATTATGTGGCTGAATTTATATTCGAGTCGAGTTTGGCAAGAAAATTATAGAAAAGAGGGGGAAAACGACTGAAGCCAAGTGAGCTGAGAGAGAGAGAGTCCCGCTGAGACACGCTTAAAGCTGCCATGATAAGCCTGACTTGTACTCTCTGCCCTCGGCATGTGCTGCCTGAGATAAATTTCTCAGTGTGTGTGGCTGTATGTGTGAGACCCACAGTTGATTGTCTTGAATTGTTAATGTGCTCTCTGGTATTCCCTCTGTAAATTTAGTGCTGGGGGTGGGGAGAGTGGATGCATAATTCCAGTAATCTGAGTGATTTGAACATAGCAGCTGATTTGTTTCCATTCTAATTGCATTAAAAGACAACCTTTAAACAATATTGATCCTATACTGCTCCTGTTTCAGTCCGTGAGGGTGCACCTCAGATAATAGTAATAATATACACTAAGAATAAAGCCTGTTTTTGCATTTTTAAGATGTGCTGCATTGTGGCATTATTCTAATGACAATTAAACACATTTTCCACCTAATTATTCTGATTCTCATTATTCTCAATGTTGATTCTCATTAGATTTTCATTGCTGTACTGTAATTCAGAGATGAAAACCACCCTGTCTAGATGCAATTATTAATTTATTCTTACATTGCCATTCAATAATTTGGGGTCTGTAAGATTTTTAAATGTTTTAGAAAGAAGTCTCTATGCTCACCAAGGCTGCATTTGTTTATATATATATATATATATACACACTCACCTAAAGGATTATTAGGAACACCATACTAATACTGTGTTTGACCCCCTTTCGCCTTCAGAACTGCCTTAATTCTACGTGGCATTGATTCAACAAAGTGCTGAAAGCATTCTTTAGAAATGTTGGCCCATATTGATAGGATAGCATCTTGCAGTTGATGGAGATTTGTGGGATGCACATCCAGGGCACGAAGCTCCCGTTCCACCACACTATTGGGTTGAGATCTGGTGACTGTGGGGGCCATTTTAGTACAGTGAACTCATTGTCATGTTCAAGAAACCAATTTGAAATGATTCGAGCTTTGTGACATGGTGCATTATCCTGCTGGAAGTAGCCATCAGAGGATGGGTACATGGTGGCCATAAAGGGATGGACATGGTCAGAAACAATGCTCAGGTAGGCCGTGGCATTTAATCGATGCCCAATTGGCACTAAGGGCCCTAAAGTGTGCCAAGAAAACATCCCCCACACCATTACACTACCACCACCAGCCTGCACAGTGGTAACAAGGCATGAGGGATCCATGTTCTCATTCTGTTTACGCCAAATTCTGACTCTACCATCTGAATGTCTCAACAGAAATCGAGACTCATCAGACCAGGCAACATTTTTCCAGTCTTCAACTGTCCAATTTTGGTGAGCTCTTGCAAATTGTAGCCTCTTTTTCCTATTTGTAGTGGAGATGAGTGGTACCCGGTGGGGTCTTCTGCTGTTGTAGCCCATCAGCCTCAAGGTTGTGCGTGTTGTGGCTTCACAAATGCTTTGCTGCATACCTCGGTTGTAATGAGTGGTTATTTCAGTCAAAGTTGCTCTTCTATCAGCTTGAATCAGTCGGCCCATTCTCCTCTGACCTCTAGCATCAACAAGGCATTTTCGCCCACAGGACTGCCGCATACTGGATGTTTTTCCCTTTTCACACCATTCTTTGTAAACCCTAGAAATGGTTGTGCGTAAAAATCCCAGTAACTGAGCAGATTGTGAAAAACTCAGACCAGCCCGTCTGGCACCAACAACCATGCCACGCTCAAAATTGCTTAAATCACCTTTCTTTCCCATTCTGACATTCAGTTTGGAGTTCAGGAGATTGTTTTGACCAGGACCACACCCCTAAATGCATTGAAGCAACTGCCATGTGATTGGTGGATTAGATAATTGCATTAATGAGAATTTGAACAGGTGTTTCTAATAATCCTTTAGGTGAGTGTATATATATATATATATAAACAGAGAAAGAATATCTATTCTATTATTTGTTATCATCATCATGAAGTGCATTAAACATTACATCACGCCTGGATTTTCCAAATTGGGGTTCCTGAAAGAGCTGCATGGTGTTTGTGAGTTGATGCAAATCTAATAATTAATGAAACCATAAAAAATTTAAATGAATAAATTATTTTATTTATAAAAATAAAACACTTAAACAGTGAAAATAAAAATACTTGTAATTGTTACTTGCATCTCAGTGTGACATCAGTGTGACTTTAACTGACATCAGAGAACCTTGAACATGCAAATGTGTTATTAAATTCTTGAAATATTAATTTAAAATCTCAGGGGGACTTCAAGTAAATATTTTAGGTCAAAGGAATTTGGCTGACAAAAAAGATTGGGAACCCCTGCATTACATGAATAAACATAAAAACAGCAATGACATTACATGGCCAAAGTCTTCATGTTTTAAATATTTTGTCAAGACTGGATATGATGAAAACAGCTATACATCGCCAGTGTTTAGTAACAGGATTATTTTGCCATTAAAAATCTATGTGTGTGTGGTAACAGATCAGACCAGTTCTATATCTGAATCAAAGTCACATAAACGGTCTAAAGTTATCATAAAAGCACATTTGTGTACACTTTTAAAGCATAGTACACAATTCATAAAACCAAAACAAACTTTACCAAACTAATGCATGTTATTTGGCATGCATGTCTCGATTGTAAATTATGTGATTTTGTGCATTTAATTTTTTTATATAATTAATTAAGCATTTTTAGGCTTTATAAGAAAGAAATTTTTGAAAAAGATAAAATAAGAATCAGGGAGAATCAACTTGTGAAAAATGTACCATTTTGTGAATAATATGTAATCATGTAATCCATAAAAAAGTAACTATAATCTATTTATGAGCATTTTAAAATGTAATATCTAATTACAAGTACTTAATTTTAAGAATCTGATTACGTAATCTAGATTACATGTAATCAGTGACTACCCAGCACTATCATTCTGATATGCTGATTCTCTTACAAGGGAACTGCACGCTGCACCTGACATAAACGCAGTGTCTCTGTCACCCAATGTTGCATGAAGACACGATGATGAAGATAAAGTTCCAACAGAGTCTTTAATATGAATTCACAGGGTAAATGAACAAAGGGCATTGATTAGAACGCAACATACACAGACGAGTCCGGACACTGGAACTTAAATACCATGATACATGAATATTGCATTCGGTACCACAGTGTAGCATGATCATTTTTAGTACGGGAAGACATAGGTGGGGAGGATGTTTCTGAGTACAGCATATAAAATATTCTATGACAGAACTGAAACATTTTCGAGCTTATATATATATATATATATATCTATATATATATATATATATATATATATATATATATATGTATGTATGTATGTATGTATGTATGTATGTATGTATGTATGTATGTATTATGTATGTGTGTGTGTGTGTGTGTGTGTGTGTGTGTGTGTGTGTGTGTGTGTGTGTGTGTGTGTGTATATATATATATATATATATATATATATATATATATATATATATATATATATATATTAGGGCTGGGCAAGTTAACGCGTTATTATCGCGTTAACGCATTTATTAATTAATGCCAACAATTTTTTTATCGCACGTTTAAAACGCAGTTTTTTTTTTTATTATTATTTTGAAAGTCCGTTGCTCACTGGCTCTGAATACACATAGTCCTACAGTCAAACCATGATCACAGGAGGAGTGGGATGTTGGTCAGCCAGCAAATAACCCACCAAAACAAGCAGTGGAGAGAGGCAGGTTCTCTCTGGTGAACAGTTAAAGGGTTGCGCTCCGCAAGTGAATGACAGGCGCTCTATGGATAGTACCTATAAAACCTAAAGATAATAACTATTTAGATTCTGGAAACTCACTAACAGCGAACCGAGGATAAGTCTCTCTTCTAATGATTTGTGCTGCGCGTCCTTTATAAAAAGTTATAGACAATTCAACTTCGGCAATGAGCGGCGCGGGCGCGTGCGTGAGGCGAGCATGACCGCAACAGTTTCACAGGAACGCACCCGCTTGTGGCTGCACCTTGTGCTCGACCACTTCACCTCACTCTTGGCTTATTTATACTTCTGCGTCGGACTTACGCCGAAGACTATACGCTATAGACTACGCGTTGGTTTTCATTTATATCTCTGCGTTGTTGTCCGCGTTGACGCGCAATTACACATGCAGAGGGAGCATGTGAAACCCGGGAAGGCGGTTCTAGCAATCACAGCGCTTGCGGTACGCGTAGAATTGACGTTACATTTTTGGAGAGGTGCACGTCCGGGTACGCCGAAGTGTACGCGCGCTACACAGCTACGGCGTGAGTATAAAGTATAAATTGTTTTTTTACTCTGTTTAATGTAATCTTACGTGGGAAACCATGGCATGACCAAACCTAAGCTACTATAAGTAACGTTGGTCGACTTATATCTGTAGTAGTGATCATGACCTCTGACTACTACATAGACTGTTTCTGCTGCTCCCTGATAAAAGATACCTGTTGATACCTGTTCAGAAAAAAACAAGAAAACTGGACTCGTTTTAACAAACTAGATAAAAGGTAATGCCCTGGCAGTGGCAAATAGCTTTGTTTAAATATTTGATTTGATTACATTAATGTTTAAATTAAAATTTGAGATTACTGTGTAAAGGGAATACTGCTGGTATAACAGCACCTTATTTGTTTAAAGTTATTGCACTTTTGTGTATATAGCAGTACATTTAAATCAAAAGTGCGCAATACACTAATTTAGAAGTCATTATTCAATTTTGCGCATAACAATGCGATGAATCGCGATTAATCACGATTAAACAATTTAATCGTTGCCCAGCACTAATATATATATATTAGTGCTGTCAAACGATTAAAACCAGGGCATCATAAAGACTTTATCAAAGAATTTGCTGACTTTCTATCAGAATTAGTATTGACTGCAGATAAAGTTCTAATCGTTGGTGATTTTAATATACATGTAGATAATGAAAAAGATGCATTGGGATTGGCATTTAAAGACATGCTTAACTCTATTGGAGTTAGACAACACGTGTCAGGACCTACTCATTGTCGTAATCATACTCTAGATCTAATATTATCACATGGAATAGATGTTGATGCTGTTGAAATTCTGCAGCAGAGCGAGGACATCTCAGATCATTATCTAGTCTCATGTACATTACATTTAGCCAAGGCTGCAAAGCAGACTCCGTGTTACAAGTATGTTAGACCTATCACTTCTGCCACTAAAGATTGCTTTATCAATAATCTTCCTAATCAGTTTCATCATCTCAGCATCCCAGATAGCTTAGCAGAACTAGATATTGCAATAGAAACTTTTAACTCTCTCCTTTCCAGCACTTTAGACACAGTTGCTCCGTTGCGCTTAAAGAAGATTAAAGAAAATAGTCCAACGCCGAGGTACAACGAGGACACCCGGGCCCTTAAGAGAGCAGCCAGAAAAATGGGAGCGCAACTGGAAGAAAACAAAACTAGAGGTCTTTCGGATTGCATGGAAGGAGAGCTCTATTGCTTACAGAGAGGCTTTAAAAGCTGCTAGATCTGCTTATTTTTCAACCCTATTAGAAGAAAATAAACATAATCCTAGGTATTTATTTGAAAAAGTTGCTACACTAACGAAAAATAAAGCTTCAAGCCCAGAATTTTCCAAGAAATACAGCAGTAATGACTTTATGAACTACTTCACTTATAAGATTGATAATATTAGGGACAAAATTATAACTATGCAACCGTCTACTACAATATCGCATCAGACAGTGCAGTGTAGTCTCCCTGAGGAAAAATTTGATTCATTTGTTGCTATAGGAGAGGAAGAATTTTGCAAACTCGTTAAATCATCGAAATCGACAACATGTATGTTAGACCCTATACCGACTAAACTATTGAAAGAGATGCTTCCAGAAGTCATAGATCCTCTTCTTAACATCATTAATTCGTCTTTGTCTCTAGGATACGTACCAAAAACCTTTAAGCTGGCTATGATTAAACCGCTTGTTAAAAAAACGCAACTTGATCCTACAGAATTAGTCAGTTACAGGCCGATCTCGAATCTACCTTTTCTATCAAAGATATTAGAAAAAGCAGTATCCTCACAGCTATGTTCCTTTCTTGAAAGAAATGATATCTGCGAGGATTTCCAGTCAGGATTTAGACCGCACCATAGCACTGAGACTGCTCTCATTAGAGTCACAAATGATTTGCTCTTATCATCCGATCGTGGTTGTATCTCTCTATTAGTGTTACGTGATCTTAGTGCTGCATTTGACACCATTGACCACAACATTCTCTTAAATAGACTAGAAAACTATGTTGGCATTAGTGGAATTGCATTATCATGGTTTAAATCATATTTATCTGACCGCTATCAGTTTGTAGCAGTAAATGAAGAGATGTCTTATCGATCACAAGTTCAGTATGGCGTACCACAAGGCTCAGTTCTCGGACCGCTGCTTTTTACTCTGCATTTGCTACCTTTAGGAGATATCATTAGGAAACATGGAATTAGCTTTCACTGTTATGCTGATGATACTCAGCTCTATATTTCTTCCAAACCTAATGAAACTCACTAATTCACAAAATTATCAGAATGGATAGTTGATATGAAAAATTGGATGACTAGTAATTTCCTACTACTAAATTCTGAAAAAACAGAAATTCTAATTATTGGACAAAAAGCTTCCACACGTAATAACCTAGAATACCGTGTAACACTTGATGGCTGCTCTGTTAAGTCCTCGTCGTCGGTTAGGAACCTGGGTGTGCTCTTTGATACCAATCTTTCATTTGAAAGTCACGTGTCTAGTGTCTGTAAAACCGCATTTTTACATCTTAAAAATATATCTAAATTACGCCATATGCTCTCATTGACAAATGCGGAACAATTAGTTCATGCGTTCATGACATCAAGGCTAGATTATTGTAATGCTCTGCTAGGTGGTTGCCCTGCACGCTTAATAAACAAACTACAGCTAGTTCAAAACGCAGCCGCTAGAGTTCTTACCAGAACCAGGAAGTATGACCATATTAGCCCGGTTCTGTCAACACTGCATTGGCTCCCTATTAAACATCGTATAAATTTTAAAATATTGCTGATTACTTACAAAGCACTAAATGGTTTAGCTCCGCCGTACTTGAACAAGCTCTTAACGCATTATACTCCTTCACGTCTATTGCGATCTCAAAATTCTGGCCAGTTGATAATACCTAGAATATCTAAATCGACTGCTGGCGGTAGATCCTTTTCCTATTTAGCACCAAAACTTTGGAACAATCTTCCTAACATTGTCCGGGAAGCAGACACAGTCTGTCAGTTCAAAGCTAGACTAAAAACACATCTCTTTGACCTAGCATTCACATAACACTCTATATACTTTTATAATTCAATATTAGGCTGCTTAGATTAGGTCAGCCGGAACTGGGAACACTTCCCTTAAATCCTGATGTACTCGTTACATCATAAGAAGAATGGCATCTACGCTAATTTTAGTGTCTTTGTTTATCCCGAGGTTTTGCCGCAGCCTGCCGGATCCAGGCCGTTTCCAGATCTGACGAAGGACCTTCGCCTGGACCTGATGACAATGCAGTGCTGAAGTGCCAACTAGCCTCTCCCTATGGAGGTTCCCTATACCACTATACAGATAAAGCCTAGTGGAATTTTTCGGTTCGCGTACCTACCCGAAGTGATAAGATAAAATAAAATTCTGCATCAAAATTTATTGACAAGTAGTTTGTGTAGGCATGGTTTGTAAAGAATTACAAACCTGCGCACATATATTCAAATGCACATAACTATAGAATCAATTCTTAATGCGCATGTGAACGCCATCAGCGTCTATCACAGGTTCACGTTTAAAGTCTGTTTAAAGAGAACGGTGTCGTCTTAGCGGCCCTTAATTTAATAACAAATGATCATTTAGACGGAAATGAATCAATCAAAATTAACTTTAGCTGGAAAAAACATTATTCAAGAACAACTATTAAACTAAACCAATCTCTGTTAGCTTAAATTATATGTTTATCTCTGTAAAGCTGCTTTGAAACAATCTACATTGTTAAAGGCGCTATATAAATGAGGATGACTTGACTTGACTTGACTTGGTATTTCAGACTGGACGTGCTGCGATGATGATAGCTCAGTTCACAATGACAAAACACACAGATCACTTTGGTCTTGTCAATGTATTGTAACCATTTGGCAACTTTTTAAAAGTAAACTTTCCATTCAGAATCTTATTGGCATCCGTTACGGCGTCTCGCGCTCGTCATCCACTCAAAACGTAATGTTAACCAACTATTTGGCCGGCTCAAGCCCAAACAAGTGTGTGCGGCATGCCTGTTGTTTTGTTTCTGGTCTAGCTAGATCCACTTGCGCTTTGGTCGACGAAGCAACAAAACGTCCTCGCGAGGCGCAAGCCATTGAAATGAATGGGTTTCATAGCGCAGCTCCGCGCATGCCGCGTCCTGTTGCAAAAGCATGTGAAAAAAACTACAAAGTTTGCTAGGCCAAAAAGACAGTTAATCTCTAAATTGATATTGGTATGTGATGTCACACCAAGACACCATACGGAGCAGAAGGTGGTGGTAATGCACCAAAAAGCTGGTTTGTAGGGCCCTATGAAATCCGTTTTTATTTTTTCCCACATTCCACATTCAGTTTTATTTTGTTTTTATTTTTCTGGACTCCAATTTGAATGGGTAAATAAAATTTTAGTAATCAAAAACGTGTAATTAATTGAATCATGAAACGTATACAATTAACAATAATTTATTAACATTTTTAAATAAATTACATTTTAAGGGCAATATGAAATAGTTTTTTTTTAATGGTTTAAATTCTAATGACCAATTATTTAAAATGTAGGCCTACTGATTTAAGCAAAACTTTCTTCAAAGGTTAAACCAACCTTTTATTTTGACAGGTTGCCATGTAGCTAGACCTTTGAGTCTCTGTTTTTTTTTATTTTTATATGACAATAGTTTTCTCAAATCAAGCTAAAATGCTGCTAAAGTGACTCTCAGAGCGGCTGTGTAGATGAAGTTCATCAATCCATTACTGAAAACATCGCAAGTGTCATGGGTGCTTCAGTGTGTGGTAAATGAATTCGCGGCCGCGCGTCTGAGCCATCATTTTTACAGAGACACGCAGAACCAGGCGTGGAGTTTGTGGGGGGGCAGGGGGAGCGTTGCCCCCCCGGTGGCTGAAACGGGTAATTGCATTTTTTCAAAAAAAAAAAGATATATTATAAATATTTTAAATAACACAAAACAAATAAATGGTGGTAGGTAATACATCTGATTTTATATACTGCTTTAGTAAAAAAAATTTTTTTTGACAAGTGACAGGCTAACGTAAGTCCAGCGATTCTCAGCTAGCATGTAATAGCGTTGTAGCCTAGTTATCTGGTCAGACCATAGACAGTAAAAGAAAGGGGTCGGACTCATTACACCAAAATATGGACATAAGGAGATTTTTAAAACGTCGAGCTCCAAATGACACAAATAGTCAGTCGTCGGGATCTAATGATACAACACAAACAACAGTATTATAATAGTATACAATAGATAATAGTAACAGTAATATGTTTCAAAAGTGGAGAGTATTGTGTGACTGTTCATTTTTCTCCTGTCTCAAAATGTTTTAAATGTTTCATGAAGTAGCCTACAACAAAATGCGAAATATAACTTGGTTTTTAATCACTCTCATTGCCACAGTGTGTTTTGAAAAAAGGAAAGAAAAACTTTTTAAAAAATTTCGTTTTGGTTGAAGATAATATTTTAACAGTGCAAAAGTGGTCCACATTTCATTGATCCTAATTGTGTCCGAACCAGTGCTTGAAGTGGGGAAAAAAAGGTGCCGGTACTCTCTTGCATTGGCAAATCATGACATTTGAGATTTCTACTGTGAAAAACAAAACTTGGAGATATTGCTGGTACAACAACAATTTATTGTTATTTATTAACAACATAAATGTATTTAAACAAGTCGTGTGTGTGTGTGTGCTTGCGTGTGTGTGTGTGAAAACGGAACTCCTCCAAGTGTGCAAGTCCAAAAATACATTTACGGTGAGATTACTAGCCTACATTTTATTTAATTAAATGCATTTATGGTAAGATTATTATATTTTCATGTCAATCTGTGTTCATTTTGACCACGAACCATGCGCTGCATCTTTAATTCAGCACGTGCAGCGCAGCAGAACTAGACTGTGTGGAAACGATCGCTGGACTGCTGTATAGGCTACACACCGCTCCTGGAACGGATCGCCGGACCGCATCCGCGCGCAGTGTGAAAGCTCTAACCTGTTAACATGGGTGCGGAAAAAATACACACCAGATACGCACTGCAAATGGAGTAGCCTATATGTGAAACGTGCTTGACACTGACGCTTTTTCTGTCAGTGGTAGAGTACCGGCTACATGCGAGAAGTAGCTGTACGCAAGAAAAAGTGCTGGTACGCTTAAGAGTAAAATGCAGAAGTGTACCGCCCCACTTCGAGCACTGGTCCGAACGAAGATGCGATGCGAAATCAAGTGGCTGTTTATGCGAAGTTCTACCTGTTTACAAATATGATTGTATTGTTGTACTGTTTTTTCTTGGGTTAAAAATAAATATGTGTTTATTTAGCATTTTTGTTTTGTCCATTTGTGCCAGTGCTGAGTTCCCCAATTGATAGGCCAAAGGTCCCAGCTGCTACAATGATTTTTTTTTTGCCCCCCCTGGCTCGAATGTCAAACTCCGCCTATGCGCAGAACATGCATGATTCCTTTTATGCGGTTTAATATTCACATTTTTATGAATGGATAGGCTACTGCGATTCAGTCCATGTTTTCCGTATTGCGGTAATGAAATCATATGGCCCTATGGTTGCCAACCACCGTAAAACAAGAAGAAGAAGAAGTCACCATCACTAACTGATCCAGCATCAGTGATACTTAGCAGTTGTATTTCCGATTTGAGCTTGAGCTTTAGAAATGCTTGGAAAAAATGTAACGTTAGCTTGTGTGGACGCTACCGCACTACTTGATCAAAAAAAGAGCTTCGCTACTGAAAAGCTATTTGATTCAGAAAACAGCGACGCTACCACCACGCTACTGAGAAATGTAGTTCTCTTACGAGAGGCTCTCTCGTATTGCGTAAGTTTAGCTTACGCTACGGGAAAGATTCATCTTCTCGAGATACTGAAGCCAAAAATTATCCTTAATTTTGTATACATTGTCAATGCAGTGCAGCAGCTAGCAGACCTAGAGCAGGCCATCTTGCGTGCTCATTGGCTGCCCTGCGGGCAACTGCTGCAGCCTACCAGTGAGCCCAGCGTGACGTCACGCCCAATGAAGGGCGCCCGCGCCTTCATAGCGTCACAGCCCGCCAGAATGGGCGTGGCTTAGCCTATAAAGGAAGGGGGCTGTAGGCTGCTTCCCTGATTTTTTGTCTCTTCAGCGAGCTCTTTGCATCGCTGGATCTGAGGGCAATGTCTTGCCCTGTCAGTCCCCTTAGATAAGGCTACTGCAGCGGTGTGTTTGGCAGCCAACAAGCCGGTGATGCAACCCGCTCGCCTGCACACATCCGTTCTCGCGGCGACCCAGAGAAATTTCAAATAAGTATATGTGAGGTTAAGAATGTAGGTTACGTGCCCGCTCACGAGCGCTCACGCTTACTAACACACACATCGCCTCCGAAAAGACGCGCGTGTCCCGTTGCGGCCGGACCGCCGTCAAAGTTTTTCCCTGTCAGTCCCCTTCAAACAGGCTACTGCAGTGGTTCAATTAGCAGCCAACAAGCCGGTTTGTTTACCCTCTCGCCTGCACACAAACACCGTTTTCACGGCGACCCAGAAAAATCTCAAAAGAGTATAATGTCTGGTCCGACTCATGCCGTCGGTGTTGTAAGTGTAGTGAAAGTGCCCACGCCCCCAGTGTTCACCCCTACACATAAGCACTCCAAATCTCGCAGAGCACACTCTCATAAAGCGCAGAAAAGCCGCTCGAGTGTTGAATGTAGGAAATGTGTCCACAGGTCTGTGCCCACTATCTGCCCGCTCTGTTACACGATCAAGAAGGTTATGAATGTAAGTCCCGTGCCCGCCAGAGTGCGTTCACGCTTGCTAACACAAACCTCCCCCCGGGCTCCGCCCGCGCGTTTAAGTGTTATCACAAAACGCAGGGCATTAATAAAAACGCTCCCCATCCATTATGATCGGGGCGTCAAATACACTTGTAAGTCTAGTGCCCGCGCACACGCGCTCATGCTTACAGGAAGCTTTTTCTGCCCAGAGCGTTGCTCGTGCGTCAAAAAGTGAAAAAAAAATGTTCCCCATCCCTTATGATTGGAACATTTTCACAGAAATCAGCCGGTTTCGGCTTCAGCGAGCAGCCATTGCCCAGAACCGAGAGCGCGCGCGCCGTGTTTTCGGCTGCGGGTCAGTCTCACAAAAGAAAGCAGGTTATGAATGTAAGTCTCGTGCCCGCCAGAGTGCGTTCACGCTTGCTAACACAAACCTCCCCCCCGGGCTCCGCCCGCGCGTTTAAGTGTTATCACAAAACGCAGGGCATTAATAAAACGCTCCCCATCCATTATGATTGGGGCGTCAAATACACTTGTAAGTCTAGTGCTCGCGCACACGCGATCGCGCTTACAGGAAACTTTTTCCGCCCGGAGCGCTGCTCGCGCGTCAAAAGTGAAAAAAGAATGTTCCCCATCCCTTATGATTGGGACATCTCACATAAATCAGCCGGTTTCGGTTTTCAGCGAGCAGCCATTGCGCATCGGCTCCGGTTCAGTTTCACAAGCCCGCAAATGGTGGCGATCTGAATCCTGAGGCCATTCGCCCCCTAGCGGCTCACATAGCTGCGTGGGAAACTATCCCAGGGATTTCAGAATGGGTGCTGAGCACAATAAAGCAGGGCTATAAACTTCAATTCATTCGCCGTCCCCCGCGCTTTCAAGCCCGGACCGCGACGATAGTGAATGCGGAAGTAGCACACCTACTTCACGCAGAAATAGCAAAGCTGCTGGGCAAAGGGGCGATAGAAAAGGTGCCGCCTTCTCTGAGCGAGTTGGGCTTTTACAGCCGATATTTTCTCGTACCCAAGAAGGACGGAGCCTTAAGACCTATCCTAGATCTGAGACATTTGAACAAAGTGCTTGCGAAAAGACCGTTCAAATGCGTGCGACCAGGAAAATCCTCGCGCACGTTCGCCCGAGGGACTGGTTTATTTCTCTAGATCTGAAGGATGCCTATTTTCAGATTCAGATAATACCCCGTCACAGGCAATTGTTGAGATTCGCCTTCGACGGTCATGTATATCAATACACCATCCTGCCGTTCGGCCTGTCCCTAGCACCACGTACAGTTACAAAGTGCATGGATGCGGTGCTCGCCCCCCAGAGAAGCCAGAGGCTGCGAATAACGAACTATCTGGACGATTGGCTGATATTGGCACAGTCAGAGACAGAACTGCTGTCTCACAGAACAGTGCTTCTCAGTCACCTGGAAAGCTTGGGTCTCACGGTCAACTGGACCAAGAGCTCATTACTGCCCATCCAGTCAATTTCCTTTTTAGGAATAGAACTGGACTCGGTGACCATGACGGCTCTTTTATCGACACAGCACGCGCGCCGTGTTCGCCTCCTAGCCGCATCTTTCCAGAAGGGCAGCTTTCTCCTTTTGAAAACATTTCAAAGGATGTTGGGCTGTATGGCATCAGCTGCAGCGGTGCTTCAGCTGGGCCTACTGCGCATGCGCCCTCTCTAACGCTGGTTGAACGCTTGCGCGTCCCGCCGAGCCTGGGTTTCTGGCGGCCAGAAAATCAGAGTGACTCAGACCTGCATAGCGGCTCTGCAGCCCTGGTTAGTAGCCGACTGGTACCAGCAGGGAGTAATGATGGGAACCATCTCTTATCGGAAAAGTCATTTCGACATACGCGTCCAACTCGGGTTGGGGCGCGCTGTTCGAGGGCAGACCGGTCTTCGTCCAGTGGTCAGACCAAGAAAAGTGTTTTCACATAAACTGTCTGGAGATGGTAGCGGTCGAGAACGCGCTGATGCGCTTCCTCCCGTTCATACAGGACCAACATGTTCTTGTCCGCTCGGACAACATGTCTGTAGTATCCTATGTAAACCGTCAGGGCGGTGTCAGATCCAGAAATCTCGGCAATCTGACAGTACGCCTTCTTATTTGGTCTCAGATGCACCTGCGCTCGCTGAGGGCGGCGCATGTGCCTGGCCATTTGAACGATGGCCCAGACAAACTGTCCAGGGACAATGTTCCCCCAGGGGAATGGTCCCTGCACCCCCAAACGGTCCAGAAGCTGTGGCGCCTATGCGGCAGAGCTGAAGTCGACCTATTTGTGTCAAAGACAACGCTCAATGCACAACGTTCTTCTCGAAGGACGAGGACGCGCTGGCCCAGGTTGGCCCAGCCTCCCACTATATGCATTCCCTCCGGTCTCTCTGTTACCACAGGTGATCAAGAGAATCAGGGAAACGCGCCACTCGGTGCTCCTCATGGGAGAATCAGATTGGTTCCCGGAACTAGCACGGCTGTCACATACAGCTCCGTGGCCGATTCCGGTGAGGGAAGATCTCCTCTCTCAGGCTCGCGGCACGATCTGGCATCCCCATCCAGAGCGCTGGTCTCTGCATGCATGGTTGATCAACGGGTACTCGTTACCCTGCCAGAAGGAGTGATGAACACGATCACGCAGTCTAGAGCCCCTTCCACGAGAAGGCTCTACGCGTCTAAATGGTCGGTGTTGTCAGGATGGTGCACCGACAGAGGTCTGGACCCGCGGACATACGGGGTGGCGCATCTGCTCACTTTCCTACAAGAGCTGTTGGATAAGGGAAGGTCCCCTTCCACGCTCAAAGTATATGTGGCGGCCCCAGCAGCGTTTGCAGAATCGACGCACGGCCAGTCACTGGGAAAACATGAGTTGGTCATCCGCTTCCTTAGAGGAGATAGAAGGATGAATCCGCCGCGCCCCCGGTCGGTTCCTATGTGGGATCTTTCATTTGTCCTCGAGGCCCTGAAAGCTTTTCCTTTTGAACCACTAGACTCCGTGGGGTTGAAATATCTATCACTGAAAACGTTTTTTCTGACTGCACTGTCATCAGTAAAACGCGTAGGGGATCTGCATGCGCTGTCTGTCAGCGCGTCGTGTCTTGAGTTTGGGCTGAATGACTCTAAAGTCATCCTCAGACCTAGACATGGCTATGTCTCTAAAGTGATGGGCACTCCATTCAGAGCGCAAGTTATTTCATTGTCCGCTCTCCCAGCATCTGACAGTGAAAGTGATGTGAACCTCCTCTGCCCCGTCAGAGCGCTGAGGTTTTACATTACGCGCACCGCCTCCTTCAGGCGCTCGGAACAGCTTTTTGTTTCGTTTGGTGGGCGCACCAAGGGTTATGCCTCCTCGAAACAGAGCCTGTCCAGATGGATAGTAGACGCTAGAGGGCCCGCTTACGCGTCAAAGGGTCTGCAATGCCCTCTGGGCACCAGGGCTCATTCCACGAGAGGCGTGGCCTCTTCGTGGGCATGGTCCAGCGGGATTTCTATCCATGACATGTGTGTAGCGGCGGGCTGGTGCTCCCCGTCTACCTTAGTCAGGTTTTATAACCTAGAAGTTCCCGCCTTGCAGGCTAAACTGCTGTCAGTCTGAACGAGAGGTGTATTCTGCCCTGATCTCCTGCTCAGATCACTCTCACATGACTCAGCTCTCCTGGTTGAGCTACACTAAATGGGATTGTGCCATGTGCCTATACAGACCCGCGCGCTGCTCTGTATTCCCTATGTGTGCTTATGTACAAGTGATGGCCTGCGTGGCCGGCCACCCTATTCTTTCCACTTATGGGGTTCCCCCCTAAAAGATCGGGGTCTCATGTGGATGCTTGGCGTGCACGGCGTTGACAAAGTGTTCCCGTAGCGTAAGCTAAACTTACGCAATACGAGAGAACCTCTCGTAAGAGAACTATACTCGGTTACTAACGTAACCTCGGTTCTCTCTAGAGAGGGACCGAGTATTGCGTAACCGGCCGTGCTCGCGCCACGAGCGACTTCGCTTCAGTCGACAAAAACCAGGGAAGCAGCCTACAGCCCCCTTCCTTTATAGGCTAAGCCACGCCCATTCTGGCGGGCTGTGACGCTATGAAGGCGCGGGCGCCCTTCATTGGGCGTGACGTCACGCCGGGCTCACTGGTAGGCTGCAGCAGTTGCCCGCAGGGCAGCCAATGAGCACGCAAGATGGCCTGCTCTAGGTCTGCTAGCTGCTGCACTGCGTTGACAAGGTATACAAAATTAAGGATAATTTTTGGCTTCAGTATCTCGAGAAGATGAATCTTTCCCGTAGCGTAAGCTAAACTTACGCAATACTCGTTCCCTCTCTAGAGAGAACCGAGGTTACGTTAGTAACCGAGTATCGTTAAACTAGTAGCCTAGCGTCACTACTTGTAGCGACGCTATTGTCCAACACTGCTAACCACTTAACACCATATAATAGCAAGCTCCATGTTTTGTTACTTTCGATAATAAGCAAGGTATAATCTTTCAAATTATGTCTATTTGATCACGAAATTCAAACAATAAATGCCGTTTTGCCGCTCTTTGCTGTGGCGTGACAGATCGCTGTACTAGCGCCTCATCTCAAGCGGCAGTGCGGAGCGTGAGTAAACGCAATCATCTCTTCCTCAGTTACAGAATAAACATGAATGGACACCTGAAGGTATGTTGAAAGATACAGTATACTTACTGAAAGGCATCACAACTCGTGTAATCGCTCAATCAGTGTTTCAGCAGCGGAAAGACGTCAATAAAACAGCTTTTTCACATAGCATTATATTTACCTCAGCAGGCAAGTCATCCAAATGAACTCTTGCACTAAATAAATGCACTATATTAGCCTATATTTTACTTAACCTGTTAATGATATCTTGATTATTTAATGTATGTTTAAAATATCTTTCATGAAAATGACAGAAACTGTGTAAATTATTATATTTCAATAACGAATTAGAGTAAAAACACAAGTTAATGCAAAAACTGCCTTATGTTCAGTTTACATGTTTTCATACAATGTGTTGGGTGTTTATTATTATATCTAAAAAAATAGATAGCATCTGAATTTAGGCTAAAAGTCTAGGCTCTGTTGTAAACCTTTAATGTTATAGTAATGTGCGGGCTCCCTATATAGTTTACAGCATTAGCAGATCGTGCGGTTTGTGTTTGGAGCTCCGTCGAATTGCTTCATTAATGCTTGATTTTCTTCTTTACCACTCATTTATAAACCAGTACTTTCTATTTTTATATCGTGTGAACTTATCCTCGATACTATTCCCTATAAAAAACAATCGGATTACTTTGATATCGCTACTTAGATCCAACTTTGCGAATCCCGGCTACTAGCCTTTTAGCCCGCTAGCATTTCACGCGTGGCCTCGCGCCTATCGACCGTCTGATTTTACACCCATTTCACTGAAAGGATACAGGTTATATCCAGCATTCCAGTCCTAAATTAGTAGTGATATTCGTAGTATCACTACTAATTTACTGTTCATCTGTTATAATGGCGAACATATCGGATGTGTGTCTAACGTTACCTCTGAGTGCAGGTGAGGACACATTCGAGCTGATTTCGGTACGATTGTAGCTGGAATCGGTGGAGAAACAGATGCGTTGTCTGCTGGAGAAGCAAGCCGAGCTGCGGGATCGGCGATCAGCGCTTGAATCGTCACGCGTCGATGCTCACAAGTCAGTGGTTAGTAACTTTTTGACTCCGACTTCGTCTACTCCGTGCGTTTCTCTGCCCAGGAGGACGCGATCATCTCTGGCTTCATTCACTCCGGCACCGACACAAAGCCATGGACCCTGAGTGATCCCACAGCGGAAGACACGAGCCAGGACCAGAGCAAGAACCTCTTCGCCACTCCCGGTCTTCGAGATCTCCACCCGGAACCGCTTCTCCCCTCTTCGCGAGTCGGAACGTGACGACGCCATGATCATCGGCACTTCCATGGTCCGTCATGTCCGCGCTACCTCAGGTAAGGGTAAGGTGCGCACTCACTGCTTTCCTGGTGCTCGTGTTCTTGATGTCGCCGCACAGGTTCCCGAGATCCTGAACGGTGACGAGCGCGTCGGAGCTGTGGTGCTGCACGCGGGAACGAACGACATCCGGCTGCGGCAGACGGACGTTCTGAAGAAGGACTACAGGAGCCTGATCGAGACGGTACGCAGCACAGCGCCTGAGGCAACGATCATCGTGTCTGGACCGCTTCCCACGTACCGACTAGGACAAGAAAGGTTCAGTAGACTATTTGCTCTAAATGAATGGTTAATGTCATGGTGTAATGAACAGAAACTGCTCTTTGTAAATAATTGGAATCTGTTCTGGGAGCGACCTAGGCTCTACCATGCTGATTGCCTGCACCCCAGCAGAATCGGAGCGGCTGTTCTGTCGGACAACATCTCCAAGACGTTACACACCATCTGACTAGTAAGTCAAAGTCCAAATCACTAACTCTGCTGTCCCAACTTAATTGATACAAGTAGTGTAGAACATTATATAGAAACTGTGTCTATTCCACGTCTAGTGAGGCCAAACAATAAATCTAGTGTAGGATCTAGGATAAGAAAAATATTATTGTAATTAAACCAGAAAATCTAAATATCAGTGAACAAAAACAATTTCTAAAACTAGGTCTTCTAAACATTAGATCGCTCACACCTAAGGCGGTTATTGTAAATTAAATGGTCACAGATAATAATTTCGATGTTCTGTGCCTTACTGAAACCTGGCTTAAACCAAATGATTATTTCGGTCTAAATGAGTCTACTCCGCCAGGATACTGTTATAAGCATGGCCCCGTCCGATCGGTCGTGGCGGCGGTGTTGCAACAATCTATAGAGATATCCTTAATGTTACTCAGAAAACAGGTCACAGGTTTAATTCGTTTGAAGTACTTGTGCTAAATGTTACGCTCTTAGATGTAAGAAAGAAATCCCGATTATCTATAGCCTTGGCGACCGTATATAGACCTCCAGGGCCCTATGCTGATTTCCTAAAAGAGTTTGCAGACTTTCTCTCAGATCTATTGGTCAATGCCGATAAAGCAATAATTGTTGGAGATTTTAACATACACGTAGATAACACAAATGATGCGTTAGGGACTGCGTTTACAGATTTATTAAACTCCTTTGGGGTCAAGCAAAACGTCAGTGGTCCCACTCATCGTCTAAATCATACACTAGATTTAATTATATCATATGGAACCAATCCAACCGATATAGATATTATACCGCAAAGTGACGATCTCACTGATCATTGTATGGTAACGTGCATATTACGTACTGCTGAAATTTGCCATGTTGCGCCACGTTATCGACCAGGCAGAACAATCGTTCCAACCACTATAGATAGATTCTCAAATAGCTTACCTGATCTATCTCAGCTGCTCAGTGAACCCCAACAAACAGATGAACTAGAGGAAATGACTAGCAGTTTGAGCACCATTTTCTCTAGTACATTAGATATTGTTGCACCAATTAGATTAAAAAAGGTTAGAGAGAAAACTAAAGCACCATGGTACAATAGTACTACACATGTTATCAAGAGAGAAACTCGTAACTTAGAGCGTAAATGGAAACAAACTAATTTAGAGGTCTTTAGAATCGCGTGGAAAGACAGTATATCACGTTACAAAAAGGCTCTAAAAGCAGCCAGGGCTGAGCATCTCCGCAAACTGATAGAAAATAACCAAAATAATCCAAGGTTTTTATTTAACACCGTGGCTAGACTAACAAATAAACAGACATCACCAGAGTAAAATATTCCGTTACAGTATAGTTGTAATGATTTTATGAATTACTTCAATGAGAAAATAGAACGCATCCAAAATTCAATTGTAAATGTACAATCCTCTATGGTGTCTTATGATTCAGCCTCAATTATCGCCCCTCAAGAACAACTACACCGCTTTACAACTATAGGACAGGAAGAGCTAAATAAACTTATCTTTGCATCTAAACCAACAACATGTTTATTAGATCCAATACCCACTAAACTACTGAAAGAAGTGTTACCTGTAGTGGAAGAGCCTCTTCTCAATATTATTAACTCGTCTTTATCTTTAGGTCATGTTCCAAAAATATTCAAGCTGGCAGTAATAAAACCTATTATTAAGAAACCGCAATTAGATCAAAATAACTTAGCAAATTACAGACCCATTTCAAATCTTCCATTTATGTCTAAAATACTAGAAAAAATTGTGTCCGCTCAATTGTGCTCTTTCCTGCAAGAAAATGAGATATATGAAAAATTTCAGTCAGGATTTAGACCGCATCATAGCACAGAAACCGCGCTAGTTAAAATTACAAATTATTTACTTTTAGCTTCTGACCAAGGCTGTATCTCAATACTAGTTTTACTCGATCTTAGCGCTGCGTTCGACACTATAGATCATAAAATACTCTTGGATCGACTACAAAACTACACTAGTGTTCAGGGACAGGCATTAAGCTGGTTTAGATCGTACTTATCGGACCGTTACCATTTTGTCTGTCTAAATGGGGAAAAATCGAAGATAACGTCAGTAGACTATGGAGTGCCGCAGGGATCGGTGTTAGGCCCTCTGCTATTCTCAATATATATGCTGCCACTTGGTAATATTATAAGAAAACATGGAATTAATTTCCACTGCTATGCTGATGACACTCAATTATATATTTCATCACGACCAGATGAAAACACTAACTTATCTAAATTGACAGAGTGTCTTAAAGATATAAAATGCTGGATGACGTGTAATTTCCTGCTGTTAAATCCAGATAAAACGGAGGTATTACTTATTAGTCCAAAAAACGTCTCGGTTACGTATGTAACCCTCGTTCCCTGAGTACAGGGAACGGAGACGTGTCGTCGGGGGAGTTCCCTGACGAATTGGGATCACGCTAGGGAGCCAACTGCCTTCGAGAGAATTAAAACGAGCCAATAGACATTGGCATGCAAGGTTTGCATTCCGCGACCCGCCTACCAGCGCGGGTATAAAAGGCGGAAGTAAACATTGCGCAATGCTTTTCGCCAAGGAGCCGAACAGTGTCCAGTCCTCGCGAAGGTACAGCAACATGGCGAAGGGACGACACGTCTCCGTTCCCTGTACTCAGGGAACGAGGGTTACATACGTAACCGAGACGTTCCCTTTCGTCCTGGGAACTCCGACGTGTCGTCGGGGGAGTTCCCTGACGAATTGGGATCCCTAATAAAACGCCATGGTGCTGGCCCCTTCCAGCGCCCGGCTAAGCTACCCTGCAGCAGTTTCTTGAAATAAGTTGCGGGAGCTAGCACGGGAACCACACTGCTGTTCCGCAAGACCCGCACAGTGGAGCATTGGATAACACTGGGAAAGCGTTCCCTCAAGAGAGGAGGGAACGCTGCGGAAGCCCCAGCCTGACTGAGGAAGGCCAGGAATACACATATGTACTAGCCCGAAGGAATAGTGAAACATATGGCAGTCCCAGAGGTAGTCCCAATCCAAGGGAAGTGGGAGCGTACTCAAGGGGACGACGAACGAGTCCGTCAAGAGGAAGACATGGCTGAACTGCACATGGCATCATGGGTCACAGTAGAGACCACTGGGGCACCCAGTCTACTAACAACTCCTTACTAGAGGTAGCAGACCTGGCGCCGGGCGGTTCGCCGCGCCCAGCACCGAGGGGTGAAGGAGGAACTCACGAGGCTCACCGACGTAGGGCGCCAACGGAGCAAAAAGACGCACGTATCCGGCCGAGGCACGGAGTGGCGTGGCAAGCCGACACAACCTATTCCCTCGACCCACTGGCCGTAGCCAGAACTCGGGAGGAAACAAGTTCCACACGAAGGCTATAGAACCTAGCGAACGTGTTCGGTGTCGCCCAGCCCGCAGCTCTACAGATGTCTGTCAGCGAGGCACCTTGAGCCAAAGCCTAGGAAGCGGCAACACCTCTAGTAGAGTGGGCACGCAACCTGGGAGGACAAGGCTCACCCAGAGATTCATACGCTCGGGTGATAACATCCACTAACCAGTGGGCTAACCTCTGCTTGGAGACGGCCTTCCCCTTCTGCTGGCCTCCGTAACAGACAAAGAGCTGATCTGAGGTTCTGAAGCTTTGCGTTCTGTCAATATAAACCCGCAGAGCGCGGACGGGACAGAGAAAAGCTAGGGCTGGGTCTGCCTCCTCCTGGGGCAGCGCTTGCAGGTTCACTACCTGGTCCACGAAGGGAGTGGTAGGAACCTTGGGCACATATCCGAGCCGGGGTCTCAATACAACATGAGAAAGGGCCGGCCCGAACTCTAGGCACGATTCGTCGACCGAAAAAGCCTGCAGATCCCCGACCCTCTTGAAAGAGGCCAAAGCTAACAAGAGCGCTGTCTTGATGGACAGGAAATTGAGCTCTACGGTCAGCAACGGCTCAAAGGGGGGACCTTGAAGAGCTTTAAGTACCAGAGCTAGGTCCCAAGAGGGTACAGAGTGCAAAACCCGAGGTGGATTTAACCTCCTAGCACCCTTGAGGAATCTGATGACCAGGTCGTGCTTCCCCAAGGACTTACCTTCTATTGCATCGTGATGCGCGGCTATTGCGGCGACATACACTTTGAGGGTGGAGGGGGACAGCCTCCGCTCCAACCCATCTTGCAGGAAGGAAAGCACGACACCGATCGGGCAAGTTCGGGGGTCCTCCTGACGGGAGGAACACCAATCGACGAACAGGTTCCACTTCAACGCGTAGAGGCGCCTCGTAGAGGGGGCTCTAGCGGAAGTGATGGTGTCTACCACTGCCTGTGGTAGACCACCTAGAACCTCCGCGTCCCGTCCAGAGACCAGACATGGAGTTTCCAGAGGTCTGGACGCGGGTGCCATAGAGTGCCCTGTCTCTGAGAAAGAAGGTCCTTCCTCAGAGGAATCGGCCAAGGAGGGGCTGTCGCGAGGAGCATGAGTTCCGTGAACCAAGTCCTGGTGGGCCAATACGGCGCCACTAGAAGGACCTGCTCCTCGTCCTCCCTGACCTTGCACAGTGTCTGTGCAAGAAGGCTCACTGGGGAAAACGCATACTTGCGTAGGTCCCGGGGCCAGCTGTGAGCCAGGGCGTCCGTGCCGAGGGTTCCCTCGGTCAGGGAGAAAAACCACTGGCAATGGGTCGTGTCTGGAGACGCAAACAGATCTAGCTGTGCGGCTCCAAAGACACTCCAAACCAGCTGGACCGCCTGGGGATGGAGTCGCCATTCTCCTGGCAGGGGAGGCAACCGTGAGAGCTCGTCTGCCACACGGTTGAGCTCCCCTGGAATGTGAACGGCACGAAGCGACCTCAGATGCTTCTGACTCCATAGGAGGAGGTGGGAGGCGAGTCGCGACATGCGACGGGAGCGTAGACCACCTTGATGGTTGATGTACGCAACGGTCGCAGTGCTGTCCGTACGGACCAGTACGTGCCTGTGTCTGAGAAACCCCTTGAGGCGACGCAGAGCTAGACGTACTGCTTGCAACTCTAGGCAGTTGATGTGCCAATGCAGTTGAGGCCCCGTCCACAGACCTGAAACTGCATGCCCTTTGTACGTGGCCCCCCACCCGGTGGCAGAGGCATCTGTGAAAACACAGCATGCCTGGGAACCTGGACTAGGGGCACTCCGGCCCGTAGAAACGCAGGATCTGACCACGGGGAGAAGGTTTGGCGACAGTGCGGGGTCACTTTGACCCGGAACGTGCCGCTGCGCCACGCCCACCTCGGGACTCGATCGTGAAGCCAGCGCTGAAGCGGTCTCATATGTAACAGGCCGAGCGGCGTTACTGCGGCTGCGGCTGCCATATGCCCCAGGAGCCTCTGAAATTGTTTCAGTGGAACCGCTGTCCTGCCTCGAAAAGACCTGAGGCAGGTGAGCACTGACTGGACGCGTACCTCCGTGAGGCATGCAGTCTGGGCGACCGAGTAGAGCTCCATACCGAGATAAGAGATCCTCTGCATGGGGCAGAGTTTGCTCTTGTCCCAGTTGACCTGAAGCCCCAACTGGCTGAGGTGCCGAAACACCATGTCCCTGTGATCGCACAACACATCTCGCGAGTGGGCTAGAATGAGCCAGTCGTCGAGATAGTTGAGAATGCGAACGCCTTGTTCTCTCATGGGAACAATGGCCGCCTCCGCGACTTCCGTGAAGACACGAGGCGACAGGGCCAGCCCGAAGGGTAGGACCTTGTACTGATACGCTCGACCCTCGAAAGCAGACCGAAGAAACGGTCTGTGTCGAGGGAGAATCGAGACGTGAAAGTACGCGTCCTTCAGGTCGATCTCTGCAAATCAATCCTGGGGACGGATGCACTCGAAAATGCGCTTCTGCGTAAGCATTTTGAACGGGAGTTTGTGCAGGGCCCGATTCAAAACACGCAGGTCCAGGATTGGCCGTAACCCACCGCCTTTCTTGGGTACAATGAAGTAGGGGCTGTAAAACCCAGACCTCATCTCGGCAGGAGGGACCGGCTCGATCACGTCCTTCGCCAGCAGGACATCGATCGCTTTCCTCAAGACAGGGGCGTCCACCGACGGCACACGGGTGAAGTGGACGCCCCTGAACTTGGGAGGCCGGCGTGCACACTGAATTGCATAGCCGAACCGGACGGTGCGGATGAGCCATCAGGACGGACCCGGAAGCCTTTTTTTTTTAGCCAGGCTTCCAGATACGGTCTCAACAAACCCACCCGAACCACCGGCGTACCCGCGGAGGGGCAGCGAGGTGGAAGGCAGGGACCTGGCCCTGGTGGCACTGTAGCGACCAAGAGCGGGGTCTGGGCGTTTTAACTTGACACCAACCTGCTTCCACCTGAGGGCAGACGACAGAGAAGGCCCGTGGGCATTCTGCTGCGGGCTGCCCGGTGGCGAAGGGAGGGGGAGAGACGAAGAACGAGGCCCTGACTCCTCGTGTCCTGGTCTCTTCGCCTCCGGGCCCAGCTGCAGACCGGAGCGACGCAGCCGAGGCTGCGTCACTGCTATCTACAAGCTGGGGAGAGGGGAACGGGAGTGGTGCAGCTAGGGGGTCGGCACGCACTGCCATTCTGACCCTCTCGGACGGAGGAAACTGGTCTTATTATACTGCCAGTCTCGACCGTGAGGGGAAACGAGGAACAAGGCCCGGGGGCATCGAGTCCTGGTTTCCCCTCACCCAGCGAGAGACGAGAGTGACAAGGCCGTAGCCCTCACTGCCATCTGAGCGCTGGGGCCCGTGAACGACTCAGAGGAAATGGACTGCTCAAACTTTGGGTACCGCTGATTACTGGATAACCAGCGGCGGAACAGAAGCGAAATTCTCCACCCGGCCCTCCCCCGGGGGAAGGAGTGGTGATGGCACGCACTCCCAAAGAGCAGATCGTCACATACTCTGGGTCGCTCCTCTCAGGGTTGTTGCCCTTCCCCTTGCTGGGGGGAAAACAAACTCCGAGCGGGCTGTTTGTGAGGTGCTTCTGGACCACCAGTGTGGACATCGTCTAACCGAGGGCCAGCGCTGTGACTAATCACGGTCAGTCACTAAGCACAGCTCAACCCCGAGTTAGAACTACGCACGTGCAGTGGTAGCGAGAGAGGAAAAACTTCTGCAGATTTAGGCATGTTTGGCTTGCCATATTGGCACCAAAATGCTTCCATACTGCCAAAATTCTTCACACACATCCAGGCACTTTAGAACAGCCCAGGAAAGTGTGGCTGTTAAGTCTGAATCTTCAGCATGAGAAACACCATTATAGTAGGAACTCAGCATCATTTTCAGAGTATAACAGCCCTCTCTCCGATGTAGCGATCGACATCTGTCCTCCCTGGGGCCCCGAATGAAATGCTTGGTCCCTCATGAGAAGGACCAGAATCCCATCCGAAAGCCTTGACGGCACATGGCACGCTGAGCGGCTCAAGCCTTTACGAGAAAGGGGAGGCGAACAACATGCCGACGTGGTCATGCACTCCTGAAAGAACATGAACCACCCACGAACGCAGTCTCAACACACTGATTAGGCATGTGAAACAGTGATCGTGGCCGTCAACCAGGCATGCAAGATAGTGAACGTGGCCATCGCTTCGATGACACACGGCACGCTGGGCGCTCAAGCCTTCAGGCAAGGCGAACAACGTGCCGACGTGGTCATGCTCTCATAAGAAAGCATAAACCACCCACGAACACAGTCTCAGCATGTTTGCGATGCGCTAGAGGAGTGAGTGGTTCGTGCTCACTGAAACCCTCAGATCACCAATGTTATGCGCCAAAGTAGCCCTCTTCTGGTGCACCAGAAGAGAAACTAGATCGGGGAAATAAGCAAAGGGACTCACCTCATAGAGGCACATGAGTCTTGATCTTGACCGCGCATCTTGAGCACCGAATGACGCGCGCTGGGTTGCCGTGACAACCCGCGCTGTCAGCCGGCGCTTGACGGCACACGGCACGCTGAGCGGCTCAAGCCTTTATGAGAAAGGGGAGACGAACAACGTGCCGACGTGGTCGTGCACTCCTGGGAGAACATGAACCACCCACGAACGTAGTCTCACACACTGATTAGGCATGTGAAACAATGAAGGTGGCCATCAAATAAGGACAGGAAACGATCGCATCCAGAAGCACACGAGTGAAACGTCATCCTGAAAAGGACGCGATCTTCACTCGTGTTGCTCTTTTAGACAAAAAGAAATGCTCTTTTATGTGCCGAGGCACAAAGGGACCACCGCGGCAGACACAGCGGGGAAACTGCAAGCCCGTGTGCTGCACTCACCGTTACCAATACCAGCCGTTAAAACAGCTCTTTGTTTGAATAGAGAGAGAGAAACGGCCGGCAACGGGAAGCGATGGCCACTTGAAGCGCCGTCACACCAGCAGCAGAGGATTCCTTTCGCCAAAGAAGACTCGTTTTTCAATATTTCCTCGGAATACAGCAGCTCAGAGAGACACTGAATGGCTCCGAAGCAAAAAGCATTGCGCAATGTTTACTTCCGCCTTTTATACCCGCGCTGGTAGGCGGGTCGCGGAATGCAAACCTTGCATGCCAATGTCTATTGGCTCGTTTTAATTCTCTCGAAGGCAGTTGGCTCCCTAGCGTGATCCCAATTCGTCAGGGAACTCCCCCGACGACACGTCGGAGTTCCCAGGACGAAAGGGAACTACCCACAAAACCTCGTACAATACAACTTTAATTTAGAAGGATGTCCTGTTACCTTATCCACTACAGTAAAAGACCTGGGTGTTATACTAGACCGCAACTTGACTTTCGAAAATCATATTTCATATGTTACAAGAACTGCTTTTTTCCACCTTAGAAACATTGCTAAATTACGTAACATACTTTCTGTTACTGATGCAGAAAAGTTAGTTCATGCATCCATGACCTCGAGACTAGATTACTGTAATGCTTTATTAGCTGGTTGTCCTGCATCCTCAATAAACAAGCTACAGTTAGTGCAAAATGCAGCTGCTAGAGTTCTTACTAGGTCAAGAAAATATGATCATATAACACCGATTTTATCATCTCTGCACTGGTTACCTATTAAGTTCCGTATCGATTACAAAGTACTATTACTGACCTATAAAGCCCTAAATGGTTTAGCTCCTGTGTATTTAATGGACCTTCTATCGCCCTACAATCCATCGCGTTCTTTAAGATCCCTAAATTCGAGGCTTCTGGTCATTCCTAGGATATCTAAGTCCACTAAAGGAGGGAGGGCGTTCTCACATTTAGCTCCTAAACTCTGGAATAGCCTTCCTGATACTGTTCGTCGCTCAGACTCGCTCTCCCAGTTCAAAACTAGATTAAAGACGCATCTCTTCAGCCAAGCATTCACATAATGCTTGCCTCTTATACTACTGTTGAATCAGATCGAATGCATTAATATTATGAACAGCAGCTACGCTAATTATTTCCCATCTGTTTTTCTGCTGTTATCTCGGGACGCTAGTCCCGAGGTAAATAGCGTTCTTCAGCTACAGTTTGTATCCAGCCTCTCACGGAGACCTCAGATGCCCCAACACCTGCGATGAGACGACTAAACGCCTGCGATGAGACGACTCGACGCCTGTGAAGAGACGACTCAACGCCGGCGATATGTTATGCCCTAAATTAATACATGATGATTAACTAACTGTATTTTCTATGTACATTTCTGAAATGCACTTTCTGTAAAGCTGCTTTTAAACAATATGTATAGTGAAAAGCGCTATACAAATAAATTTGAATTGACTTGAATTTAATTCATCTGTTATAATGGCGAATATATCGGATGTGTGTCTAACGTTACCTCTGAGTGCAGGTGAGGACACATTTGAGCTGCATTCGGTGCAGTTGGAGCTGGAGTCCGTGGAGAAGCAGATCCGTGGTCTGCTAGAGAGGCAAGCCGAGCTGCGAGATCGCCGATCAGCACTTGAAACATCACGCGCCGATGCTCACAAGTCAGTGGTTAGTAACTTTTTGACTCTGACCTTGTCTACTCCGTGTGCTTCTCTGCACAGGACGCAAGCACCCAGGACACGATCATCCCTGGCTTCATTCACTCAGGCACCGACACAACACCATGGACCCTGGGTGATCCCACAGCGGAAGACACGAGCCAGGACCAGAGCAAGAACCTCTCTGCCCCTCCCGGTCTTCGAGATCTCCACCCGGAACCGCTTCTCCCCTCTTCGTGAGTCGGAACGCAACGACGCCATGATCATCGGCCGTTCCATCGTTCGTCATGTCCGTGCTACCTCAGGAAGGGTAAGGTGCGCACTCACTGCTTTCCTGGTGCTCTTGTTCTAGATGTCGCTGCACAGATTCCAGTGATCCTGAACGGTGACGAGTGCATCGGAGCTGTTGTGCTGCACGCGGGAGTGAACGACATCAGGCTGCGGCAGACGGAGGTTCTAAAGAAGGACTACAGGAGCCTGATCGAGACGGTACGCAGCACATCGCCTGAAGCAACGTTCATCGTGTCTGGACCGCTTCCCACGTACCGACAAGGACAGGAAAGGTTCAGTAGATTATTTGCACTAAATTAATGGTTAATGTCATTGTGTAATGAACAGAAACTGCTCTTTGTAAATAATTGGAATCTGTTCTGGGAGCCGACCTAGGCTCTACCGTGCTGATTGCCTGCACCCCAGCAGAATCGGAGTGGCTGTTCTGTCGGACAACATCTCCAAGACGTTACACACCATCTGACTAGTAAGTCAAAGTCCAAATCACAGTCTTTGCTGTCCCAACTTAATTGATATAAGTAGTGTAGAACATTATATAGAAACTGTGTCTATTCCTCGTTTAGTGAGGCCAAACAATAAATCTACTGTAGGATCTAGGAAAAATCTTATTGTAATTAAACCAGAAAATCTCAATATCAGTGAACAAAAACAATTTCTAAAGCTAGGTCTTCTAAACATTAGATCGCTCACACCTAAGGCGGTTTTTGTAAATGAAATGGTCACAGATAATAGTTTCGATGTATTTTGCCTTACTGAAACCTAGCTTAAACCAAATGAGTATTTCGGTCTAAATGAGTCTACTCCACCAGTATACTGTTATAAGCATGAGCCCCGTCTGATCGGTCGTGGCGGCGGTGTTGCAACAATCTATAGAGATATTCTAAATGTTACTCAGAAACAGGTCACAGGTTTAATTCGTTTGAAGTACTTGTGCTAAATGTTACGCTCTTAGATGTAAGAAAGAAATCCCTATTATCTCTAGCCTTGGCTACTGTATATAGACCTCCAGGGCCCTATGCTGATTTCCTAAAAGAGTTTGCAGACTTTCTCTCAGATCTATTGGTCAATGTCGATAAAGCAATAATTGTTGGAGATTTTAACATACACGTAGATAACACAAATTATGCGTTAGGGGCTGCATTTACAGATTTATTAAACTCCTTTGGGGCGAAAGCAAAACGTCAGTGGTCCCACTCATCGTCTAAATCATACATTAGATTTAATTATATCATATGGAACCAATCCAACCGATATAGATATTGTACCGCAAAGTGATGATGTCACTGATCATTACATGGTAACTTGCATAATACGTACTGCTGAAATTTGTCATGTTGCGCCACGTTATCGACCAGGCAGAACAATCCTTCCAACCACTATAGAAAGATTCTCAAATAGCTTACCTGATCTATCTTAGCTGCTCAGTGAACCCAAACAAACAGATGAACTAGAGGAAATGACTAGCAGTTTGAGCACCATTTTCTCTAGTACATTAGAAATTGTTGCACCAATTAGTAGAAAAAGGTTAGAGAGAAAACAAAAGCACCATGGTACAACAGTGCTACGCATGTTATCAAGAGAGAAACTCGTATCTTAGAGCGTAAATGGAAACAAACTAATTTAGAGGTCTTAAGAATCGCTTGGAAAGACAGTATGTCACGTTATAAAAAGGCTCTAAAAGGTTTTTATTTAATACCGTGGCTAGACTAACAAATAAACAGACAGCACCAGAGCAAAATATTCCGTTACAGTATAGTAGTAATGATTTTATGAATTTCTTCACTGAGAAAATAGAAAGAAACCTTCTATTGCATCGTGATGCGCAGCTATTGCGGCGACATACACTTTGAGGGTGGAGGGGGACAGCCTCCGCTCCAACCCATCTTGCAGGAAGGAAAGCACGACACCGATCGGGCAAGTTCGGGGGTCCTCCTGACGGGAGGAACACCAATCGACGAACAGGTTCCACTTCAACGCGTAGAGGCGCCTTGTAGAGGGGGCTCTAGCGGAAGTGATGATGTCTACCACTGCCTGTGGTAGACCACCTAGAACCTCCGCATCCCGTCCAGAGACCAGACATGGAGTTTCCAGAGGTCTGGACGCGGGTGCCATAGAGTGCCCCGTCTCTGAGAAAGAAGGTCCTTCCTCAGAGGAATCGGCCAAGGAGGGGCTGTCGCGAGGAGCATGAGTTCCATGAACCAAGTCCTGGTGGGCCAATACGGCGCCACTAGAAGGACCTGCTCCTCGTCCTCCCTGACCTTGCACAGTGTCTGTGCAAGAAGGCTCACTGGGGAAAACGCATACTTGCGTAGGTCCCGGGGCCAGCTGTGAGCCAGGGCGTCCGTGCCGAGGGTTCCCTCGGTCAGGGAGAAAAACCACTGGCAATGGGTCGTATCTGGAGACGCAAACAGATCTAGCTGTGCGGCTCCAAAGACACTCCAAACCAGCTGGACCGCCTGGGGATGGAGTCGCCATTCTCCTGGCAGGGGAGGCAACCGTGAGAGCTCGTCTGCCACACGGTTGAGCTCCCCTGGAATGTGAACGGCACGAAGCGACCTCAGATGCTTCTGACTCCATAGGAGGAGGTGGGAGGCGAGTCGCGACATGCGACGGGAGCGTAGACCACCTTGATGGTTGATGTACGCAACGGTCGCAGTGCTGTCCGTACGGACCAGTACGTGCCTGTGTCTGAGAAACCCCTTGAGGCGACGCAGAGCTAGACGTACTGCTTGCAACTCTAGGCAGTTGATGTGCCAATGCAGTTGAGGCCCCGTCCACAGACCTGAAACTGCATGCCCTTTGTACGTGGCCCCCCACCCGGTGGCAGAGGCATCTGTGAAAACCACAGCATGCCTGGGAACCTGGACTAGGGGCACTCCGGCCCGTAGAAACGCAGGATCTGACCACGGGGAGAAGGTTTGGCGACAGTGCGGGGTCACTTTGACCCGGAACGTGCCGCTGCGCCACGCCCACCTCGGGACTCGATCGTGAAGCCAGCGCTGAAGCGGTCTCATATGTAACAGGCCGAGCGGCGTTACTGCGGCTGCGGCTGCCATATGCCCCAGGAGCCTCTGAAATTGTTTCAGTGGAACCGCTGTCCTGCCTCGAAAAGACCTGAGGCAGGTGAGCACTGACTGGACGCGTACCTCCGTGAGGCATGCAGTCTGGGCGACCGAGTCCAGCTCCATACCGAGATAAGAGATCCTCTGCATGGGGCAGAGTTTGCTCTTGTCCCAGTTGACCTGAAGCCCCAACTGGCTGAGGTGCCGAAGCACCATGTCCCTGTGATCGCACAACACATCTCGCGAGTGGGCTAGAATGAGCCAGTCGTCGAGATAGTTGAGAATGCGAACGCCTTGTTCTCTCATGGGAACAATGGCCGCCTCCGCAACTTCCGTGAAGACACGAGGCGACAGGGCCAGCCCGAAGGGTAGGACCTTGTACTGATACGCTCGACCCTCGAAAGCAGACCGAAGAAACGGTCTGTGTCGAGGGAGAATCGAGACGTGAAAGTACGCGTCCTTCAGGTCGATCGCTGCAAACCAATCCTGGGGACGGATGCACTCGAAAATGCGCTTCTGCGTAAGCATTTTGAACGGGAGTTTGTGCAGGGCCCGATTCAAAACACGCAGGTCCAGGATTGGCCGTAACCCACCGCCTTTCTTGGGTACAATGAAGTAGGGGCTGTAAAACCCAGACCTCATCTCGGCAGGAGGGACCGGCTCGATCACGTCCTTCGCCAGCAGGACATCGATCGCTTTCCTCAAGACAGGGGCGTCCACCGACGGCACACGGGTGAAGTGGACGCCCCTGAACTTGGGAGGCCGGCGTGCACACTGAATTGCATAGCCGAACCGGACGGTGCGGATGAGCCATCGGGACGGACCCGGAAGCGTTTTTTTTAGCCAGGCTTCCAGATACGGTCTCAACAAACCCACCCGAACCACCGGCGTACCCGCGGAGGGGCAGCGAGGTGGAAGGCAGGGACCTGGCCCTGGTGGCACTGTAGCGACCAAGAGCGGGGTCTGGGCGTTTTAACTTGACACCAACCTGCTTCCACCTGAGGGCAGACGACAGAGAAGGCCCGTGGGCATTCTGCTGCGGGCTGCCCGGTGGCGAAGGGAGGGGGAGAGACGAAGAACGAGGCCCTGACTCCTCGTGTCCTGGTCTCTTCGCCTCCGGGCCCAGCTGCAGACCGGAGCGACGCAGCCGAGGCTGCGTCACTGCTATCTGCAAGCTGGGGAGAGGGGAACGGGAGTGGTGCAGCTAGGGGGTCGGCACGCACTGCCATTCTGACCCTCTCGGACGGAGGAAACTGGTCTTATTATACTGCCAGTCTCGACCGTGAGGGGAAACGAGGAACAAGGCCCGGGGGCATCGAGTCCTGGTTTCCCCTCACCCAGCGAGAGACGAGAGTGACAAGGCCGTAGCCCTCACTGCCATCTGAGCGCTGGGGCCCGTGAACGACTCAGAGGAAATGGACTGCTCAAACTTTGGGTACCGCTGATTACTGGATAACCAGCGGCGGAACAGAAGCGAAATTCTCCACCCGGCCCTCCCCCGGGGGAAGGAGTGGTGATGGCACGCACTCCCAAAGAGCAGATCGTCACATACTCTGGGTCGCTCCTCTCAGGGTTGTTGCCCTTCCCCTTGCTGGGGGGAAAACAAACTCCGAGCGGGCTGTTTGTGAGGTGCTTCTGGACCACCAGTGTGGACATCGTCTAACCGAGGGCCAGCGCTGTGACTAATCACGGTCAGTCACTAAGCACAGCTCAACCCCGAGTTAGAACTACGCACGTGCAGTGGTAGCGAGAGAGGAAAAACTTCTGCAGATTTAGGCATGTTTGGCTTGCCATATTGGCACCAAAATGCTTCCATACTGCCAAAATTCTTCACACACATCCAGGCACTTTAGAACAGCCCAGGAAAGTGTGGCTGTTAAGTCTGAATCTTCAGCATGAGAAACACCATTATAGTAGGAACTCAGCATCATTTTCAGAGTATAACAGCCCTCTCTCCGATGTAGCGATCGACATCTGTCCTCCCTGGGGCCCCGAATGAAATGCTTAGTCCCTCATGAGAAGGACCAGAATCCCATCCGAAAGCCTTGACGGCACACGGCACGCTGAACGGCTCAAGCCTTTACGAGAAAGGGGAGACGAACAACGTGCCGACGTGGTCATGCACTCCTGGGAGAACATGAACCACCCACGAACGTAGTCTCACACACTGATTAGGCATGTGAAACAATGAACATGGCCATCAAATAAGGACAGGAAACGATCGCATCCAGAAGCACACGAGTGAAACGTCATCCTGAAAAGGACGCGATCTTCACTCGTGTTGCTCTTTTAGACAAAAAGAAATGCTCTTTTATGTGCCGAGGCACAAAGGGACCACCGCGGCAGACACAGCGGGGAAACTGCAAGCCCGTGTGCTGCACTCACCGTTACCAATACCAGCCGTTAAAACAGCTCTTTGTTTGAATAGAGAGAGAGAAACGGCCGGCAACGGGAAGCGATGGCCACTTGAAGCGCCGTCACACCAGCAGCAGAGGATTCCTTTCGCCAAAGAAGACTCGTTTTTCAATATTTCCTCGGAATACAGCAGCTCAGAGAGACACTGAATGGCTCCGAAGCAAAAAGCATTGCGCAATGTTTACTTCCGCCTTTTATACCCGCGCTGGTAGGCGGGTCGCGGAATGCAAACCTTGCATGCCAATGTCTATTGGCTCGTTTTAATTCTCTCGAAGGCAGTTGGCTCCCTAGCGTGATCCCAATTCGTCAGGGAACTCCCCCGACGACACGTCGGAGTTCCCAGGACGAAAAGGAACTACCCACAAAACCTCGTACAATACAACTTTAATTTAGAAGGATGTCCTGTTACCTTATCCACTACAGTAAAAGACCTGGGTGTTATACTAGACCCCAACTTGTCTTTCGAAAATCATATTTCATATGTTACAAGAACTGCTTTTTTCCACCTTAGAAACATTGCTAAATTACGTAACATACTTTCTGTTACTGATGCAGAAAAGTTAGTTCATGCATTCATGACCTCGAGACTAGATTACTGTAATGCTTTATTAGCTGGTTGTCCTGCATCCTCAATAAACAAGCTACAGTTAGTGCAAAATGCAGCTGCTAGAGTTCTTACTAGGTCAAGAAAATATGATCATATAACACCGATTTTATCATCTCTGCACTGGTTACCTATTAAGTTCCGTATCGATTACAAAGTACTATTACTGACCTATAAAGCCCTAAATGGTTTAGCTCCTGTGTATTTAATGGACCTTCTATCGCCCTACAATCCATCGCGTTCTTTAAGATCCCTAAATTCGAGGCTTCTGGTCATTCCTAGGATATCTAAGTCCACTAAAGGAGGGAGGGCGTTCTCACATTTAGCTCCAAAACTCTGGAATAGCCTTCCTGATACTGTTCGTCGCTCAGACTCGCTCTCCCAGTTCAAAACTAGATTAAAGACGCATCTCTTCAGCCAAGCATTCACATAATGCTTGCCTCTTATACTACTGTTGAATCAGATCGAATGCATTAATATTATGAACAGCAGCTACGCTAATTATTTCCCATCTGCTTTTCTGCTGTTATCTCGGGACGCTAGTCCCGAGGTAAATAGCGTTCTTCAGCTACAGTTTGTATCCAGCCTCTCACGGAGACCTCAGATGCCCCAACACCTGCGATGAGACGACTAAACGCCTGCGATGAGACGACTCGACGCCTGTGAAGAGACGACTCAACGCCGGCGATATGTTATGCCCTAAATTAATACATGATGATTAACTAACTGTATTTTCTATGTACATTTCTGAAATGCACTTTCTGTAAAGCTGCTTTTAAACAATATGTATAGTGAAAAGCGCTATACAAATAAATTTGAATTTACTTGAATTTAATTCATCTGTTATAATGGCGAATATATCGGATGTGTGTCTAACGTTACCTCTGAGTGCAGGTGAGGACACATTTGAGCTGCATTCGGTGCAGTTGGAGCTGGAGTCCGTGGAGAAGCAGATCCGTGGTCTGCTAGAGAGGCAAGCCGAGCTGCGAGATCGCCGATCAGCACTTGAAACATCACGCGCCGATGCTCACAAGTCAGTGGTTAGTAACTTTTTGACTCTGACCTTGTCTACTCCGTGTGCTTCTCTGCACAGGACGCAAGCACCCAGGACACGATCATCCCTGGCTTCATTCACTCAGGTACCGACACAACACCATGGACCCTGGGTGATCCCACAGCGGAAGACACGAGCCAGGACCAGAGCAAGAACCTCTCTGCCCCTCCCGGTCTTCGAGATCTCCACCCGGAACCGCTTCTCCCCTCTTCGTGAGTCGGAACGCAACGACGCCATGATCATCGGCCGTTCCATCGTTCGTCATGTCCGTGCTACCTCAGGAAGGGTAAGGTGCGCACTCACTGCTTTCCTGGTGCTCTTGTTCTAGATGTCGCTGCACAGATTCCAGTGATCCTGAACGGTGACGAGTGCATCGGAGCTGTTGTGCTGCACGCGGGAGTGAACGACATCAGGCTGCGGCAGACGGAGGTTCTGAAGAAGGACTACAGGAGCCTGATCGAGACGGTACGCAGCACATCGCCTGAAGCAACGTTCATCGTGTCTGGACCGCTTCCCACGTACCGACAAGGACAGGAAAGGTTCAGTAGATTATTTGCACTAAATTAATGGTTAATGTCATTGTGTAATGAACAGAAACTGCTCTTTGTAAATAATTGGAATCTGTTCTGGGAGCGACCTAGGCTCTACCGTGCTGATTGCCTGCACCCCAGCAGAATCGGAGCGGCTGTTCTGTCGGACAACATCTCCAAGACGTTACACACCATCTGACTAGTAAGTCAAAGTCCAAATCACAGTCTTTGCTGTCCCAACTTAATTGATATAAGTAGTGTAGAACATTACATAGAAACTGTGTCTATTCCTCGTTTAGTGAGGCCAAACAATAAATCTACTGTAGGATCTAGGAAAAATCTTATTGTAATTAAACCAGAAAATCTCAATATCAGTGAACAAAAACAATTTCTAAAGCTAGGTCTTCTAAACATTAGATCGCTCACACCTAAGGCGGTTTTTGTAAATGAAATGGTCACAGATAATAGTTTCGATGTATTTTGCCTTACTGAAACCTAGCTTAAACCAAAGGAGTATTTCGGTCTAAATGAGTCTACTCCACCAGTATACTGTTATAAGCATGAGCCCCGTCTGATCGGTCGTGGCGGCGGTGTTGCAACAATCTATAGAGATATTCTAAATGTTACTCAGAAACAGGTCACAGGTTTAATTCGTTTGAAGTACTTGTGCTAAATGTTACGCTCTTAGATGTAAGAAAGAAATCCCTATTATCTCTAGCCTTGGCTACTGTATATAGACCTCCAGGGCCCTATGCTGATTTCCTAAAAGAGTTTGCAGACTTTCTCTCAGATCTATTGGTCAATGTCGATAAAGCAATAATTGTTGGAGATTTTAACATACACGTAGATAACACAAATTATGCGTTAGGGGCTGCGTTTACAGATTTATTAAACTCCTTTGGGGCGAAAGCAAAACGTCAGTGGTCCCACTCATCGTCTAAATCATACATTAGATTTAATTATATCATATGGAACCAATCCAACCGATATAGATATTGTACCGCAAAGTGATGATGTCACTGATCATTACATGGTAACTTGCATAATACGTACTGCTGAAATTTGTCATGTTGCGCCACGTTATCGACCAGGCAGAACAATCCTTCCAACCACTATAGAAAGATTCTCAAATAGCTTACCTGATCTATCTTAGCTGCTCAGTGAACCCAAACAAACAGATGAACTATAGGAAATGACTAGCAGTTTGAGCACCATTTTCTCTAGTACATTAGAAATTGTTGCACCAATTAGTAGAAAAAGGTTAGAGAGAAAACAAAAGCACCATGGTACAACAGTGCTACGCATGTTATCAAGAGAGAAACTCGTATCTTAGAGCGTAAATGGAAACAAACTAATTTAGAGGTCTTTAGAATCGCTTGGAAAGACAGTATGTCACGTTATAAAAAGGCTCTAAAAGGTTTTTATTTAATACCGTGGCTAGACTAACAAATAAACAGACAGCACCAGAGCAAAATATTCCGTTACAGTATAGTAGTAATGATTTTATGAATTTCTTCACTGAGAAAATAGAAAGCATCAGAAACACAATTGTAAATATACAATATTTTATGGTGTCTTATGATTCAGCCTCAATTATCGCCCCTCAAGAACAACTACACCGCTTTACAACTATAGGACAGGAAGAGCAAAATAAACTTATCATTGCATCTAAACCAACAACATGTTTATTAGATCCAATACCCACTAAACTACTGAAAGAAGTGTTACCTGTAGTGGAAGAGCCTCTTCTCAATATTATTAACTCGTCTTTATCTTTAGGTCATTTTCCAAAAATATTCAAGCTGGCAGTAATAAAACCTCTCATTAAGGAACCGCAATTAGATCCAAATAACCTAGCAAATTACAGACCCATTTCAAATCTTCCATTTATGTCTAAAATACTAGAAAAAGTTGTGTCCGCTCAATTGTGCTCTTTCTTGCAAGAAAATGATATCTATGAAAAATTTCAGTCAGGATTCAGACCGCATCATAGCACAGAAACTGCGCTAGTTAAAATTACAAATGATTTACTTTTAGCTTCTGACCAAGGCTGTATCTCAATACTAGTTCTACTCGATCTTAGCGCTGCGTTCGACACTATAGATCATAAAATACTCTTGGATCGACTACAAAACTACACTGGTGTTAAGGGACAGGCATTAAGCTGGTTTAGATCGTACTTATCAGACCGTTATCATTTTGTCCGTTTAAATGGGGAAAAATCGAAGATAACGTCAGTAGACTATGGAGTGCCGCAAGGATCGGTGTTAGGCCCTCTGCTATTCTCAATATATATGCTGCCACTTGGTAATATTATAAGAAAACATCTAATTAATTTCCACTGTTATGCTTATGACACTCAATTATATATTTCATCACGACCAGATGAAAACACTAACTCGTCTAAATTGACAGAGTGTCTCAAAGATATAAAATGTTGGATGACGTGTAATTTCCTGCTATTAAATTCAGATAAAACGGAGGTATTACTTATTGGTCCAAAAAACTACCCACAAAACCTTGTACAATACAACTTTAACCCTCTGGGGACCAAAAACGCGCCCCGCGTTTTGCTCGTTTGTTTTTTTTAGCAATGCAAAATAAACTTAAAATGCTCTGTTAATTTTGATCTTTCATTTTCGTGTTATACATCAATCGATCCTGTTCAGTTTCTATTTTTTTTCTGTATACTCACAATAAAAATAAAGTGTTTTGCTTTTTGCCAAATAAAGAAAAATTAACATGATGCGAGTTCTGCACTCTCTCTGTCAGCGAACTCCAATTTGAAACGCGTTCGGAAATTATCTGTAACTCCACGAAAATTCAGTCAAACAGGCAAACATACCCACGGGCATAAAGCTTGAGATCACATCTTTTAAATGAAGTAATTTATATTAAAAACAAATATTCTCAGCTTCTGTAATCTTTATGAAAATAGAGCGAATCCAGTCGAGCTGATTACGAGCTCATTTACTTTAATTTGTTCACGCCTACTCACGGAGCGCACTATTCACAAGATAATGTGTTAAGCCATCTATGCAAAACAGGTAAACGCCCCCAAGCAAATGCATTTAAAGGCTTCAAGTTTCATCATTCAGTCACCTGCGCGTTGGGAAAATGGCACGATACACCGGTGTGATAGCTCTTCAGCTCGTCCTGGATACTAGCGACGAAGAATCCACATTTTCATCAGAAGAAGAGCGCGACTACTCTGATGACGACCGTTTGTATTTTGAAGAGCGACTTGATCCAGCCGTGGATAGAATTTCGGATGAGTAAGTATTTAGTCTTACTTCCATTAGTTGACAAGCTATTCAATATAAACATGTAGCTTACATATTATACTGGGTGGACTATTTTCCACTTGCCATCCAGAGTATTGACATTTTGATATATTCAACACAATCTAATGAAAGTGCATATCTATACCATGAATTTAATATCTCGTACCATTTCAACGTCAAAAATGTTTTTTTTTGTTTTTGTTTTTAGTGCATATGCTACGCACTGTAAACCCCTTGGTTAGGACATTTGTATCTGTAAATGATATGTTTAGATCATTATGTATGAAAGCTATAATTTTGAAGTTATTTTAGAAAATAGGCCTAGTAGGTGTTTCGATTATATTTTGACTAGTTTAAATGCTGCCTCATTATCATTAACGATGTATGCTCGCAAATATCAGTTGTAAATGTGTTGAAATGTGTAAATATACCTCAGTCCCAGTTTAAAACTAGATTAAAGACGCATCCCTTTAGCCAAGCATTCACATAATGCTTACCTTTTATACTACTGTTGAATCAAATCGAATGCATTAATATTATGAACAGCAGCTATGCTAATTATTTCCCATTTGCTTTTCTGCTAGCGTCCCGAGGTAAATGGCGTTCGTCAGCTCCAGTTTGTATCCAGCCTCTCACGGAGACTTCAGATGCCCCAACACCTGCGATGAGATGACTAAACGCCTGTGAAGAGACGACTCAACGCCGGCGATATGTTATGCCCTAAATTAATACATGATTAAAGGGATACTTCAGCTCTGGGAAGATGAAAGTGTATTTAATAGTGGTCATTTATATAGTAGAAATGTGAAATTATTTTTGAAATTGAAGCATTCTAAACTGAGAAAAAGCAGACAATTTATTTTTTTACTCATGTGGCTGAAAGACAACTCCCAGAATGCACTTGCTTTGCTGCCCTTACGAGGCCAGGCCACTCCCTAACCACGCCTACCGATTACAGGCGGCAGTATCCGAACAATTTCTTCACACATTCTCTAGGCCATAGGTCGGCAACCCGCGGCTCTAGAGCCGCATGCGGCTCTTAAGCGCCGCCCTAGTGGCTCCCTGGAGCTTTTTCAAAAATATGAAAATGGAAAAAATATTTTTTGTTTTAATATAATTTCTGCAGGAGGAAAAACATGACAAACATTCTTAAAGCTTTTCAACGTTGTAAAAATGTGTCTAATAAATATTTAATTTCAAAATTTCTGTCAACGAAGAATTTACGTCATAGACTGCGACACACGTGTCTGTCAGATCGGCGTGATGCCAGACCGGTGGCTGACAAACAAACAAACAAACCGGCGGGTGTGTCATGACCATGGGCCATGGATCCCAAGGGGAAAAAGAGAAAGATAGCTGAGGAGCACTCCCAACGCAATAGAGTGCGGCGCCGGACTAGATTTGATGGCCGAGTGCGAGCGCGGGCGGTAATGCACTCACTCTGTGTGTGCGGGTTGCGGGAGAATAAAACGATTCGCGGACTCCCGCAAACTATAAATTTCTATGAATAAAACATATAAAAACGAATAGATTTTTATTCATCTGTTGCAGAAAAGCAACAAGAAACAACTAAAACAAAATAGAAACGATTTCCAGGCCAGAGTTTGTATTCATAACATGTTTGCAGCGTTGAGCGATGTAGCCAATCACAGACATATGTGTTTATTTCCTGAACGCAATGGCCAATCAGAAGCATTAAAATAGACTCCCCTCACCCCTCAAAACGGACTTTTTGTTCAGTGCTGAATTATGTATGCTGGCAAATCCTCTAATTATAACAAACAAAGTGTGGATATTATGAAAGATTCATTGTGCAGTCAGCTTCATTGATAATAACGTGTGAGATCGCGATGAACTGTCAGCTTTTTAGGAATTATTAAGGGAGCGCACTTTGCTCGCATTCAGTCATGCCAAACCATGCACGCAGTAGCTGCTTGCTTTAATATTAAATTAACAGTGGTTTGTGTGTTAATTCTTTAATAACAAATAATTTATCAGGAGTATTAATGCTGAAGTGTATGGTGGCGACACGTAGGCTAACTTGAAAGTATTTGGAGGTACAGAAAAAAGTCTATTTGCGGGCGGGAGCGGGACAAAACATAAATGTTGCGGGTGGGAGAAAGTAATTAAGTTATTGAGATAAATTTGAGAACGTCAGTTATAACGACCTACGTATTAAAAAATGGTCGGGTTTAAATCGGGCTCGGGCTCATAATTACGTTTAATAATGTGTCGGGCCGGGCTCGGACACAACGTGCACGGGCTCTGGTAATAGTCGGGGTCGGGCTTGATTTTTTGGGCCCGATCTAAGCTCTAATTTGTAGCCTACTACTTATCATTTTGATAGTAGGGGGCTAATAAAGCAAATATAACACTTACAGCATGTGTTGCCTTCATTATAAGGCTTATATAAAGCTTTTAAATTTTTGCGGCTCCAGACAGATTTTTTATTTATTTTTTGGTCCAATATGGCTCTTTCAACATTTTGGGTTGCCGACCCCTGCTCTAGGCCAATACATACTCTAGTAACAGTAAAGGTTTATAAAAAGAACCACAACCAATGTGAGTTATAACATTTAATTAAAAAAATAATTAATATTAACACTTTTACACTCAAAGCTCTTCCAGAGCTTCAGCTGTTTCCTTATTCACAGTATTGCCCGTAAGGAGCTGGATATCTCCGTCTGATATCCTGGACAACACAGGTGGGCAAAACGAGACGATAGGCTTTACTATGTCTCTCGCCTTGCAGGACCCATATGTTAATGAATTGGGCAAATGTGTTTTGTTTGCGGTGTGCCTCTCCGGTAATGGCCCATTGACACGCATATAGGCTTATTGCACGCGTCTAAAATTATTTACATCAGTTATTCATTATAGACTAATGCTACTATGGTTATATTTATGTAATAATATTCTTCAACTTTTTTAAAAGGAATGTAGCTTCATCACTACCTCCGCCTGCAACTCGGAGTGCGCTTAGCAACACAGTCAGAAATCAGAAAGAGTAAGTACATATTTACCTACAATTTTACAGATGTTAGTTCAATTTTGTTTATACTTAGTGTTAATACAATATGAGCCTGTATGACTTTATTATTTATTTTTGGAGATTGGTTGATGATGTTACATATGTTTTGTGTTATCAGCATTGCTAAATGTCCATCAGTTATGCATGTGCTGGAATAGTACTCTATAAAATATATGATCATAATAGTTTTTAACTTTTTTTAAAAGGAATTTATTTTTATTTATTATTTATTTTACACACATTTGATTTGCTTAGAGCAAATTTAGAACATTTAGTTTCTCCACATAGAGGAATTACAATAAAACAGATTGAAAAACAAAACCTTTGAATCTCCTCTCATTCTTTGTTCAGGCTGCCTCACTTGATGGGCCATTAGCCATTGGGGGAGTGTCTGTCACACCCCTGGTCTGAATCTCATTAATATTGATAGGCCATTACCACTCCCACGCATAAACCTCTTCTGACAAAAAAACTGTCATACAAAGTATAAATTAATGTTTTGTTTTATGTAAACGATTAGGCAGGATGATTTTCACATCATTTTGAAGCCAGAATTCGAAGCGACAACATCCATTAGTCAAAAGTCTTGTGGACACATATTTAGTATGTTTTTTGTGGTCTTATTTCAGCAACTTTCATTTTTATTCTTTTCAATAACCACGCATAAACATTATTCTCTTAAAAATACAAACATGTACATACATGTTGCTCACATATTATGGTAGCCCCGTTTGTGCTATATAGAGTGAATTTACACCTTTGCCATTAACATGTTTATAAATAACTGAAAAAAGCACAAATGTCAGTGCATGTCAAAACATCCCAAGGGCCCCAAAAACACCTTGGTCCCCAGAGGGTTAACTTAGAAGGATGTCCTGTTACTTTTATCCACTACAGTAAAAGACCTGGGTGTTATACTAGACCGCAACTTGTCTTTCGAAAATCATATTTCATATGTTACAAGAACAGCCTTTTTCCACCTTAGAAACATTGCTATGCTACGTAACATGCTATCTGTTTCTGATGCAGAAAAGTTAGTTCATGCATTCATGACCTCAAGACTAGATTACTGTAATGCTTTATTAGCTGGTTGTCCTGCATCCTCAATAAACAAGCTACAGTTAGTGCAAAATGCAGCTGCTAGAGTTCTTACTAGGTCAAGAAAATATGATTATATAACACCAATTTTATCACCTCTACACTGGTTACCTATTAAGTTCCGTATCAATTACAAAGTACTACTACTGACCTATAAAGCCCTAAATGGTCTAGCTCCTGTGTATTTAATGGACCTTCTATCGCCCTACAATCCATCACGTTCTTTAAGATCACTAAATTCGAGGCTTCTGGTCATTCCTAGGATAACTAAGTCCACTAAAGGAGGGAAGTCCACTAAAGGAAGTCCACTAGTTCTCACATTTAGCTCCTAAACTCTGGAATAGCCTTCCTGATATTGTTCGAGGCTCAGTCCCAGTTTAAAACTAGATTAAAGACGCATCCCTTTAGCCAACCATTCACATAATGCTTACCTTTTATACTACTGTTGAATCAAATCGAATGCATTAATATTATGAACAGCAGCTATGCTAATTATTTCCCATTTGCTTTTCTGCTAGCGTCCCGAGGTAAATGGCGTTCGTCAGCTCCGGTTTGTATCCAGCCTCTCACGGAGACTTCAGATGCCCCAACACCTGCGATGAGATGACTAAACGACTGTGAAGAGACGACTCAACGCCGGCGATATGTTATGCCCTAAATTAATACATGATTAAAGGGATACTTCAGCTCTGGGAAGATGAATGTGTATTTAATAGTGGTCATTTATATAGTAGAAATGTGAAATTATTTTTGAAATTGAAGCATTCTAGACTGAGAAAAAGCAGAAAATTTATTTTTTTACTCATGTGGCTAAAAGACAACAACTCCCAGAATGCACTTGCTTTGCTGCCCTTACGAGGCCAGGCCACTCCCTAACCACGCCTACCGATTACAGGCGGCAGTATCCGAACAATTTCTTCACACATTCTCTAGGCCAATACATACTCTAGTAACAGTAAAGGTTTATAAAAAGAACCACAACCAATGTGAGTTACAACATTTAATTAAAAAAATAATTAATATTAACACTTTTACACTCAAAGCTCTTCCAGAGCTTCAGCTGTTTCCTTATTCACAGTATTGCCCGTAAGGAGCTGGATATCTCCGTCTGATATCCTGGACAACACAGGTGGGCAATACGAGACGATAGGCTTTACTATGTCTCTCGCCTTGCAGGACCCATTCCATAAAGTGACGGTAGGCGTTAGGCGTCGGCGATATTGTCTACAAAACAGTAACGTTAAGCACAATGTTAGCAATGCGAACTATTTGCACATACAGTATGCTAGCATAGATGTAACAACAATAGCTCAGCTGACTACGCGTGAAGAACATTGTGATAATGCCGAGTGTCCAAACTCTGTTCATTACGTCTTAGTAAAAAAAAAAAGTAAAAAAAAAAAAAATACTCACTTTACACTAAGCCGTCCGTTTGTCCCTGCGGGCTTTGGCTGGCGTTTCCAATTTATCTCGTCCAGAAGAAAATGACATCGCTGAAATTCGCAACAGCAATAGGACTCTCTATCTGTTTCCATAGGCGCACAGCGAGAGCACTGACACCACCAGTCCGCCCCAGCTCGAGTCTGGCCGGGCTCGAGTCAGGTCTTGCTCCCCTGCTGCAGCAGCTGCTCTGGCCGCCTCTTGTTCCTCCATCTCCCGCAACTGTTCGTCGCTGTATTGCGGCTCGTACAGGTAGCCGCGAGGATCAGATTCGCGCAACAGATATTCAAAATACCCTTCTGCCATTTCAACTTCAAAACTCGTAAATCGTGATTAGACTACTATACAAACTTTCTACACAGAGCAAGTGCCTGTTAGCTTAGCTTCTAAAGATGGCTGACACTATCTTTACTTTCTGTGAGTGAGATCCCGCCCCATATGGGCGTGGTGAAAACATGCAGAACTAGCTACTAGTACAGGCTGTAGTTTTAAGCCTCTGGCCCAAAAATCCTCAGATGACGCAAAATGACGATTTTTGCGTCATCGGAGGATTTTTCCCAGACTAAAAATACATAAATCTCTCATATCAGGGGGGTATGAGGGGGGGAAGCACGGTAATTCGAAAATACTACTGGTTTTCTACTGATACAAAGCTTAATGCTAAATCCTGAAGTATCCCTTTAACTAACTGTATCTTTCTATGTACATTTCTGAAATGCACTTTCTGTAAAGCTGCTTTGAAACAATATGTATTGTGAAAAGCACTATACAAATAAATTTGAATTGAATTGAATCTTTTTTTTTAATCATTGCGAAACATTTAATTGTAATTGAATTAATTTAAAAGACAAAAGACACAATTTTTTCATTAAACCACAGTTAAAAAAAAAAGAAGAAAAAAGCAATTTTAGCTTTCTAAACCCCACTCCACCGAACCGAGACGTCAAAACCGTGGGAAGAACCGAACCGTCAGTTTTGTGTATCGTTACACCCCTACTATATATATAACCGATGACACGTCTGTGACGCTTCACGACAGAAAGATTAGCATGCTGAATTACTTTTGGTCCTCCAAGACGGATTTCGTCATGTCTGGGACATTGACCAATAGGAGCGCAGAAGCTCTTCCATAAACAGCTTTTAAACATGGTGAACCAAAAAAGAGACAATGTTATTGGTGCTGCAAGGTGGAATTATGAAATGGAGAAAAAGGTTTGTGGAGCTGTGGCAACAATAATCCAGCCTTTATGATGTTTATGACGACCACGACGTGAAAAAAGATAAATGTTGGTAAATGATAGCGGAGGCGCTTTAGAAACCCAGTGAATTAGCATTAAGGTAACACACCGCTTCAGCTTACGTTATTGTTTCTGGAAGTCAGTCACTAATTTCACCTTCTCGATTAACTTACATCACGCACTTCGATAAAGGCGGCAAGCAATGATTGGTCAGGAAGGAAAATGTAGTCTAACATGTTTCTTGTCTATGACACGACAAGAATTTAGTAGTCAATATCACACAATCTGACACAGTGACTATCGCACCAGACAACAATATTGTGTAGTCTGAACCTGGCATAAGGATCGCAGAACATTTGCAAAAAAGACAGAAATAGATAGTGTAATGTTTTGTCTGAAGTTCCTTGATTTCACCACTAGATGGTGTTATTTCTGCCCAGATTATTTCTCCTTGGTTAAATGGTTGTCATACTCCCACCTGTGTTGAATCACACCTAATGATAAACCCTATTTAAGGCCTCACTGCCTTTTTGTTCTTGTTCAGTCCTGATGTTAGCCAAAGCGTTGTCATTCCTAAGAATTTTTTGGATTTGAGATTTTTTCCCTGCCTTCTGTTTTGTTCTTGGATGGTATGTTTTTGTTAACTTTTTGTGGATTTCTGGTTTTATCTCTCTGGACTGATGTTTAAGAAGATCTCTTCTGTCTGGATTACCCTTTTTTGCATTGCCTCTCAAGGAGAGTTGTTTGAGTTTCCCTGTAGCACATTCACCTAAAGTGCTAACTAAGACTGTTGTTATTATTTTGTGTTTTCCATCGGAAGTAAAGAGTTAAGATTAAACTCAGACTTTTGGCACTTGACTGTTCTTAATTCCTCTGCATTTGGGTTCAACCTCCTCCAGTGGTGGAGTGGTTAGCATCAAGGACACACACACCGGAGATCCGAGTTCGATCCCCAGCTGGATCATAACAGTAGGACTGAACCATGGATACAAGCCCAGCAGAGGAAGCACAACCGTTGACCAATTCAGAACGCATCTTAGTTGCTGTTTCAAACCAGGCAGCCACCATGGAACGACATGAAAGAGTCCTTTGCACAACAAGAAGTTGCCATTTCAAAACTGGGTAAAGCTATTACAGAGATCCTACAGCAGGGTGACATGATCCAAATTCCCCCTGATTATGCAGACCTTTCAAATCCACAGTGGGATGCTGATTCTCAACCCCAGGCACCATCAGTAACTCTGAGATTCATTTGCCTCACCCTGAAAGGTATGATGGAAGTCCTGGTGGATGTAAAGGCTTCCTCACCCAGTGCTCATTGAACTTTGAATTACAACCTAATAAGTTTCCAACATCGCGTAGCAAGGTGGCCTATATCATTACTCTTTTATCTGGGAAAGCCTTAGCCTGGGCCACTGCACTGTGGGAGCAGTCTCCACAACCAGCAGTTTGCTCCGTTTACAGTTGTTTTATTGACGAAATGAGGCGGGATTTTGAACATCCAGTAAGGGGACGTGAGACAGCTAGCCGCCTCCTTCAGCTAACCCAGGGTACTCAAAGTGTTGCAGAATTAGCTGTGGAATTTCGAACTCTTATTCAATTCAATTCAATTCAAATTTATTTGTATTGCGCTTTTCACAATACATATTGTTTCAAAGCAGCTTTACAGAAAGTGCATTTCAGAAATGTACGTAAAAAATACAGTTAGTTAATCATCATGTATTAATTTAGGGCATAACATATCGCCGGCGTTGAGTCGTCTCTTCACAGGCGTCGAATCGTCTCATCGCAGGCGTTTAGTCATCTCATCGCAGGTGTTGGGGACTCTGAAGTCTCCGTGAGAGGCTGGATACAGACTGTAGCTGAAGAACGCTATTTACCTCGGGACTAGCGTCCCGAGATAACAGCAGCAAAGCAGATGGGAAATAATTAGCGTAGCTGCTGTTCATAATATTAATGCATTCGATCTGATTCAACAGTGGTATAAAAGGTAAGCATTATGTGAATGCTTGGCTGAAGAGATGCGTCTTTAATCTAGTTTTAAACTGGGAGAGCGAGTCTGAGCAACGAACAGTATCAGGAAGGCTATTCCAGAGTTTAGGAGCTAAATGTGAGAACGCCCTCCCTCCTTTAGTGGACTTAGATATCCTAGGAAAGCCTCGAATTTAGGGATCTTAAAGAACGCGATGGATTGTAGGGCGATAGAAGGTCCATTAAATATACAGGAGCTAGACCATTTAGGGCTTTATAGGTCAGTAATAGTACTTTGTAATTGATACAGAACTTAATAGGTAACCAGTGCAGAGATGATAAAATTGGTGTTATATGATCATATTTTCTTGACCTAGTAAGAACTCTAGCAGCTGCATTTTGCACTAACTGTAGCTTGTTTATTGAGGATGTAGGACAACCAGCTAATAAAGCGTTACAGTAATCTAGTCTTGAGGTCATGAATGCATGAACTAACTTTTCTGCATCAGAAACAGATAGCATGTTACGTAGCTTAGCAATATTTCTAAGGTGGAAAAAGGCTGTTCTTGTAACATATGATATATGATTTTCGAAACACAAGTTGCGGTCTAGTATAACACCCAGGTCTTTTACTGTAGTGGATAAAGTAACTGGACATCCTTCTAAATTAAAGTTGTATTGTACGAGGTTTTGTGGGTAGTTTTTTGGACCAATAAGTAATACCTCCGTTTTATCTGAATTTAATAGCAGGAAATTACACGTCATCCAGCATTCTATATCTTTAAGACACTCTGTCAATTTAGATAAGTTAGTGTTTTCATCTGGTCTTGATGAAATATATAATTGAGTGTCATCAGCATAACAGTGGAAATTAATTCCATGTTTTCTTATAATATTACCAAGTGGCAGCATATATTTTGAGAATAGCAGAGGGCCTAACACCGATCCTTGCGGCACTCCATACTCTACTGACGTTATCTTCTCAAAATGGTAACGGTCTGATAAGTACGATTTAAACCAGCTTAATGCCTGTCCCTGAACACCAGTGTAGTTTTGTAGTCGATCCAAGAGTATTTTATGATCTATAGTGTCGAACGCAGCGCTAAGATCGAGTAGAACTAGTATTGAGATACAGCCTTGGTCAGAAGCTAAAAGTAAATCATTTGTAATTTTAACTAGCGCAGTTTCTGTGCTATGATGCGGTCTGAATCCTGACTGAAATTTTTCATAGATATCATTTTCTTGCAAGAAAGAGCACAATTGAGCAGACACAATTTTTTTCTAGTATTTTAGATATAAATGGAAGATTTGAAATGGGTCTGTAATTTGCTAAGTTATTTTGATCTAATTGCGGTTTCTTAATAATAGGTTTTATTACTGCCAGCTTAAATATTTTTGGAACATGACCTAAAGATAAAGACGAGTTAATAATATTGAGAAGAGGCTCTTGCACTACAGGTAACACTTCTTTCAGTAGTTTAGTGGGTATTGGATCTAATAAACATGTTGTTGGTTTCGCTGCAAAGATAAGTTTATTTAGCTCTTCCTATCCTATAGTTGTAAAGCGGTGTAGTTGTTCTTGAGGGGCGATAATTGAGGCTGAATCATAAGACACCATAGAGGATTGTACATTTACAATTGTATTTCGGATGCTTTCTATTTTCTCCAGGGTTCCTACAGGTTTCTTCAAGTTAAATTCAAGTCTTTTTAAGACCTTTTTAAGACCATTTATATAAAAAATTAATACCTATTTCACGTCCCTACCAGCAAAGAAAAACAAAATCCTTCAACTTGTGTTCATTTATTTTTCAAATGTGGAATGGGTAAAAGATAAGCCAAGCAGGTGTGAAAAATAAAAACATTTCAGTAGGCCACAAGAAAGTTTGCCGAACAATGTTAAGTTGTGTTTTAACATTAGCTAGCTACTTATTCTATGCTGGGAATATGGGGAACTGAGAGACCCCTGAACAATAAACATCGAAAATAATAATAATAATCGTGGTTGACAAATGAAACTTTTGAGGAAAAATACAATACGGAGAAGTTACATACAGCAGTGTTAATTTTGACAGCAAATTTTGATTTAGTTTTAGTCTCAGTCTTTTGACTAAAAATATGACAAACTAATTTTAGTCATACTTTAGTCATCTGAATTGTTTTAGTTTTAGTCTAGTTTTAGTTGACGAAATACAATAAGATTTTAGTGATTTTAGATTTTAGTTTTTTTAGATTTTTGAAATCTACTGTAAACTATATCTACAGTAGATTTAGTTGACTAAAATATAATGGGTTTAGGTAAATTGTAATGTGTTAATTTAGAATTTCTCTAAAATTTCCAAACCCATATACTCCCGGAGAAAACATATATTAACCTATTAATATGAATGATTTTTAAGTTTCAACAAGCAATACAGATACAGATTTAACTACTGTGACTTAAAAAAAATATCTTAAATAAAATATATTAAATATTAATATATATTAAATAAAACCACTTTTCCTAAAGTAAAACACAGTCTTCTTTTCAATGAATGATATGCATTCTTTATAACAACTTACAAATAATTGTCTGCTTGAAAGAATAAAGAATTATGTATGTATGAATTAAATTATTAATAATTAATCCTTATTAAAGCTATTAATAAACAGTAAATGCTTTTCTCTTTTTCTTTTGTTGCTTGATCAAAATTAATGACACAGACCGTATTATTTTTATTGCCACTGTCACTTTAAGACATCGGATCATGTCCAATGACATGCGGATACGATTGCACTGTTGCACACCCGATACAACTGTTTAAGACATAACCGACATAGTTTACATGAATACTCTCCAAACCGGACATTTAGACATAATGTTGTGTGTATTTGTCCATTCAGACACGAAAGAGAGCTCAGTGCAGTACCCGCGCTCTGTATAGGTGAATATGTGCATGGCTCCACGCTTCGGGTTGGTGCGTGGTTGGTTTACATTTTTAACATTTTATGAGACCGCGGGGTAGATCAGCACGTTACAGTACAAATGTGTGCATCTACCACACACGCAGGACATCAGTTCTGACTGGATCGCTTCCCAGATCGACACTATCTAACATTTTCATCTAGTTTTTATTCGTTGACGAAAATGTCAATAGATTTTCGTCATAGTTTTTGTCATTCAAAACTAGGTTTTATTTAGGTAGCGTCTCGTTTTCGTCAGTGAAAAATGTCGTTGAAGAAAAGTTATTATTTTAGTCAATGAATGAACACTGACATACAACACAATTTTTAAGACCCAGACATCAAAATTCAAGACTTTTTAAAGACTTTTTAAGGTATTATTTCCAAATTCATAAATTCAATGCTTTTAAGGCTTTTTAAGACCCCGCGGGAACCCTGTTTCTCATTGAAGTAATTCATAAAATCATTACAACTATACTGTAACAGAATATTTTGCTCTGGTGATGTCTGTTTATTTGTTAGTCTAGCCACGGTGTTAAATAAAAACCTTGGATTATTTTGGTTATTTTCTATCAGTTTGCGGAGATGCTCAGCCCTGGCTGCTTTTAGAGCCTTTTTATAACGTGACATACTGTCTTTCCACGCGATTCTAAAGACCTCTAAATTAGTTTGTTTCCATTTACGCTCTAAGTTACGAGTTTCTCTCTTGATAACATGTGTAGTACTATTGTACCATGGTGCTTTAGTTTTCTCTCTAACCTTTTTTAATCTAATTGGTGCAACAATATCTAATGTACTAGAGAAAATGGTGCTCAAACTGCTAGTCATTTCCTCTAGTTCATCTGTTTGTTGGGGTTCACTGAGCAGCTGAGATAGATCAGGTAAGCTATTTGTGAATCTATCTATAGTGGTTGGAACGATTGTTCTGCCTGGTCGATAACGTGGCGCAACATGGCAAATTTCAGCAGTACGTAATATGCACGTTACCATACAATGATCAGTGAGATCGTCACTTTGCGGTATAATATCTATATCGGTTGGATTGGTTCCATATGATATAATTAAATCTAGTGTATGATTTAGACGATGAGTGGGACCACTGACGTTTTGCTTGACCACAAAGGAGTTTAATAAATCTGTAAAGCAGTCCCTAACACATCATTTGTGTTATCTACGTGTATGTTAAAATCTCCAACAATTATTGCTTTATCGGCATAGACCAATAGATCTGAGAGAAAGTCTGCAAACTCTTTTAGGAAATCAGCATAGGGCCCTGGAGGTCTATATATGGTCGCCAAGGCTAGAGATAATAGGGATTTCTTTCTTACATCTAAGAGCGTAACATTTAGCACAAGTACTTCGAACGAATTAAACCTGTGACCTGTTTTCTGAGTAACATTAAGGATATCTCTATAGATTGTTGCAACACCGCCGCCACGACCAATCGGACGGGGCTCATGCTTATAATAGTATCCTGGTGGAGTAGACTCATTTAGACCGAAATAATCATTTGGTTTAAGCCAGGTTTCAGTAAGGCACAGAACATCGAAGTTATTATCTGTGACCATTTCATTTACAATAACCGCCTTAGGTGTGAGCGATCTAATGTTTAGAAGACCTAGTTTAAGAAATTCTTTTTGTTCACTGATATTTAGATTTTCTGGTTTAATTACAATAAGATTTTTCCTAGATCCTACATTAGATTTATTGTTTGGCCTCACTAGACGAGGAATAGACACAGTTTCTATATCATGTTCTACATGTATCAATTAAGTTGGGACAGCATAGATTGTAATTTGGACTTTGACTTACTTTGGATTTGGACTTTTGGACTTTGACTTTGACTTATCTATGGAGAGTGGCTGGAATCAGGAGGCACTGACTGTTGCTTTCAATGGAGCACTTTCTGATGAACTCAAGGATGAATTGGCAGCTCGAAACCCTGCAACAGACCTATAATCCCTGATTGATATGGCTATTCGATTAGATAATCGTCTTCGAGAGAGGCGTAGGGAGCGCACAGAGTCTTCTAGATATGTTCCCAGTCAACATCCTTTGGTACTGCCATTGCCTCATGGTCACCCTGTCTCATCTGTAACCTGCACTGAGGAGCCCATGCAGCTGGGCCGATCACGGCTCTCCATATCGTATCGAAATCACAGAATCAAGGATAAATGCTGTCTGCACGGTGGCGAACCTGGCCACTTTCGAGCTTTTTGCCCGATCCTTTCGGGAAAAGCCAACTCTCGTCCAGTAAAGGGAGGACTGTGATGAGAGAGACCACCCCTCCAAACTCAGCATCTTCTGGGGTTCTCGTCTACCCACCTTTTTTGGAATGATCAGTCACATCCCCTAAAGGTCTTCGTGGATTCCAGGGCTGCTGGAAACTTTATGGATTTGGAAATTGCCAGACATCTTCAGGTGCCACTTACCAACCTTGATGACCCACTGACCATCACGGTATTGGATGGAAGGCCTCTTGGTTCTGGTCGGGTGAGTCTGAGCACTATTCCTGTACATCTCCGGGTTGGGGGTCACCAAGAAACTATACAGTTTTATGTAATCAAGTCACCAGAATTTCCTTTAATCCTTGGTTTTCCTTGGCTAGCTCTTCATAACCCCCATATTGACTGGTCCTCCGGTAACATTGTCAAATGGGGGCCTAATTGTGATAACTCGTGTCTCTCTACTTCATCTCTTGAACTTCTTGTCTCTCCCGATTTAAGTCAGGCTACTCCATAGGCTGATAAGGACTACTCTGCAGTTATCCGGGACACCTCCAGAATTATCTAGTCTTCCCCCTGATTATGCAGAACTTTTAAACGTGTTCAGCAAGAAGGCAGCCTTATCCTTGCCCCCCCACAGACCTTATGATTGTGCAATTGACTTGTTGCCTGGAATGTGCCCTACAAGGGCGAGACTATTTTCCCTTTCACCACCAGAGAGGAAGGCCATGGAAGACTATATCCAAGAGGCTCTGAAATCTGGCTCTAAACGTCCCTCGACTTCATTGTTGCTAAGAAGGATGGGGGGCATTATGTCATGACGACGAATGGGGTTTCGCTTAGAAAGCCTATCCACTTTGAGAATATAAATCGAGCCAATGGCAAGAAAATGCCATGGGTCTGCGGAATTTGCTGCGACAGTAGCGTACATCAACCGACAAGGTCGTCTATGCTCCTGCCAAATGTCGCAACTCACCCGCCACCTCCTCCAATGGAGTCAGAAGCATCTGAGGTCGCTTCGAGCCATTTATATTCCAGGAACCCTGAATTGTGCAGACAACGAGCTTTCACGGTTTCAGCCTCTTCCTGGAGAATGGCGACTCCATCCCAAGTCGGTTCAGCTGATTTGGGAACAGTTTGGGGACGCACAGATAGATCTGTTTGCCTCCCGTGACTCTTCCCACTGCAGCCTGTTTTATTCCCTGACCGAGGGCACGCTCGGCGCACAGCTGACCGCGGGGCCTCCGCAAGTATGCGTTTCCCCCAGTGAGCCTTCTTGCACAGACCTGTGCAAGATCAGGGAGAACGAGGAGCAGGTCATATTGGTTGCGCCTCTTTGGCCCCCCCGGACCTGGTTCTTTGAACTTGTACTCCTTGCGACAGCACCTCCCTGGCCAATTCCTCTGAGGAAGGACCTTCTTTCTCAGAGACGGGGCACCCTATGGCAACCTTGTCCCGATCTTTGGAACCTCCATGTGTGGCTCCTAGACGGGACGAGGCAGGTAGACGACCAGCGGTGGTGGCTACCATCACTTCCGCTAGAGCATCGTCCACGCGACATGCTTACGCGTTGAAGTGGTACCTCTTCATCAACTAGTGCTCTTCTCACCGAGAAGACCCCAGAAAATGCACGATCAGTGTCGTGCTTTCTTTCCTGCAAGATGGGTTGGAGCGAAGGCTGTCTCCCTCCACCCTGAAAGTGTATGTTGCAGCTATCGCCGCACATCACGACGCAGTCGAAGGTAAGTCTGTGGGAAAGCATGACCTGATCATCAGGTTCCTGAGAGGAGCGAGGAGACTCAATCCACCTCGCTTTCCTCTCGTTCCCTCTTGGGACCTCTCAGTGGTTTAAACTGCCCTGCAGAGTGCTCCCTTTGAGCCTCTGCAATCAGTGGAGCATAAGTTTGTCAATTAAGACAGCGCTCCTTGTTGCATTGGCCTCCATTAAGAGGGTAGCGGACCTGCATGCATTTTCCTCTGACGAAGCATGCCTGGAATTCGGGCCGGCCTATTCTCACGTGATCCTGAGACCCCAGCCTGTTTATGTGCCCAAGGTTCCCACCACTCCCTTTTGAGATCAGGTGGTGAACCTGCCCCTGGAGGAGGCAGACCCAGCCTTGGCACTGCTCTGTCCAGTACGCGCCCTCCGTGCTTACGTAGACAGAACACAGTGTTTCAAGACCTCAGACCAGCTCTTTGTCTGTTATGGTGGGAAGCTGAAGGGAAAGGCTCTCTCCAAGCAAAGGCTGTCTCACTGGATAGTGGATGCCATTGCTTTGGCATACCAGCAGCAAGGTCGACCATGCCCCCTTGGTGTGAAGGCCCAGTCCACTCGGAGTGTGGTTTCGTCTTGGGCTCTAGCGCATGGCGCCTCTCTAACAGATATATGCAGAGCTGCAGGCTGGGCAACACCCAACACATTCGCGAGATTCTATAATCTCTGAGTGGAGCCAGTGTCCTCTCATGTACTCGCCCCCAGTGGCCGGTAATAGGACCCGCTCAGTGTCATCGCTTCTCTGGGCGACCCCCGTGTGTATTTCCACTGTAAGCCTCTCTGAGCATGAGTCTTTCCCTTGGCAAGTCACCTTGCCACCCCTGGAGTTGAAAGATTACACCCTATGGGCTGGATACGCAGGGCACTGGAAGACAGCCGTGTCATGATTAGACTGGGAACCCCATTCATCCTCACAGCGTAACTCGTAGTGACTACAAAAGGGAACGTCTCGGTTACGTATGTAACCCTCGTTCCCTGATTAGGGAACAGAGACGTAACGTCTCCCTGCCTCTTCCGCTGTACCGCGGGAATGCCTGAGTTCAGTCCCGGCTCCTCAGCGTTAAAACATAACTGCATGTTGCCAGCGTCCTTCCTTATATACCCACGAGGTGGGGTGGAGTTACGCTATGCAAATTCCGCAAACCCATGGCATTTTCTTGCCATTGGCTTGTTTTATATTCTCGAAGTGGATCAATATATGTGTTTTATTGTAAACAAATTGATCAGAAGCTGATTGTTATAACTAGTATTTTTACTACATGAAATGTTAAAGGATTTCATTAATTTTGTTGTTTGTTGTTGATATTTTTACTCCAAAACAAAAAGTTTCTATTTTATTAGGCTTAAAGTTGAATTAATGGATGAAGAGACAAAAGTTTTCTTAGGAAAGACAGGGTTTTAAATTGTGTTACATTTGTTAACTGTATATTTGACCCAATTTGTCTATAACAGACTTGACAGATTTTTCTGTTAGTACATTGATTTTCAGAATTAATATTTTAAATCTTACAAATTAAAGATCAGCAAATATTGAAATATAGTGTGCTCTATTAAAATAAAAAAGTTTAACAGAAAATAAATATTCATATTTTTAGTTTTTCTTGCTCTACTTGAAATGTACCCGCAATTCTGGAATGGGTCATATATATATATATATATATATATATATATATATATATATATATATATATATATATATATATATATATATATATATATATATATATATATATATATATATATATATATATATATATATATATATATATATATATATATGTATATATATATATATATATATATATATGTATATATATATATGTATATATACATATATGTATATATATATATATATATATACATATATATATACATACATATATACATATATATGTATATATATATATGTATGTATATATATATATGTATATATGTATATATATATATATATATATATGTATGTATATATATATATGTATATATGTATATATATATATATATATATATATATATATATATATATATATATACATATACAAGTATATTTATCTGTTATACACATTCATGTCAGTTGAAAAAAGTTAATTAAAATTTCTTTACATAAGAATGCGTTTTTGTGGGACAACACAGGAGCAACACACACTAATCTGGTTATCTGTACAACGACACCACCTGCAGGTCGAATTAAGTAAAATCAATGAAGTAATATGATGTAAAAGCAATTTAATTTTATAAGTAGGCTTCTAATTTTATTATTATTATTATTATTATTAGTATTATTATTATTAGTGGTGATTACTATGGCAAGGATCTGCTACTATTGCTTGCATTAATATTTAGGGATCTGAACTATTACCTGACTCTGAGTAAGCTAATAAATGTAAAGTTTGTGCTACGGTCATGAATTATACCTCAAATCACAGTTTAGATTTATGTTTTTTTTGCCTGGCAGAAGATAAACCAGGTAAAAAAAAAAAATAAAAAAAAATCCATATACTAACACTGACTCACAAGGACTGACCTGAGCCAACTCTATTGAAAAGAAGTACACTTTAGCATACCTTTAAAAGAGTACTTATTATAGAAGTAATATACTTAGATATGTAATGTTTTCATACACTTAAGTGCATGTTAATTGCAATTAAATAAAACACAATAATTAATGTAAGAGTGCTTTTAAATAGGAAAAGAGTGCTGTAAGTAGGAAAAGTACACCTTTAGATGTAATTTCATAAGTAATTATATTGTCTTTGAAATATTATTAAAGTGTACTGCTGAATGTACTGACACGCATTAAATATCCTTCAATGTAATTTCTATTGAAACCTGTAAGTCATGTATTTGAATATGTTTGTATTTAGTACATTTTATAATATATTGACTTTAAATGTAATATCGGATAACACACTATAGTTAAAATTATAACTGTGTACTTTATATGTGCTTTATGTTATGCAACACATCAAAATAAAAGTACTTCTTTAAAGCACAACAAAAGGTTATTCTTAAAAAGTATTTAAAATATAATTAATTTTACATTATTACAAAGCAGACTTTATAAAAGTGTAATTAAGTGTGTTAGAAACCGTCATGAAAGTCTCTTTCAAGTCCCTAAGTCTCTGAAAACCGCGGTCATCAAGCCAATACTCAAAAAGCCCTGCCTTGACCCCGAAAGTACCTGCCAACTACCGCCCCATTTCCAACCTCCCTTTCCTGTCAAAGGTGCTGGAAAAGGTAGTTTCTGCTCAACTCCACAATCATCTAATAACAAACAGTCTTTATGAGAAGTTCCAGTCTGGTTTTCGCTCTGGCCACAGTACGGAAACTGCCTTGGTCAGGGTCACCAATGACCTGCTGATGACGGCTGATGCTGGCTCTCCATCACTTCTCATCCTTCTCGATCTCACTGCAGCATTTGACACCGTGGACCACCATATTCTTTTACACCGCCTCCACTCCTCCATTGGACTCTCTGATATTGCTCTGGCCTGGTTTACATCATATCTCACAGACAGAACTGAGTATGTAGCCCTGGGTGCTGCTAAATCGGACACACACTCTGTCACTTGTGGTGTCCCTCAAGGATCAGTCCTTGGCCCCACCTTCTTCACGCTGTACATGCTCCCCCTTGGTCATGTCATCAGCCGGCATGGAATATATTTCCACTGCTAAGCTGATGACACCCAAATTTACATCAAAACAAACCCAAACCCTTCTGCAGCCCCTTCCACACTTTCCACCTGCCTGGAGGAGATAAAGACGTGGATGGCTGCTAACTTTCTACAACTCAACAGCTCAAAAACGGAAGCCATTCTTGTTGGCACTCCGCACCAAACCCGGTCATCCTCCATCACCAGCATCACCTTCTCTGGTCATGACATCCACCTCTCATCCTCAGTCACAAACCTTGGTGTTAGAATGGACCCTCACTTGACCTTTGAGGCCCACATTAAATATCTTTGTAAAACCTCCTTCTTTCATCTCAGGAACATTGCAAAACTCCGCCCAATGCTCACTTTCCCTGATGCCGAAAAACTTGTCCACGCCTTTGTTTCTTCCAGGCTGGACTATTGGAACGCACTCCTCATCGGCATCCCAAGCAAGAACATCAGGCACCTGCAGTACATTCAGAACTGTGCAGCTAGGATCCTGATGGGCGTGCGGAAGTACCACCACATCACTCCCATCCTTAAATTGCTCCATTGGCTTCCTGTCCAGTACAGGATTGAGTTCAAAGTTTCCCTTCTGTCTCACCAGTGCCTCCATGGCACTGCCCCCCTATATCTCAAACAACTCATCACCCCCCTTTCTTCATCACGCCATCTCCGCTCTGGACAGGCCAACCTCCTCCAGCCTCTGAGGACAAGGCTTCGTACTATGGGTGACCGCGCCTTCTGTTCAGTTGCTCCCAGTCTGTGGAATGCTCTCCCTGTCCATCTCAGGGCCCCACAGTCTGTGGACTCTTTTAAAAAAGGCCTCAAAACCCATCTTTTTAGAAAAGCCTTTTATGGCTAAAAGTGTTATTCTAATGTTGCTGTTTTTATTCTGTTCTGCATTGTAGCACTTTGAGGTCATTGAATTGATGTAAAGTGCGTTATAAATTAAATTTATTATTATTATTATTATTATTTAAATACACTTAAGTGGTCCTTTATTTCATTATTTTATATCATAGCTAGAGCACCCAGACATCATGCCAGTTGTTGTAACATTGGTTACTTGAGTCTAATGTGCATGTCACATCCAATAATTAGGATTGTACTTACACTGATTGCACTAAACCTAAATACTAAAACTATACAACCCATGAAACCGTATGAGAGAGATTCTTGTCTTGAGTTATTTGAGTTTTAATATTAGCAGGTGTTTATAACAAACACTTCTGAATCAATATGACTTCCATTAATGTTAAAGCTTGGATCAGTTCTTAAAATGGTTTGATCAAAATAAATCACATTGCTATTATTTTGATAAATTGTGATTTGAACCACAATTTGTGATTTAAACTGTGATTTAAATCTGCGAGATATATTGAAGTAATCTGTGAGTCATCTTAAGGTAATAAAATGTCAAATAAATATTTTATGTTTAATCATTTTCTTATCTGGCAAGTATTTGCATAATAAGCGGGATAATTTGGCATGGAGTTTTTGTATCATCCTGAAGAGGTTTCTTTTGCATAAAAATCTGCTGACTGTAGGCAGAGACAATTTATATACAGGTCCTTCTCAAAAAATTAGCATATTGTGATAAAGTTCATTATTTTCCATAATGTAATGATAAAAATTAAACTTTCATATATTTTAGATTCATTGCACACCAACTGAAATATTTCAGGTCTTTTATTGTTTTAATACTGATGATTTTGGCATAAAGCTCATGAAAACCCAAAATTCCTATCTCAAAAAATTAGCATATCATGAAAAGATTCTCTAAACGAGCTATTAACCTAATCATCTGAATCAACTAATTAACTCTAAACACCTGCAAAAGATTCCTGAGGCTTTTAAAAACTCCCAGCCGGTTTCATTACTCAAAACCGCAATCATGGGTAAGACTGCCGACCTGACTGCTGTCCAGAAGGCCATCATTGACACCCTCAAGCAAGAGGGTAAGACACAGAAAGAAATTGCGGCGTGGCATGGAGGCAATCAGCCTGTGGCACTGCTGAGGTGTTATGGAGGCCCAAGGATGCTTCAATAGCGGCCTTAAGCTCATCCAGAGTGTTGGGTCTTGCGTCTCTCAACTTTCTCTTCACAATATCCCACAGGTTCTGTGGCAGGCCAATTGAGCACAGTAATACCATGGTCAGTAAACCATTTACCAGTGGTTTTGGCACTGTGAGCAGGTGCCAGGTCGTGATGAAAAATGAAATCTTCATCTCCATAAAGCTTTTCAGCAGATGGAAGTGCTCCAAAATCTCCTGATAGCTAGCTGCATTGACCCTGCCCTTGATAAAACACAGTGGACCAACACCAGCAGCTGACATGCCACCCCAGACCATCACTGACTGTGGGTATTCCAGTGCTGCTTATCTGTAGCCCAGGTCAGGTGCTTCTGCCGCTGTTTCTGGTTCAAAAGTGGCTTGACCTGGGGAATGCGGCACCTGTAGCCCATTTTCTGCACACGCCTGTGCACGGTGGCTCTGGATGTTTCTACTCCAGACTCAGTCCACTGCTTCCGCAGGTCCCCCAAGGTCTGGAATCGGTCCTTCTCCACAATCTTCCTCAGGGTCCGGTCACCTCTTCTCGTTGTGCAGCTTTTTTTGTCACACTTTTTCCTTCCCACAGACTTTCCACTGAGGTGCCTTGATACAGCACTCTGGGAACAGCCTATTTGTTCAGAAATTTCTTTCTGTGTCTTACCCTCTTGCTTGAGGGTGTCAATGATGGCCTTCTGGACAGCAGTCAGGTCGGCAGTCTTACCCATGATTGCGGTTTTGAGTAATGAAACAGGCTGGGACTTTTTAAAAGCCTCAGGAATCTTTTGCAGGTGTTTAGAGTTAATTAGTTGATTCAGATGATTAGGTTAATAGCTCGTTTAGAGAACCTTTTCATGATATGCTAATTTTTTGAGACAGGAATTTTGGGTTTTCATGAGCTGTATGCCAAAATCATCAGTATTAAAACAATAAAAGACCTGAAATATTTCAGTTGGTGTGCAATGAATCTAAAATATATGAAAGTTTAATTTTTATCATTACATTATGGAAAATAATGAACTTTATCACAATATGCTAATTTTTTGAGAAGGACCTGTAGAGACATGCCACTTACTCAATCCTCAATACAACTATATAGGTAAACACCAAAAGATGGCGGTTGTAAGCACATCTCCCGCCCCTCCCGCTGGAAAGCCAATCGTCTGCTTTTAACAGTCAAGCCGGGAAACATTTAAGCCTATCGTCTGGTTCCACTGACGCATGCGCATAGTTGAGGTTTGCGACAGGGGAAAATAAGTTACTGTTTGAAAAGGCGGCAGATTTGATCTGCAGTGTATGTGTGCGTTGTGTAAATATCAGACATCCCAAGGGTCTACCGCATATTGATAGTGGCTCCCTGATGCCCGCAAATTAGTTCAAATCTTCCGGAATCTAGAGCGAGCGAGCAAGAGTGCGCACATACTGTGCTTCAAGCCGTGTAGCACGCGCACGTCAGAGAGGGAGAGAACCCTTGCGCATGCGTAGTAAAAGTATAACCTGTGGGGGAAAAAGGCGTTTTAAACCTTATTTTGGGGCAAAGTCATCAAACTTTTTCAGCGATTTTTATCATACTGCTGTTTCTATACATGCAGTTTTTATGTCCCGGTGACCAGTGAAAGTGCAGTTCTGACTCTCTGCCCATTCATTTAGATAGGAGCCTGGTCTTGTTAGTCCGAAATAGCTGCCCGGAGGCGTTGCCAAGATGGCGGCCGAGTGGCATGACTTGCCTAAAAGGACTTTGCTGTAGGTTATACACTAACTATCCCTTGCCCTTTTTATAACTCCGGGCCTTCACTATAAGGGGTACGCCCCCTAGTTTGGGAACCACAGGTTTAATAAAAGACAATTTGGTGAATTTGATTTACTTCAGATGAAAGCAGCCCCAGTAGGCAGCTTTCAAGTTTTAAGTTTGTATTTATTTATATAGCACATTTAAAAACAGCAAATAGGGCTGACCAAAGTGCTGAACAATACACAAGATAAAAAAAAAAAAAAACAAGGACAAACCACACATTCATGACAGAAGCTCACAATGAATTAAAAGCTAAAGAAAAAAAATAGGTTTTAATAAGGTTCTGATCAGAGGGGCTGATATCTAATATGTGTGGTTCTGTTTAAATGTCACAGCCTGGTGTTGACAGTCTTTATCAAATGCTATCAGATACTTTACGAATGATTTTTCTCTCTGTTTCTAAATGAGATGTGCACAGTGTAATGATAGACTCTCAAACAATGAAAGCTTGTTTTACTGTCAATACTCTACGGGATTTCCTTCAAATATTTTACACTCAGCCTATTGCCTATTATTTTATTCACTTAGTTCACCAGTACCTATTTTTGTTAGCTTACAACAATTGTAGCTCTTAAATTAAAAACTGTGAACAGATTTTTGGAGAGTGAGACACTCCACCTGCTTTATGATGCCAAAGCAAAAATGGATCATTACGGAGCATTAAAACTAAAGCTTTAGTGTAAGTCAGACAGATTTTGTAACCTGGATTTGAGGCTCTTTCCCAGTCCTGCAGAGGTGTGATAAATAGAACCTATTGGATTATACAGACACACAAACTCTCATTCATAAAGTATCTAAATCTTAGCAAAATGGCTTTCTTAAAATGGTTATTTCCATTTGCTTGGAAAATCGGAGTTCTCCTGTGAACCTAAGTCGCTCCGTGTATCCTTCCATTACCCCATTTTCTGTCCTTCAAAGGCTTTTTTTTTTCAAAGATGGCGCACATCCATTTTTTTCCTCTCTTCACTCTGCCTGTCTGTCTGTCAGTTTGAAGCCTCTAACTTCTGGCTGTTAAGTGTGCTTGAACAAAATGTGTGACATTCTGATCTCTCATTCTGTAAAGGAGATGACACCCGTAAACTTTTCTTTATGTAATAATAATAAAAAAAAACTGCCTCATGGCTATTCCCCTTTCTCTTGCTTATGGCCAATGAAAAATTAGTGCAAAAAGGACACTGTTATTTGAGTCAACCTAAGTCAAGTCACCTGTATTTATATAGCTCTTTTTACAGCAAAGATTATTTCAAAGCAGCTTTACCGTGATAACAGGAAATGAATGCAAAAAAGATTGTTTTAGTTGTACAGCAGCTCTTGAAGAAAGTCATTGTCCAGTTTAAGTAAGTTAAGCGTTGATTCATGTTCGTTGTAAAAACCATTTGTTATTAATTTAGGGGCCGTTTAAACGACACCGATTTCAACTGAAAACAGAAACGTTTGAATGCGTTCTAGCTGTTCATTTACACGACAACTGCTTGTTGGTGGCCTAAGAAAACAAACTTTTAAGAAAACAGCTTTCATTGTGCAAGTTTTTGAAATTGAGTTTTAAAAAAAATGCAAATCTGTGTAAGCGGTGACAGCATGCACATGCCTATTACTTTTTAGTCTATAGGCATGCGTGTTTGAATGCGTATGTGCACAGGTGCGTAATCTTTCTTTACAAAGTGACATCGCCAACTATTTGTCTGGCATGCTTAATTCTGCATTCTTAGTCGTTTTCACGGATCAGTGTCATTTTGATAATTTTGATCATTGTCATCTGTACAGTGGAGTTCTCCTCTGGCCAACAAACGAACAGTGAATGATTATTATTCAGGCAGCATTACGGGTCAGAAGTCAGATTGGGATCGGAATATTCAAAATATTTAATCCAGTTCTATCTGTTTGAAGATTGGATTTATCACGCCAGTTTGGAGATGGGTTTGTTGAGGATCTGTGCCATTGGCTGTTGTGTCGTTTAGGTCTTTACAGGGGTGAGTCTAGTTGACACAATCTCTGCTGACACTTCAGGGCTGCATTGTGGTCGTATCTAGGGACAGGTCCTCCGTCAGATCTGGATTCTTCTTATGGTGTAATGAATACATCGGGTGTTATAGGAAGTTTTCAAACCATTTTACATGGAATTAATATATAGAAATTGATAATATGTTATGTGTATGCCAGGTTAAAGAGATGTTTTAGTCTAGATTTAAACTGACAGAGTGTGTCTGCTTCTCGAATAATGCTAGGAAAACTCTTCCAGAGTTTAGGTGCTAAATAGGAAAAGTAACTTTTCTGCATTTGTCATTGAGATTAGATATAGATGGAAGAATACGGTTTTACAGATACTAGAAATTTGGTTATCGAATGAAAGATTGGTATCAAAGACCACACCAATGTTCCTAACTGACAACGACAACTTGACAGATCAGCCATCAAGTGTTAGACAGTATTCTAGGTTATTACATGCAGAGGTTAATCGGAACATAAGAGCTATGTTTTGTCCTGCGACTATGCCATCTCATAGTCACCCAGTTACCCTGCTGCACAGGCTCTACAAGCGGAGCCAAACAATGTACGGGGCTTGCTAAGCTAGTTGCATCCAAAGCAGTATCTAGAGCCTTTGCATTCTTACTATCCTCGATTAGATTTTGGATGCGTGTCTCTAATTATGAAATCTTCTACGTCAGCCTGACTATCTTCCTGCGTTTATGACATGTAAAACCGTCACCACTGACAGAGAAGGCTATGCTATACATGTGGCAATAACAAGAGTAGATGACATGCCTCACTGTGTTTGTTAACTGATCCGACTAACCACAGCTGTTTGATGGACTCATAAAAGGTGCGAGCGTGAGAGAGAAAAGGAACGGTAAGCACAGATGGCAGGTTAACAGGCTAGCGAAATGCTAACACATTGTATTAGCGATATCGTTTTGATTAAAGCTAGCTTTTTATACTGGTGAGCCAGTCACATTATGACCAGTCATAGGTGAAGCGAATAGCGTTGATCATCTCCTAACAAAGCCACATATTAAGATCTGAGATTAGATGGTAAGTAATCTAATGGTAAATCTAGTGGATCAGTTATTGTAATCAACGTGTTGGATGCAGGAGAAATGGGCAGGAATAAAGATCTGAGCGAATTTGACAAGGGCCAAATTGTTATGTCAAGGTGACTGAGTCAGAGTATCTCTGAAACGGCAAGGCTTTTGGGTTGCTCCTGGTCAGCTGTGGTGAGAATTTACCAATAGTGGTCCGATGAGGGACAAACCACAAACCAAAGTCAGGGTGTTGGCCGCCCAAGGCTCATTGATGTACGAGGGCAACGAAGGCTATGCTGTCTGGTCCGTACCAACAGGTCTACTCTGGCACAAATCACAACATTTTAATGATGGTAATGGGAGGATTGTGTCACAACACACTGAGCATCACACTCTGCTGTGTATAAAATGAAATGAGGCATTTATATAGTGCTTTACTATGTACTACTGTACACCCAAAGCGCATTACAATCATACAGTATCAGGGGATCTCTCCTCAACAACCACCAGTGTGCAACATCCACTTGGATGATGCGACGACAGCCACAGTACAGCGGCGCCTCTGCGCTTACCACACACCGGCTATAGATGGAGATGAGAGAAAGTGATCGAGCCAATTCAATGGATGGGGATTATTAAGAGGCCATGCCAATGGAGGGAATTTGGCCAGGACACCGGGGTTACACCCCTACACTTTTATGAGAAGTGCCATGGGACCTACATGGACCACAGGGTGATATGGCTGCTATGAGGTGCGTAGCTGCACACCAATCAGAGTACTTATGATGACATCTATCAACCATTGAAAGTCCCTACAATGGGCACATAATAATAACAATAATACATTTTATTTATAGGCGCCTTTCTGAGCCCTCAAGGTCACCTCACAAAACATAATGAAACAGTACAGCAATAAATCGATAAAATTAACAACTATAATTACAGTGCATAAAATCAGAGTACATAACAACTGGAAACAAAGATTGAGAAAGAGAGATCACGTGGGATATGCCAGTTTAAAAAGATGTGTTTTCAGGCGGGATTTAAAAATGGAAAACGAGTCAATGTTGCGGATGTCTGGTTGAAGAGAGTTCCAGAGACAAGGGGCAGAGCGACTTAAGGCTCTGAACCCCATGGTGGTCAAACGAGCCAGAGGTACAGTGAGATGAATAGAAGAAGACCTAAGAGTATGGGTGGGTGTGTTAATATGAAGGAGGTCAGTGAGGTACAGAGGAGCGAGGTTATGAGTGACCTTGAAGGTCAGGAGCAAAATTTTGAAATCAATGTGGTATTTAACTGGGAGCCAATGAAGCTGCTGAAGGACAGGAGTAATATGAATAATAGAAGGGGTTCTGGTGATGATACGGGCAGCAGAGTTCTGAACCAGTTGAAGTTTATGTATGGATTTGAGAGGAAGACCAACAAGAAGAGAATTACAATAATCAATACGGGATGTAACCAGTGTGTGAACGAGAATGTCTGTACTAGTGGGTGAGAGAGATGGTCGGAGGCGATTAATGTTACGTAAATGGAAGTATGCAGACCGAGTGACATTATTAACGTGAGCTTGGAATGAAAGTGTGCTTTCGAGGATCACACCCAGACTCGTGACCTGACGGGAGGGGGAAACTGTGGAGTTGTCAATGGTAAGAGAAAAACTGTCAAATTTAGTCAATGTGGATCTGCTGCCAACGAGGAGAACCTCAGTTTTGTCACTGTTAAGTTTGAGGAAGTTGCAAGAGAACCATGATTTGATTTCCGTTTGGCAATCAGAGAGGGAGGTAGGTGGGAGAGATGTGGTAGGTTTGGTGGACAGGTAGAGCTGGGTGTCATCTGCATAGCAGTGGAAATGGATGTTAAATTTACGAAAGATTTGGCCAAGAGGAAGCAGATAGATGATGAACAGAAGGGACCCCAGGACAGAGCCTTGGGGAACACCAGTAGTGACAGGGGATAGCTTTGATTTGAAATGTTTGAGCTGGATAAACTGAGTGCGGCCAGAGAGATATGATTTAAACCACTCCAAGGGTGTATCAGTGAAACCAATAGAGACTAATCTGTCAAGGAGGATGTTATGAGAAATGGTGTCAAAGGCTGCACTCAGATCAAGGAGGATGAGAATAGTTATTAGTCTGGAATCTGCTGCCATGAGATGATCATTGGAGATTTTTATCAGAGCTGTTTCTGTGCTATGGCAGGGATGGAAACCAGATTGGAATTGTTCATAAAGGTTATTGTCAGACGTGTGCATGGACCTGATGTGCAATTGTTTTTTCAAGAATTTTAGAAAGAAAAGATAGAAATAGGACAGAAGATGTTGAAATTGTTGGGGATTGCACCAGGTTTCTTAACCTTCAATTGGTTAGCGGGGTCTATATGACCCCAATGAACTTTTCCTTAGTAAAAAAAATGGTTCCCTTCATCTCAGTGGAATAAGATTTTGTGACTTTTCCTACATCATCTATCTATATACACACACAAAAAAACTGGGCTTGATTCGATTGTTCTATAGGTTCTATAGGTAATTTTTTTACACTTCTGGTCTTCGGGGTCAATATGACCCCACATTGAAATGAATGGGAAAATCTAAAAAAATGTGTTTTTTAATTTTAATTTGTCAAAAAAAATAAATAAATCCAGAATAAATCTGAAAATGTCCATACCGCAATGAAGTCCTGGTACTAGAGCACAAATGCAATGTGGAACGAACATGATCACTTGCACACACACGTGCACGCGCACACAAACACACACACAGGTGTGACTCCAATAGAAAGCATTTTTATTGAAATTGGCAAATAAAATCAATAATTCCAGCATAAATCTGAAAATCCTCACATAAATGAAGGCCTGGTACTAGATCACTAATACAATGTGGAATGAACATTATCACACACACATGTGCGCCTACACAGACACAAATACACACACAGATAGAGAGAGGTGTGACTGCAATAGAGAGCATTTTTATAGAAATTGGGAAATAAAATCAATAATTTCTGCATAAATCTAAAAATTTTCACACACAAATGAAGGTATGGTATGAGAGCACAAATGCAATATGGAAAGAACATGACTACAAACAGATCACATACACACAGAGAGACACACAAACAAACAGGTGTGAAAGCAAAAGATAGCATTTTTATAGAAATTGGGAAATAAAATCAATAATTCCAGCATTAATCTAAAAATGTTCACACATTAATGAAGGCCTGGCATTAGAGAAAAAAATAATGTGGAATGAGCATGATTACACATGCACGTGCGTGCACACAAACACACACAGACACACATGTGTGTTTACTCTTCACTCCTGTTCATATCCACCTGTAGCTGTTTGTTTTTTGTTTTTATTTACTTTTTAAAAATTAATTTCTTATTCTAAAGTGAATCATTTTATACATTTTGATTATTGAAATAATATGTAATTGCAATCAAGTATTTTCTTTTAGTGGCAACTTATGTGGCATTATTGCAAATTTATTTGGCATTACTGCAAATGTATATAGCATTATTGCAATAAGATACTTCAAAAGACCTCAACAACAACAAAAATAATTCTAAACTTTGACAAAATACTGATTTAATGTATTTTAAACGTTTAAATATATATATATATATATATATATATATATATATATATATTCATAACAAAAGCTGTTATAAGAGCAGTAAGTCACATCCAGAAAAATGAATGGATCTATATGGGGCCTCTGCTGGATGCATATGGTAATTACACTTTCAGGCTAAAAATACATTATATACAAAAAAAACATCTAACCAGCAGATGGCAGAATTATGCATCTAATATCAATATCCAGAAAAAACTCCTATTTTAATTTGATCATCATTAATGTGTTTTTTTTTTCATAAAAATTTAATATTTCATACGTATGCTAATGGTGTAGTTGAGGAATTCCGCAATAAATAGGTAAAACAAGTACTTCATATCTCCCAAAACACAGCATTAATGAATAGATGAGAAGTAAACAAAAAAAAAGATATATTATGTGTATGATTAAAAATTTATATTTTTTGTACAATTACTCTATCAATTGTTGGGGTCATATGGACCTCAAAGCCCAGAAGGGTAAACAGGAAATGAAGACCATTGTATAGGAGTTATTGCAGCTAATTTTAGAGATGAAGGTACAATGAGGTGAGAGAGGAATCTATAATGGTAATTATTCGGGAAGAGAGAGGGGGGAACAGGCTTTTACTAAGATGGTAGGAAGAGGGTCAATGTGACAAGTAGTTGGTTTTGAATTTCTAATAATGTCCAATATTTCAGCAACAGAAGGAAGCGAGAAACTTGAAAATGAACGAGAAAGAGGTGTCGGGAGAACTGAAAAAGTCCGACTCTGAGAGGTATTAGAAGTCAGTTTCTGGTGAATCTTGTGTACTTTGTAATTTAAAAAATGACATTAAGGAGTTACAGTAAGTAGATGGGTACAGATGAGGCGTGAGAGAGTCCGGTGATCGTAGTTTGTTGTTGACCATGGAGAACAGGATTCTGGTGTTGACTTCGCCTGAACTGATTATATCTGCATAATAGTTGGATTTGGCTGTAGAAAGAGCATCCTTGTAGTGGAAAATGTGGTTTTTGTACATTTCTTGGTGCACAACAAGACCAATTTTCTTGTAAAGGCGTCCAGGCGACGACCTTTTAACTTGAGCTTACGTAGTTCTGATGTAAACCATGGGGCAGAATGGGTGAAGGAAACAGTCCAGGTTTTTAAAGGAGCCAGAGAATTTAAAATGTTTTGTAGGCCTTCGTTGTAGTGAGAAACCAGTTCATCAGGGTTGGAATAACAGTTTATACTGGGGAGGCAGTCAATTTCAGTAGAGAGAGTGTTTAAATTAATGTCCTTAATATTTCTGAATGAAATGACACGTAGCAGTTTTATTTTGGACAGTGTTAAGTTGACTTTAAAAGAAATTAACATGTGATCAGAAATGGGGACGTCGGCCGCAATGCAACCATGAGGAGTGACACCAGAGCAGCAAACCAAGTCCAAAACATGACCTTTGGAGTGAGTGGGATCCAATCCAAAACTGTCTAGGCAAGATGTAAACTCCCTTGTGTGTGCATTAGTGGTATTGTCCATATGTATATTAAAATCCCCCAGAAGTATTACGTTAGGGGAGAGTGAGCAGATCAATGTGAGAAAAGCAGCAAATTCATTTATAAAGTCAGTATTGGGCTTGGGTGGATGGTAGACAGTTGCCACTATAGTTGGAGTAGGGCCGTTCAGTTGTAGGGCAATGGATTCAAATGAACCATGAGAAGGTACAGAAACGGGGTGAGATTTTCCACTTCTCGCGGTATATTATGGCGAGACCTGCCCCTCTGCCTGAGTCACGGGGTTGACAGATGTTAATAAACCCAGGGGGAGTAGATTCATTAAGCTGTGAAAAGTCATTAAGCTGTTGCCATGTTTAGGTCATACACAGAAAATCAAACTTACGATCGCTCAGAAGATCCTGAAGGAGAGGACCCTTGTCCGTTAGAGAGCGGGTGTTGAACAGTCTGAAGCTGACATTGTTGTAGTCATGTGGATGTTGGCGTTAGCAGACCTGGCTAGGCTGGCTATGACACTGTGGTCAACTTTTCGTGTGGAGTTGGGGGGAGTCTTGGGGCGATGATGAGTAGAAGTCCAGATGGATTGTATTGCTTTGGAGTTGTCAATGTAATAACTCCGGCGGGATCCATGAGTTGATCGGGTATGATGAGCATAATCCAGACAGCGATGCAGCGCCAACGGTGGATCAGGCAGGTGGAAGCGTACCTGCAGGAGGTCAGCCGCGTTGTACTGGAGTATCGCTGTTGTTGAAGCCAGGATGAAAAACAGGGCAGTCCAGGAGAGCACAAACCACACAAACAACCTGTTGATCCACATTGTTGCCGGCGCCGGTGTTGAGCCAAACAGGCAGAGAAAGCAGCCAAGTGGGGAGAAGGAGCCCCTGTGGTAACGTTACAGGTAAATTAAGCCAGTCCACACAACTACACGAATAGTCCAATTGTATGGCACTGTGGCAGATCAGACTACAACTTTTCAACAGTCAGTTAAAACAGCGTGAGATCAGGCCAGAGTGCATCAGTTAAAAAGCAGGCCAGAGTGCATCAGTTAAAAAATGAAGGACAGTTAAAATTGACAAAAAAACAATAAAAGGGGGGCCAGAGAGTAGCGGCAGCTAACCGCGCCAGCGTTCACTCACTTCCCTCAAAATCACCTCAATCGTACTCTCCAGTCTTCTGCCATGTCATCCTAAGCGTCAGAACTGGACCTTGGAGCAGTGGAAAGCGGTCTCCTTGTCCGATGATTCCCATTTTCTTTTACATCACGTGGACGGCCGTGTATGTGTGCCAGGGGCGGATCTACAGGGGGGCAAGGGGGGGCAGGTGCCCCCCCACTCTAGAGCCTTGCCCCCCAGCTGCCCCCCTAACTTTGATGATCCAAAAACTGTACTTGTAAAAACAACCCGCAAGCTTCTCAAAACAGTGAACTAAACGATACATTTACCAAAAGTGAACAATTTAATTTTTATTAAAGCCCCTCCCATCTCCCCCTCAAATACTTAGTACGTTCCTGATTCAAACGTGCAGAGCGGCGTTTGCTCAGTCTGGCTCACACACACACACAGCGAGTCTGCTGCGGTGCGGTGGCCCTGCAACCCGACTGGAGAGACTGAGCTGCCCCAGAGCCTCTGAAGGTGAAGTGAGTTTCCCCAGGTGTAGTTAAACACACGTTTAACTTAAAGTTACATTTGTAATGAATGTATTATATGCTGAAGACGATCCAGCATCAGCAAAAACAGCGAGTCTATTACGTTAGCCAAAATCAGCGGTCAAATCGCTCCCTCGTGATTTGTAAGAGCACTCTTCATTTTGATTAGCCTAATTTTGATTTTAGTAAAGACAAGAACAGCTTAATAAAAAATATAAATTGTTTGTATCCATAACGTTTACTGATGGTCGCCGTTACGCCGACATTACGTTACAACACACAATACAGTGCCAGTTAGGAGATCGATCATTTGATTAGCTAAGCAAATCCAATTCCTCTCAGATATCACAGCAATGAACCCAGGTTACAACTGGGGAAATAACAAATACAATTAGGATTATTATATTAAGTAGTCTAAACATAACTGGTGTGTGTGCATGTGATAAATCTTTCTGATTTTATATTTGTAATTGTAATTATTATTAGCTACATGGACCTACAGTGTAATGTAATCAGAGGTGTCAAGTCCAGGTTCAGAAAGTAAAATTCCTCAGTAGGGAGACCGGGGACAGTTGCAACATGTCATTTTTCTCCAACCAGAAACAAGCTAGAGTAATGACACTCACACTGCACATGCTTGATTGAATGCCCCCCCCCCCCCCCCCCCAAAAATCAAGGAGATTCCTGAGCTTCTCCAGGATTTATTGAAGAAAAACTGTTTTTAGAGTATGAAAGTATTTTTTTTCTTGAGCTTTGTTTTTGTTAAACTGTTGTCACTGTTTTTGTGATTCAGCTCAAACTTATATGTTTTAAATTAGTGATATGTTAACTTTAAGCTAGTATGATTAGCATGCATCAAGGTCAATTGTTTAGCTAGCATATGTGGTTTTATCATGGCTGACAGGAACGGGGACAGTTGCAACAGTCCCGTACAATGCATAAAAACAGACTACATAGTAGTATTTTAGTATTTTTAACTTTTTTTCATAAGTTGTATATATATATATATATATATATATATATAAAATGTAGTTTAAAAAAATGTTTTACATGACAATAGTCTAAATAAAAGTTAATTGCCTTACAAATTGTTCCATTCTTCCTGTCACTAAAAGCCTACTGTATTTTATATCAATTTGAATATTTGACATCTGCACATAAGGCCTACTCATCTAGACAAATCTATAATTGTCATCTAATCAAAGCTGATGAATAAATAACACTGTAATATTATTATAACTTACATTTTTGATAATAATCATTTTGCTAACACTGACATATATTGTAATATATTGTATTTGTAACATGTTGAAACCATCCCCAAACAATGTTGCAACTGTCCCCGGGCCCGGGGTCAGTTGCAACATCTGACTCCTTAAATTCAAATGCAAATTGTGAAAAATGTAGATTCTGTAATTATCTTTAAATGGTTTAGACTATTAACATACAGATGTAAGTTTATTCTATAATTAATTGGTTTGTCTAATCCAAACCGTCTCTGAGTAACAGAGCCAAATGCAAAAAGTGTTGCAACTGTCCCCGGTCTCCCTATTTTGTTCCAATCACGTGGATTTGCTAATTAGCACAGTTTTTCAGCCAGGAGATAGAACTAATTAGTGAAATCAGCTGGCTGAGTTAATGGGTGGAATAAACATATGGCAGGACTTTTACTTTCTGACCCCTGGAATTGACACCTCTGAATGTAATACAAGGATAACCAGAGGTTTTCACATATTGACTTTTGCAGGCAAGAGTAGTTGAAGAAAGTAGCTGGAGCCTAACCATTAAGGCTAAAAGTCCTTGGACACAATTATTGTACTTTTTTTATATTTTCATTTTGCTTTTTATACTTTTACTTTTTAAAAGATGCACAGTTTTGTTTTGTTTGAACACTGCACTGAGCTTATTCCTGTTGTGAATTAAAAACCTTTGTAGTGTGTAAGGGCATGATTAAACAATAATACTTTGTTTTTGTGTTTGTTTTGTTAAAGCAGTTCACATATAGGGATTCCCACCGTCTGCCCCTGCCACCCTGCCAAGACCTCTTGCCACCCCTTTGCCCCCCCATGTAAATTTTTCTAGATCCGCCACTGATGTGTGCACCATTTATCTGGAGAAGTGATGACACCAGGATACACTGTGGGATGCTGACAAGCCGGTGGAGGGAGTGTGATGCTCTGGGCAATGTGGCCTGGCCATTATTGTGGATGTAAACTTGACAAGTGCCATCTACCTAAACACTGTTTCTTTCAGACCAGGTACACCTCTTCATGACAATGGTGTTCCCTGGTGGAAGTGGCCTTTTTCAGCAGTATAATGCATTCTACCACACTGCACACATTGAACCTGAATGGTTTGAGGAACTTGATGAAGAGTTCAAGGTGTTGCCCTGGCCTCCAAATTTACCAGATCTCAATCTGTTTTAGCATCTGTGGGATGTGTTGGGCCAACAAGTTCGATCCATGGCTTCTCTTCACCTCGCAAACCACAGGACTTAAAGGGGTGGTAAAGTATGCTTTCACTTTTCTAACTTTAGCTAGTGTGAAATGTTGCTGTTTGAGCATAAACAACATCTGCAAAGTTACAACGCTCAAAGTTCAAACCAAAGGGAGATATTTGCTTTTAAAGAAAAGGACTACAAAAAACGTCTGGTAGGGACTACACGACATTCCTCCCGGGTTTAGTGACATCAGCAACCCTAAAATGTACATTAACCCCGCCCCCGGGAACACACAGTCCATGTTGAGAAGAGAAAAAGTTGTCGTATAAGAGTGTATTTGTGAGTCAGCTCAAACTTTAGCATCCTTCTTTTCACATGCAATAGAAAGTCACTCTGTGTGCATCTCACAACAGTTCCTATACGAGCGATTTATAGATTAACACATAGGCGTAGCCACGGGTGTGCCAGGGTGTGCCGGTGCCACCCACAGTGGCAGCTGGCACACCTAAAAATAGATGCAGAATTATTTTTTAAAGTCTTAATAAAAATGTTTTTCTAAACGTGGACTATTGTTGTTTACTTACAATATTTGTACATTTAAAATGTATTTTAATTTTTTCTGCCAACATTCGGACTATGCCAACCAATCCGCAAACAGCCGCTGACTGTTGTGCTGTTGAGGCTTGCGCGTCATGAGGAGAAATGGAAACATGAGCGCAGTTCACACAAAGAAACTTAATGAAAATACAGCGGTTACAAAATTCATGCAGAGTTTTTATATTTATAACATATGATACAGTTAAGCAACATCACACGACCACGAGTGCTGAATACCATCACAATTGAAAATGTGACACTGATTTCATATGACAGTTCAATAAACAAGTAATTAATATCATGTCACTTACATTTTAGAGACAATATTGACTGTTTTTGTTCGATTTGAGCAGCGAAAATAGTTCAAAACAAAGATCACAGCAGAACCACAGCACATCTCACCGGAACACATAACCGCATAACTGAATGATTCAGCACTTTGAATGAATCGGTTGAGTCAAAGATTCAATGACCCATTAAACAACTGCCTCATTCCTGAACGATTCAGCCGTTTGAACGAATCATTTGAATAAATGACTTAATAACTCACTCATTAAGACGGTCATCTGCCGCCCCCTACTGGTGGTTTAGTTTCGTGTTTAAAAGTAGGCTATAATTCTATTTGTATATTCAAAAAATATTTAAAACAATCTCATAACATTATTTAATGCAGTAGTAATATTTCAGTGTAAATTAATTAATTTGATTGGTACAGCCATATAGTTTCATATTATTTCAATTGATTTTATTGATCATATTTAAGAATTTAAAATGAAAGATGAAGCACATATTTAAACCGATTAGGGGAATATGCTTGTTATAAAGGTTAAAATATCATAAATATGCAGATTTAAATATGTAAAAGCTGACTGAACACTGATGAGAATATTGCTTCAGAATCAATTGTATTTACAACACAAAAAAATCAAAAAAATTTCTGGACAACCAATTTTTTTATTTGGACAAGTGAATGACCGATTTTCTATTACTTGACAATAAATGTGGCACACCCAGTTTTTTTTTATGCGCACCCAGAGACACTTTTCTGGCTACGCTAGTGGATTAACATGACAGAATATCCTAATTGAAGATAGTTAACTCCACATCAGCAACATAAATTCATCAACTAACCATTCAGAGACGTCCTGTTGCATTTTACATGTTGTCACTTCTGCAGTCTCTCCATCTTTGTTTGACTCCGTTTTAACATTAAAGGCAGAACAGTTTTTGTCATTTTAGTGTGTCTGCGTGAGGTAATCGCTCTGCTAACACACAAGAGCTCTTGAAACCCCGCCCTCTGCAACAGTTCATTTGCATTTAAAGGGCCAGGCACAAAACGGTGCGTTTTTGCAAACCCTTAAAATGTGACAACTTTAAAATGCTATATAAAAATATCTGTGGGGTATTTTGAGCTAAAACTTCACACACACACACACACACACGCACACACACACACACACACACACACACACTCTAGGGACATCAGAGATTTATTTTACATCTTGTAAAAATGCCATTTTACCACCCCTTTAAAGGATATGTTGCTAACGTCTTGGTGCCAGATACCACAGGACATCTTCAAGGGTCTTGTAGAGTCCATGCCTTATAGTGTGTCTATGATGTTTTGGCAGCATGCGGAGGACCAACAGCATAGTAGGCAGGTGGTCGTAATGTTTTGGCTCATCAGTGTATACATTTTATATGATCAGTTTCTACTACTGTTCATTATATATTACTGTAATTGTGTACTTCTTTCTCACAGATCAATCTCAGTACAAAAAAAATTGTAATAAAGAAAACTATTTCCTTCAGCCTATAGTTACTAATAATACAACTTTTTGCGTCTAATTGCATGATTTCTGATGGCCAGTTCGGTAAACAAGACCTGTTGGGTTTTAAAATAGAGGCACACACAATTTTAGCGATCTGATTTTTTAACTACTTTAAAATGGCTTTTTTGGTCACTTATATACCTGAATATTTATAGAAAACGACACAGACATCAAGACAATACAAATATAAGTTCACTCACCTAGTCCTAGCCTATCACTTGAAGCAAAAAATCCATCCTTCGGTCCTTTTAAATGTCCGTGTTAAAAAAGCACGTTCGGCCGTTTATTGAAGCTGATTGCTGTAGCCTTAATACAATTTAGGCATGTGGTCTTCATTTGTTTTTAATTTGTAGCTGTTGTTTGAATGGTAGTTTAGTAAATTTGTTTTTAGTAAATCTACTCTGTATAGTTAGTCGATCATCTTGTCGATGATTAGTTGATATACCAAGGGAAGCTAGCCTTCTCTGCCATGTTACTTTTCTCAACACTCCTAATCGCTGAAAGTGAAATACTCGATGGTGATTTCTGAGATTACTGAGAGTATCCCCTCAAACTCGCGTTTCGCAGATTCCGCATATTCTGGGAAGAAGCGTGCGGTGGTTACACTTACATAGGTGAAATTATAAACAAGAAATAAAACATTCTGAGATATACAATTTTGGGTAGGCTGTGCCTCCCTTGCCTCCCCTGCATCCCCTAACAAGCCGCCACTGAACAAGATGTTGATATTGAGTAACTTATTGCTTACTACTATTCAAAAGTTCGGTCAGGTTTTTTTTTTAAGAAAATTCTTTATTCAAGCAAGGACATGAAAGTTGACAGTACAGACTTTCACATTGAATATTTTTGTTTCAAATAAATCCTACTTTTGGACAATCTATTCACCAATAATAATAAAAAAAAATATATATATATTATGGTTGGTACAAAAATATTAAGCAGCACAACTGTTTTCAACACTGATAATTATAAGAAATGTTTCGTAAGCACAAAATAAGCATATTAAAACGATTTCTAATAGATCATACTAATGGATCATAGATGACACTGAAGACTTGAGTAATTGAAATTTGATAGAAATTTCAGCTTTGCCATCACATAAATAATTTACATTTTAAAATATATGAAAATAGAAACCATTCATTAAAAAAAGTGAGCATTAAATTATTTCTTTCAAAAATTAAATTATTCTTTCAAAAACTGTCCCCAAACTATTGAATGTCTCTCTTTCTTTCCCCTAGGTGAGATCCAGCATTTACACATTCTGTACCTCAGCATCTGAACTGACAGTGCAAGTGTAGAGAAGAATATCAAAAAGTAAAGAACTGAGAAAGAGAGGGAAGGGAACGAGAGATGAGGAAGGTTAGAGAACATGAATGAACAGTGAAGGGCTGGGTGTTTGTGAACAGTGTGTATGAATGGTTTTACAATGAAAGCATGAGCAGCTAAAATGGCTAATGAGTCCCTATTTTGATTTTGGGAGCAGAATGGGCAGAATGGTGAGAGGACCCTATTGGAATTGCTCTGTTTATTCCATTTGTGGCCTGAAATAGAGCAGGCTGTCTGAATAAAACTCCCTGTCCTTCTCTTTTTTCTACTTAGCAACCACTTTATAAAACAGCACACAGCTCTCAGACTATCACAAAATAAAAAATCTGCAGGGTTTTCGAAATTCAAAGCCTTTAAAGACCTTTTTTAAGACATCCTATTAAATAAGACACTATTAAAGCCTTTTGAAGTTTAATGATCATATTAATCCATATTGCGATTCCTGTTTTTCTGTCCCCAAAATTAAGACCTCTTGAAATTATAATTAAGACTTTTCTTATAAAATTTAAGACTTGAGACTTATCCAGATACAATTTTGGTTTATGGTGTGGAATAAAAAGTTATACATTAGTGTGGATTAGAATCTATAATCCCTTGTATTTTATGCAAAAACAATTCCACCATGACCATTTTTATTTTTTTAGAATTACATTTATTTATTGACCCAGAAAATCTTGAGCAAGGCAGATTTAAGAATTCATTTATCGAATAAAATTCATTTGAGGGTCCGTGTACTTTTTCGTTCATTCATTATTCTATTTCGGAATGAAAGATGAAATTTAAAAAAGGGTGCAGCTTGGTTTTTTGTTTAAAAGAAAAAAAAGCAGAAATGGCTGTATTTTGTTTCCCAAATGTATTGTTATCATCAAATAATGGTATTAGAAAATTGGACGACATTTCGGTCCGTGTATCTTTTGGGGTCCGTGTATCTTTTGGTCATTTGATTTTCTTTTCAGAAACGGGTAGAACAATGAGAAAACAGTTCCTTTTTCGTTTTTTTCATTTTTTCCAAAAAAACGAAAAACACAAATTCAGCTTGATTTTTCGTTTTTCGTTCTGAGGTAGAAAAATTGACAAACTAAGCTAGAATATTCGATTTCTACATGTGGGCGGGAATGAAACGCCTCTTTCCTCTGATTTGTCAGCCGAAGATCAAATTGTTCCGTCATAATTTCTTCCTCAGTTCCGCACAGCAGAATAAGAGTTCTCTTCTGCTGCAGCTGATGTGCGGATTCTTAACTCGTTTATTGCAACTACATTTAATCTTTTTCTCATCAAACAACCAGACTAACGAATGGCTCGACACAACCCGTACCGGAGAAGAGCCTACAGGGCTTTCTTCTGTGTAGACCAGCAGTTCTCAAGTGCCAGGGGGTCAGTGAAAAAATAATTAGCTATTTTCCTATATTATCTTATCTCGTTTATTGCAACAACATTTCATCTTTTTCTTATCAAACAACCTGACTAACGAATGGCTCGACACAACCCGTACCTAGACAGGGCTGTAGGCCTTGTGTTTTATTCAAATTTATTAGCCTATAATTTATATCTGAAGGATGCGCACTTGTGCGCGGCGCACTGGGTCATGTTGAGAGGGAAACACGCTTGCGCGTCACATCATTGTGAAAAACGCATTTTATTATTAGCCTATTCAGAAATGGTGTAAAAGACCGGTAAATAAAAAACAACATTAACACAATAAACACTATTTAGGCTATGCATATTTTACTTGCCTATTTCAAATCCTTAAATTAATGGTAAATTCAGAAAACAGCAAGAATAAAAAATAAGTAGCCACATATATTAAAAATATACATAGCCTATAAAAATAGCCTATTTTTAGGCATATTTGCAATGTAACGTTTGGAATTTGGATGCTAACTATTAATGCAAAGAAGGTTTTGTACTTTAGTCGAGTCCCTTATAAATCAGCATCTTCACAGTAAGGGAAATTTTGGAATAACAGCAAGTAGCTATATGTGGTGACTGACGGCACAGCCTTTATTGTACAACAGACAATTAAATTAAGCAGAATAACTTTTTATATGTAATGTAATATCTTTATTGTCCACCAAGGTGGAAAATTGTCTTTGGCTCACCAGCCATTAAAATAAATATACAGACCATAATAAAAGACAAAGACATAAAACAGACAGATCACAATTTATAAAAAAAAACATTTCATACTATAGTCATTTGGATTATCATTTACTTGCCGAGTTGAGAATTTTAACAGCATTTGGAATAAAAGACCTCTTAAACATATTTTTATTTGATAGAGGGGTTCTATAGCGTCTACCCGATTTCATGGGCTCAAATTGACTGAAGAGAGGATGAGAACTATCTGCAAGAATAGTCCTTGCCTTCTTCTTTGACCTTTCAGCATAGAGCTATACTAGTGGCCTCTGTTGTCTGCCAACTATTCTACTTGCAATTGTCACAATTCTGGCAAGTTTGTTCTTAGAACTGCAATTTAAATGATCATACCAGGCTGTGAGATGAAATGTTAGTACACTCTCTACCATGGATTTGTACACAAGTTCTAAAATATGCTGACTAACTCCAAGGCCACTAAGTTGTCTTAGAAGAAATAAACGTTGCGAATACTTTTTAAAAAGGTAGTCTGAATTATCAGCAAAGTTCATGTGTGAATCAAGAATTGAACCTAGATATTTAAACTTCTTCACAATTTCAACTTGTTGACCCACAAGTGAAATTGGCTGGATTGACATATCTGCTTTTGGGCAGATAATCAATTATTTTGTCTTTGCCACATTAATTTCTAATTGGCTAAGATGACACCAATTCTCCAGGGCCTTAATGTGATCCAGATAGGCAGCGTCATATAACAAATTAGTTTTGTCCAATAGGCCCACTATGGCCATATCATCAGCGTATTTGAACAATCTAAAATGTTCTTCTTTAATCAAAAACGTATTAGTAAAAAGAGAGAAGAGCACAGGGGAAAGGACACTGCAGCCTTGTGGGCAACCTGTACTTAAAGTTAGCATATCAGACACAGTCCCTCGAACACAGACCCTCTGTGTACGACAAGAAAGAAAATTTCTAATCCAGCGGACTAAGCCTGTATCAACATCCAGATCAACCAGTCTTGTTAAGAGAATGTGAATCTTCATTGAATTAAAAGCCGAGCTAAAATCCACGAATAAAACCCTAACATATGCTTTGGGATGCATGAGATGTTTTGTAACTGTATTAAGCAGTGTCAGTACAGCATCATCTGTACCTCTGTTACTCTTATATGCAAACTGAAGTGGATCTAACCTAGAGGCGACAGTCGAAGTTAGATGATTAGCTAAAACTCGTTCCATAGTTTTACACTATATAGAAGTTATTGCAATGGGCCGGAAGTCATTTGGCATGCTCGCCCTTGGCTTTTTTGCCACAGGCCTAATTATTGAGTACTTCCATAATTTTGGCACTTTACCTGTGTCCAAAAGTAACTGGAACAACCTTGCAAAAACTCCTTTTAGTTGAGGAGCACAATCTTTAAGAATGCATGCTTTTAAACCATCTGGGCCAGTGGTCTTGTTGGGCCTTAGTTTACAAAGGCTTGCCATGACATCGGCCTCAGTGATAACTATTGATGATTCTACCGGGAGATTATTACATATCTCATAACATTCAGTCTTGCCTTCCACAGTGTCAAATCTACCATAAAAGTTATTTAAATCATTAATAAAACTTTTACTTACACAGTTATCATCCTTTTTATTTGGCCTACCCATTAATCCATTTAATCCCTCCCACGCCTGTCTTATATCACCAGTTAAGAATTTTCCCTCTATCTTATTTTTATAATAAATTTTTGCTTTAAGAATGTCTCCCCTTAACTGTCTCCTTTTCTCACACAGTAAATCTGTATTACCAGAACAAAAGGCAACCTTCTTTTCATTGAGAAAGCTTTTCAGCTTTTTCGATACCCAAGGCTTGTTATTTTGAAAGATTTTAATAGTTTTAGTCTCAAGCACAGTATCTTCACAAAACTTAACATATGACGTAATGGTATCTGTGAGCTCATCAGCATCATGACAAGACTGAAAGAAAATGTCCCAATTGGTTTCTTCAAGGCAGTCCCTTAGTTGCTACCACACCTGTATTTGCTTAATAATGGGCTGCAGAACGAGTGAGAGCATCATTATAGCTTTTCGCTATTCTCACCCCTGCTGCCGTGAAATTAGGCCCAGGTACATAGGTGAATATGACCGTAATCTGGCCAAATTCCCGCGGGAGATAAAATGGTCTAAAAGAAATCGTTAAAATCTCAAAGTCCGGCGTGCACACTTCCTCCCGTACACTTTACTGTGTGGCCCAGCTGTTATCAACAAACACACACATACCGCCACCGATGGATTTAAATGAGCAACGCTCGTCTCTGTCCGCTCTTATTGTTGTGTATCCTTTTAAATACAGGGTTGGATGGTGATTTTTAAGCCATGTTTCTGTAAGGCAGACAAGATTGCTCTGTCCAAATTCGCGGTCATGTTCAGCTCTCAGCATAAGTTCATCTAATTTGTTGCTTACCGAACGCACGTTTGATAAGGTTATGACGGGTAGGGGAAATCTGTTCCGCCGTTTCGAAAGTCGGTGTCTCACACCTCCTCTTGAACCCCGTTTTTTCTTCTCTTACTTCGGCCTTTCCGGCCATCTGACATGCCGTCTGATTGCGCTACAGTTCTCTGGTAGATTTACTGATGAGGACTCACCAGCAAAGCGTAGTGACAACAAATCCTCACGTGTATAGATGAGCACTTCTTGTCGATCCGTCCAGCAGTTGTTCCCAGGCACAAATGCCATGCAGCAGACTAGTATCCATAATGATTCGAAGTTCATGAAAAGATACGGGGTAGGATAACGTAACCAGCAACTGCTGGTCTACAGAAGAAATCCCTGTCTAGGCTCTTCCCCAGTATGGGTTGTGTCGAGCCATTCGTTAGTCTGGTTGTTTGGTGAGAAAAAGATGAAATGTATGTCCTATTTCAGTTGCAATAAACGCGTTAAGAATCCGCACATCAGCTGCTCTTATTCTGGACTCTTATTCTGCTGTGCGGAACTGAGGAAGAACTGATGACGGAACAATTTGATCTTCGGCTGACAAATCAGAGGAAAGGGGCGTTTCATTTCCGCCCACATGTAGAATTCGAATATTCAAGCTGTTTATTCATTTTTCTACTTCAGAACGAAAAACGAAAAGTCAAGCTGAATTCTTGTTTTTCGTTTTTTTTTGGAAAAAATGAAAAAACGAAAAAGGAACTGTTTTCTAATTTTTCTACTTTCAATATTAAATCAAAAAACGACTGAACGAATGATACACGGATTGATGACAACAATACATTTGGAAAGCAAAATGCAGCCATTTCTGCTTTTTTTCTTTTAAACAAAAAACCAAGCTGCACCCTTTTTTAAATTTCATCTTTAATTCCGAAATAGAATAAAGAATGAACGAAAAAGTACACGGACCTTTGAGCACTTGAATTGTTCAGTATGCATAATGTTTTTATGTTTAAAAAAAGCAACTAGTGCTATTGAAATTGTGGAAGCACTTTGTTTTACAGTCCTGTTTCGCATGAAGGTACTATGTACTTATTGTAGTAATGACACTAACTAGGTACTAACCCTGAACCTACCCCTAAATCTTAACTTAACCCATGTAGTTACCTTACACTACTCATTACTTTTGTGGTAAGAACACTGTAAGTACATTGAAAGTGCACGTACTGTAAAATGAAGTGTTACCGAAATTGTTTACATGTCCATCCATCCTTTTTCTAAACCACTTGTCTTGTTTAGGTACATTTTAGTATGCATTTCTTTTTTTATAGCCTACTTAATATTAATGAAAAAAAAATATTGCCACTCCCAGCTTTTGGCACACCTAAAACTGTTTTTTGTCATTTAAATTTTTTTCTTCTTTAATTTATTTATATTTCAGTTTTAGATTTAGAAATGTGAGTACTTCAACTTAAACACATTTTTTCAGTTACTGTAGTTGCCAAGGCAGGATTGAAATTTGAAGTCTTTCATTTAATATGAGCTTCTTTTAATTTTCTGAAAAAATATTTCAATATTGAATCTTTGAAAAATGCTTAAAGGGGTGGTAAAACACATTTTTTCGAAGGCTTGATTGTGTTTGTGGGGTGCACTGTAACATGTGATCATGCCTCGTTTTTAAAAATTGCATTATTTTTCATATATTTTACCTTTATTCTACATTGGTTGGTTAGCTGGCCCAGTGTGTTGTGATTCGCTAACCGCCCAGGCACGTTTTCCGGTAATGTCACGCCCCTTACTTTTACCTGTAGTTTGTGCTTTGGTGTATTATAAACAATGGTGTCAATAAAACCAATCGGACCCAGAGAATGTTAGTGAAGATGATCGAGCAGAACCTGTTCAAGAACGGCTGTTAAACGACGTTTCAGAATGGTTTGTTTTTTGTTGTTGTTGTGGTCTCATTACTTTTTAGATACGCTGTTATTTAATTGTTACTGTTATAAATTAAACATCAACTATAATAATTTGTACAAGTGTTTGTCTATTCACAAAAGTGTATTCAAGAACATTTTTTATTAAAAAAATATATTATTTTATTAGGTGTAGGCCTACATGTAGTAACTGTGCAAAAATGCCAATTGAAGTGGAAAACATCTGCGGATCTATAGTGATCGTTACTGACTGTATGGCACCATTACTTTTGTATTTTTAGAACGATTGTAGCCGAATATCTGTCGCCAGAACTATTAACGTTAACCCAAAACGAACACTAAACATTGGCTTTACTACAGTAGCCAAATCAAACACAGAACCATGTTTAGCATGCCTGTAGATAAACAAGCATGTAGATAAACAATACATAAAAGCTCTAATCAAAGAATAATTTACACTTATTCCAAGTTCGCGGTTGAGATAAAAAAAAAGTTTGTAACGTTAGGTGTTTGTCGGATAACGTTAACTTGTTTAATGTTTACTTCCTTGCTACAACGTACAATTAACAATACAAACTATTACAGGAAAACAGATCGACGAAAAATGACTGAATGAATGTTGTGGCCCATAAACAACAGCTTCTGTTCTTAAAGTTGGAACTGCTCCATCTTTCAGGACAAGCCGTTGTGCGAATCCTGCATTGAACTCGCGAAGATTGTAGAAGCTTTCCTCCGTAAAATGTGCAGCACAGAGAGCGAGATTTGGGTAATAATTATGAGGAACAGTGTTAAAAAATAAATTTTAACCATTGATCCCTAACTCCCCCGACCCTAGGAAGGCTGAACAAAGTGGACCTGCAATCCGGATAAAAATAACAGCGTTTCAAAGGCATTGCGACGACGACAACAACACTCCAGCCTAATATACCATAACAACTCTTCTCCAAAGCAATATAAAATGGCCTCGCCCCCCTTATTTAGTATTCTCGGAGGAGGGTTTTAGTGGGGTTAATCATGTCAGCAACCCTGGAGAAATGTTGTGTAGTTCCTACCGGCCGTTTGCTGTAGTCCTTAGAAATTGATTTCTTTAAAAGCAAATATCTCCCTTTGCTTTGAACTTTGAGCGTTGTAACTTTGCAGATGTTGTTTATGCTCAAACAGCAACATTACACACTAGCTAAAGTTAGAAAAGTGAAATCGTGTTTTACCACCCCTTTAAGAGTCACACAAAGATAATCTGGAAGATAAACTTTCAAAAGTTTTGGGTTATATATATATAAAGAAATTAATACTTTTATTCACAGAAAATGCACTAAATTGATCCAATGTGACAGAAATTAAAAAAAATTTACAAATTACAAAATGTTACATTTATTACAAAGAAATGCTGTTCTTTGGACTTTATATTCATTAAAGAATCCTGAAAAAATGTAACAGGCTCAACACAGTCTCATTAGAGAAACATGCCTCTACCTACATTCTTGCAAAACGAGAAACACATACCAATACATACAAACCACTGCAGTTTCCAGCTGAAATGAACACTAGAGGCAGTAAAGTGTTGACCTGTAATGCTGCCTAAATCATAATCATACACTGTTTGTTCATTGGCCAAAGGAGGACTGGCGCCCTGACTGAGCCTGGGTTCTCCCAAGGTTTTTTTTCTCCATTCTGTCACCTGATGGAGTTTTGGTTCCTTGCCACTGTAGCCTTTTTCACCTTTCTTTTGCCATTGGCTTTTGGCTTGCTTAGTTGGGGACATTTAATTTTATATTTAACAATATTATTACAACATTATTTTCCTGTTATCTCTGTAAAGGTGCTTTGAAACAATCTGTATTGTAAAAAGCGCTATATAAATAAAGGTGACTTGACTTGACTTAAAGCAGCAATAACTTTCATTCCTTTTCACTCAAAATTATGATTACAGGGGCAGATTATCGATTAATAAAGACTTATTTTTGCACGGTTCCATGCACAGTAGTACTATGTTATGATCTCAAAACACTTTTACCATAATTTATAATTTCTAAATGAATACATTTTGAACATTTGCAGTACATAACAAGCTCCATATGTGTAGCTTTTCTAACATTGCAGACTTGCTCAGTAGATACCTGGTACAGCATTGCACTTGTGATGTGGTGTGAAACGAGTCACGATAAAACAGCTCAAAGACTTGTAGAAGCAAGCTAAAATGACATGGTTGCATCAGCAAATGTGTTATCTCATTTTTGCTTTTTTTTAATCAGGTATGTTTTGGGTTTAGAGTAGGTGGTACGTTATTTTCAAACTTGATAGAGCATTAACCTTTTAGCACCATTCACCGGACATTTCATTTTTCGAAGTGCTGCGATACATACAACAACCAACATAATAAGGCATAGCCAGTTTCACGCTCATCTGTTTCCGATAAAACTACACTCTTTTAGCTTCACTCACGATGTGTCGTGAAATGTGCAAGACACAATGTAATATAAATTTGCTGAAGATGTTGCCACAAACCCTGTTTTTCCAATGAGTCTGGGTTGCCTATAAATGTTGTGAAAAAACTTGCTTTATTAAAATGCCAATCACACAGTCTCTTCTGGTCTAAGTAGGTGGTTCTCTACCAGAATAAGCTGCAATATGGGCCTTTATGCTACGTTTTTGACAGTTTACTGCACACATACTGACACATTTAGTAACAACAACAATGAAGTCTCACCTTGACTTGGTCTGTGAATTTCTATGGCAACAGGAGTTCAGAGTGTGATCCTTGGCTCAAGGTTGTGGTAAAGAAAGCGAGGAACTGCATTGATTTCATTTGGTCTGTGAATGTGTCTGAACAAAGAACTCAATGAAATGGGCTAAAATGACATGCACAGATGAATGTGACCGGGGGAAATGGGCCTCACTGATTGAAAGCTTGTTTGTGTTTTTGTGAGCACTGGCAATTGTTTTTTTTTTTTATTTAAGATATTGATTTTCTCCTACTGCATTGAATAATTTGTTTTTAGGAAGGCAAGTTTGGCATTCTGAGAATTCTGTGTGTCTGACCCTGTGCAATATTCTTCTGCAGGATTTTCTTTTTATATTTCTGGCATACGCCTATTTCCACATTTTTGAATATCATATCCAAATTTTAAAATCTTTGTCTAACTGACCTGTGTTTAAAAGCATCATTTGTATAGTAAACAGGCAGAGGTTTTACCAGTGACAGATTATTTGAGGGCTTTTAAAAGTGTGATTTTTTTTCCCCCAAAGAGTGCGGCCGTTCAATGTATAGACATATATTATTGCGGATTGGTGTTATCAGCTAATCAGCATTGTCATGACAATGGCTCAGTTGATTGGTTCAAAAACAATTGTGTGCATATATGAGCAATATTATGAGTGAACGTGTTTTAATGCTGAGACATAAAGCTGTCTGTTTAATGAAACTGAGCTCATGTTCAAACACTTAACCAGTGGATTTCAGCTATTTAATCACTTAAACTTAAGATGAGTAATCAAAGCTACTGCTCTAAAATCTCTTTTTGCATGCCTAGAAGTAGTGAAAATGTGTTTTTCTCACAATTTCTTATTTTTGAATGAATCCAAAACCGAGGTTATAGTCTTTGACCCCCATGAAAACTATAATAGCAGTAACACTTATCTGAACTATCTTTATCCAACGCCATTTTGCATTAAGAACCTAGGTGTTCTCTGGGATCAGAACCTCAAATTTGAAAAACAAATCAATGCGGTAATTAGTTCTTGTTTTTTTTCAGTTATGTCTTCTCTCTAAAATTAAATCCTCCCTTTCTGAGAAAACCTTAGAGATTGCTATCCATGCGCTCATTACATCGCGTTTGGATTATTGCAACTCTCTCTACTATGGCATACCCAAACACTCTATTGCTCGTCTCCAATTAGTACAGAACGCTGCTGCAAAGTTCCTCAAAAGAAAACACAAATTTGATCATGTTTCTCCTATTTTATAATCACTGCATTGGCTACCTCTGCATTTTATAATCAAGTTTAAAATTATTTTATTTGTTTTTAAATCCGTAAATAACCTGGCACCAAGCTATTTGTCTGAGCTACTCTGCCCACACAATCCCATATGAAACCTTAGGTCTGGTGATCAGAGACTTCTGTCTGTCCCCAGATCACAGTTAAAGAATAGAGGGGGCAGAGCCTTTACGATTGCTGGCCCTAGACTGTGGAACAGCCTTCCGGTTTACATCAGAGCACCTCAATCTTTAACTGTTTTTAAATCCTCTCTTAAAGCACCGATCCACTCCAAAGTCAGTGAGCTGTTGAAGTTCTTCAGTCCACTCTGTCCATTGTTGTGCGAAGTGTTCTGGCACAGTGTCATCCCAGCCTGATCTCAGTCTACACAATTCTTGCAAGATGTTTCTAGCAGGCAGTATAACTGGCGACAACATTCCCAGTGGGTCGTAAACTGAACTCATCGTAGACAGGATACCTCTCCTGGTGAGAGGCTTCTGCTCTATGTGCACATGGAACTTGAACTGATCTGACCGGATACACCACTGTACTCCTAAAGCTCTCTTGATGGCGAGTGAATCCTGGTCAAGATCGAAATCTTTGACTTCTGTTGCCCGGTCCTCAAGTGGAATGCTTAACAACACATTTTGATTGTTCGTCGTCCATTTTGTCAATCTAAAACCTCCTGTTTGACAGATGGCCTTCAAGTCTTGGAATAGTCTGACTGCTTCTTGTTCAGTAGCAACTGATCTCAAACAATCATCTACATATAAGTTATTTAAGACTGTATCCACTACTGCTGCATCAAACATGTTTTTGTTGTCCTCAGCACACCTTCTCAACGCATAACTCGCGCAACTTGGTGAGGAGGTGGCTCCAAACAAGTGTACCTCCATTCTGTACTCTTGCAACTCTTTTGAGGTGTCGCCGTCCGGCCACCACAAAAACCTGAGGAGATCAGCATCTTCTGGTGGGACTTTGACCTGGCAGAACATCGATTCCACATCCGCCATGACTGCGATTCGCTCTTGACGGAATCTAGTCAAGACACCAACCGAACTGCTTGTCATGTCAGGCCCTTGCAGTAATTGTTCATTGAGTGTGGTTCCTTGATATGAAGCGCCACAGTCGAATACCACTCGCATTTTATGCTTCTTAGGGTGGTAGACACCGTGATGCGGAATAAACCACACCTTTCCATCACTCCTTTTTAGTTCTTCATCTGGGACCTTTACAGCGTAGCCCTTCTTTATCACCTCATTCATGAAGCTGACATAGTCCTCTTTGAACGTCTGATTTCTCTGAAGCTTCTTTTTCATGTTGAGCGCTCGTTGCTCTGTCATTGCCCTGTTGTTGGGCATTTTCACATCTTTGTTCTTCAACGGCAGACCAACAGAGTAGTGGCCGTTGACCAGCTTTGCCTATTTAGAGACTCTGTCCATAAACAGTTGGTCTTCTTTAGACATTTCTAACTGCTCTCCTTGAGCATTCTCAGGAAAATCATACTTGAATTGCTGAGTCCATAAGTCTTCGAGTCGAGCCACTGAGATCTGATTCATCTGGATCTGCGGGTATCCATTCTTTGTCCAGCTTCTTATGTTCTCACGCAGCGGTCCGTTTACTGTCCATCCCAAAGCTGTGCGAACTGCATACGGTCCATCCTTGACACTGCGGATTACCTCTTCTGGCTCCAAAGCCTTTGCCACATCAGTCCCAATCAGAAGACCGATGTCCACGTTGATCGATGGAATTCGTACACCTTGTAGATGTGACCACCTATGCACATCTTCTTGGGTTGGAATGTTCTCTTTACTTGCGGGGATAACCTTTTGTGCGAAAACACCTGTAAGCTCGATAAAGTCGTCACCTTCTAGGCAACTCACTTCTAGGTCTGATACGGCTTTGCATGAGACTGTTTTTTGATCTCCCATAGTAGTGAGTAGGATGTTAACATTTTTTCCTTGCAGATGAAGGTCGTTCGCCAGCTTGTTAGTACAGAAGGAAGCGTTACTCCCTGGATCCATGAATGCATAACAAGTCAGTACCTTGTTGCCTTTCTTTGCCTTTACTTTCACAGGAACAATGGCGAGAACACTACCTGTACCCCCGACCCCTGTCTGAGAGCATGCTTCTTCTGCATCCACAAATCCACTGACAACGATTTGCTCTTCCTTTGGACACTCCTCTTTTTGCTCCTCTTTTGAAGCCTCTTCCTTTGATAAATCTTTAAATTTCTGCTTTATGTGTAAGAGCGTAGGGTGTGTAGCTGAATATATCTGACAGCTCTTCTTTTCTTCACAGGCATTACTCATGTGACCTCCTATAAAACAACTGAAACAAAGTCCTTTGCTCTTAAGAAATTCAAGCTTTTCTTTGTGCAACTTTCTTTGGAGTTTCTTGCACTGTTCCATGGTATGATCTCCCTGACAGAAGATACAAGGTTTCTTGAAGGCTTTGTCCATACTTGTTCCCTTCTCATGAGCTTTCTTGTTTCCAGCACCAGCAGCATCTTTCTCAAGTTTCTGTTCTTTTACTTCAGTTGCTAGCGTTGTGATGTTTTTCTTTCCACTTGACCTTTCAGTCTGGCCGCTTTGTTTGTCCTGAGATTTCCCCAAACACAGGGTGTGTTGCCATTTCAGCCTGAGTGGTGACAAATGACACTACATCGTTGAACTTTATCCGCCGATCTTATTTTTTCTGAATGTCTATGGCGACGCTCCTGAATTTCTCTCTCAGCCTGTATGGGAGCTTTGAGATAATCGTGCGCATGTTAGCGGCATTTTCCATCTCTTCTAAGTACTCCAGATCCGACATTGCATTATTGCAGTTTGTCATAAAGAGGGCGTATGCTTCAAGTGCCTTGTTGTCATCTGATTTAATGGCAGGCCAGTTTAAAGCTTTATCAAGGTATGCCATAGATATCTTATATTTATCACCAAAGCGTTCCTTTAGCAGTTTCTTGGCTTCAGGGTAACCCTGATCTGGATCCATATGAAAACAGCTACGCACTAAGTCATTAGGCTGCCCATTTGTGTGCTGCTCTAGATAGTAAAGCCGATCTTTGCTATTTTCAGTCTTGCTTTCTATGCGGTGCTCAAAAGCTCTCATGAAGAGACGATATTCTAATGGATCTCCCTTGAAAACTGGAATGTTCGGTGATGGCAATGTAGATAGCCTTTGCTGCTTTATTAAGCTTTCAGTGATATCGTTTTGCCGTTGCATGACGGTAACCAAATTATCTGAAGTGACGGGAGCTTGCATCGCATCTGCGCCTCTTTCACTAGTGTGGTTATGCAAAGTTCCACAGCTAGATACGCTTCTCTTACTGTGGCTGACATCACATTTCCTTGACGCAGACGACAATATTTCCACCTTACTGCTTTTGGTTCTACTTGACACATCTGAACTTTCCTATTTTCTTAACACGGCTAATCGTGCATCGGTTGCAGCGAGCCCTGCTTGCAGCTCCAACTCTTCTTTTTCAACCTTGAGCTGTAGTTCTTGCTCCTCTAAAGTCTGTCTTTTTCTCAAGGTAGCTGATTTGGCTAACAGAGCAGCTCTCTCCAATTCAACCTTTAAGCGCTCAGCACGAGCAGACGATGTTACAGAAGTAACAGAAACAGACTTAGATTTTCTAGACTTACTGGATGTGACTGACACACTATCTTCAGGATGTATCTGATCACTAACCTTGTTAGCCTCTTCTCTGCGTAGTATTGCATTCTGTATCCATGTATTCACTTCTTGCACATATTCTCTGTGCTCATTATTTCTTGGCTCAAACCAATCCGTTTGATCTGTGTTCAAATTCTCTACGCATTCAAGCTGGCAGAATATGTCCTTGACGTCAGCATTTATTTTACTGAATTCCTTTATCAGTGTTTCATACTTGACCAACAATTCCTTTGCTATGATTTCCACATTTGCATCATCATCCATTAAAGCATACAATTCGCTCTTTTTCACAGTAAGTTGTCCTAGTATAGCTCTTCTGGAACTTATTTTTGTCTGCAGACTATATTCCAATGCTTTAAGTGTCGGTTTAACCACTCGCTTTTCTTCAGTTAAGCTTACCATGGCTTCTGTTCCTGTCTCCATCGTGATTGCTTTTATAATTGGTCCGTTTCTTACAGATTTCACTTGCAACAGTCACGCAACAACAGCGACAAACTCATTGAGGCCGTTAGCGATCCATTTAGCACTCACCAGCCTCGAGCACAGCGCGTGATCAGTCTAGTTGAGAACGTCAGTCCCTCATTGAACTTTCATTCATGTTCGACTTTTCACAAACCTCTCCAAAGGCTCGTAATCCACTGTCAAGCGGGTTTTCTTACTAATGTAAAGGTTTGAAATATTGAGAAATGCAATGGCTTACACTAATAACGATCTAACATTATTCCAAGCAATTAGTTCCATTTGCCGTGTCCATTGTAAGCTCAGCTACACAGTTCAATAAATCCACTTCAGAAACGTTGTTGAAATAAAAGATGAAAATCTCCGGTTTTTATTCCTTGGTTTCCGATTTACAAAAGAAAATGTGAGCTGAATAATACAATTACTCTGATTGCTAATAAAATAAAAGATTCCTAATAGAAATAGCAATAAGTTAACAGTTAGCAGGTAAGAAAACCGTTCGCTTCCACAGCTCTCAATATCTGAGTCACATAATAAGAATCAACGTAATGTAGTCGGAGTTGTCCTGTTCTTAAAGAGGCAGAACACTGTTTTTACCAAATCTCCAAGCACATGAATTATAGTATGCTTTTAACCTTTTTAGTATTATTTAACATTTTCAACCATTACATGAACTTCTAAATGAAATTATTTACCTGTTTAACATTAATTCTTATTCACATTACTATGAATTATACTTTGGCCTCTACAGCCACTGTCCTGCAGAGTTTAGCATTAACCCCAATTAACAGCAAATCAAGCTCTAACTAGGCATATTAAAAACTTCAAGGCAGATGTGTTGTGGCAAGTTGGAGGTAAATTCTGCAGGACACTGGCCTTCCAGGACAGAGTTTAGACACCTCTGCTATACTCCTTTCGTTATACATTATACATTATACATTATACAAAAGCATTTCAGCTTTTGGCAATGACAATTAGTTTGAACCTCAGCCTGTTAAATATCAGGGGCTTCAAAAGATCCTTAATGAGGGAATGAGGTCGATCAAAGTAATTATCTCACACTCCCCCTCATTAACTGAATTTAACTTTACTTCTGTCTCTGATTAAAAGGCCTGATAAGATAGCAGAAGTTTGCATATGATGCGAGTGTGTGTAATGAGTGTGTATCTAGTATAAATGGAACTTTGTGTAGGGGCGATATATATATATATATACACACATTTTTATTTCTTCCATGTATATTTATTGTTATCAAAGTTTTGTTTGTTTTTTATGTGCTCCTCCTATAATGAGGGGAAAATATAAATGTGCAATTCAAAATTTGCAAGACATAAAACAAAGCAAAAAAAAAAAAGAAACAAACTAACCAAAATAGAAAATTAAGTTAGCATTAGTCGAATTTAATAATATGCTGGTCCCTCTTAAGGGAATTATAATATTTTGGGGTCCTTGGAATCTGTACTATGCCCTACCTCAGACACTGTGCAGCACACAGTTTGTCAGGATCAGGAATGCTTTTTTTGTAGAAATTTAGTCCAATTATGAGGCTCTTCAAGCTGAGAACGACAGGATACTACACAGCATCAGTTCATCTTTCATTTCCATGTTAATCAAACTTTTAATCAGAGACTATTTCAGCACAGAACAAGAGAGAGAATCAGAGATGGGTGCAGAGATGCCCATTACTGTCATAACTCAATAGCATTGGTTTTTGCTGGAGCAAAACGCAAACAGTATGTTCTTCCAAAGGTTGTTTTTGTCTAATAAGGGATGGACATATGCCAATGAGCAAAAAATGGAGAAACATGTTTTTACACATTTACTTCGGTTCACTTTACACAAAGAGAATGTAGAACTCTAGAAAGGATATCATTTGCAAAAATAAAATAAAAATCACACATGTTGTTTTAACACCTGATTCACTACTAAATTATGCAAATCAGGTAACATGTAAGCACCCAGTAAATGAACACTGAGCACAGCTGGATGAATCATTTGATGAATTACTGCTGTTATATTATGTTTATCACTAGATTTCTATGGGCAGTAATAGCACAACATTAACTGCATCAGGCAAAAATAGCTGATGTTTGTGAATCATGCGCATCCTATAATGTGTCTAATTTGTATAAAAGGGGCATGTCTGTGTGGGAAAAAATATAATTTACTTGCTTACAGAGTGTAGTTCCTGGTTAAACTGAATTGTGGCTGTTCTGAATAAGAAACAAAGTGTTGTGCTGAAATACAGAGTGTAACAGGAGACGTTAAACTGAATTGTGGCTGTTCTGAATAAGAAACAAAGTGTTGCGCTGAAATACAGAGTGTAGCTGTTGAATGAATTCACTTCTGAATATTTTACAACAGAAAATACAGGCCTTATAAATGTCTCTGTCCTCTTTCAATACCCCATCAGGAGCACTCAAAAGAAAAGAGCATTTCAACATTCTAAAAATGACTCTCATCCAGCTCATTTAACTGCTCCTATTTGTTCCACATAAAAGCCACACAAAAATCTTTGATTTCCACAAAATTGAAGGGAATGCGAAGCATTTTACATAAATAGGGGTCTTTCAGCAACTCTATCACAGCTCAGCTCTGTCAAACACAAATAACTGAGCCCAGACCTTACACAATCTACACTGGTTCTTGTTGTATTTTTGTCTGCATCCAAAGATGGAAAGAACGAAAACCAAAGGGAGATCTTCAGGACAGAGTTCAGGTGGTTTGAAAACCAGAAAAATAGTCATTGCCCACAATTATGTTACAATATAGCTAAGTAAAGTGCAATGTTCAGTATAGTTGTTTATCAGGAAATAAACATCGACAGACTAACCCAATTACAAAACGGAGGTGTCTTGTATCATCCTGAAGGAATTTATTTTGCAATAATGACTAACTGTACACCATATCAGTTGCTTGATTGATTATTGGACTTGGACATTTTATGTGAGAATGAGACTATGCAGTGATGAAACTATATTGCAATGACTAGCAAAAAAAAAAAAAAACACATTATTCAAATTTTTGACCACAAAAAGCCACAATTGACCAGAATCAAGTATTCTAGAGAGACGTGTAATAAGTAAATGTTCACTGGAAAACTAGATATTTGAGTCAAAGTATGGGGTAGATTATGCAACAAGGTTACTTATTTGGTGTGATTAACCTCTGCTAATGCTTCTTTATGGGGAAAGAAAGTCACATGTTACCAGGGTTCTTATTATAATACACTTATAATGCAGGAAAAGCTCGCACCATACAGAATTTAAAGGCTTTACGATGCATAAACAATACCGCCATTAAATATTGCCAGGTCAAACCCCAGAAACCCCACTTTAAGTTTAACAAAATGTTAATTCTTCATGTGAGGGCAAATAATGTACATTTCAGACTGACTGAAAAATTACGAACTGTAATTGCTGCCTTAATTTATGGCTGTAATCTTTGGATGTGCAACAATAAATTATTTATTTTTTTACATACAAAAACACATCAGACATCTAAAGCTAATAGGACACAAGTGTTACAGAAAACCTCAGGGCTTTTAGTGCAGCAGTCATTGTTAATTCAAGACATTTTTCAGTGCCATTTAAAATATAAATAGATTGATCTTTCTGACATTTTCTATAGATGTAGGTGACAGCCAAAACACACTGAAAACAACTAGGAAAACAGGAAATGGGAAGTGACCATATATATTGAGAGGCACTTCAAAGCTCTAGGGTTGCATCCGAAATCACATACTCTCTTGAGTAGGTCCCACAACACATCCCTGAAGTGTCAGTAGAGATTGTGTCAACTAGACTCTCCCCTGTGAAGGCCTCATCGACACGACAGCCATCGGCACTGATCCTCAACAACTCGGCCCCATACACGCGTGATGACTCCGATCTTCAAGCAAATTAACTACATAATATAATGTTCCGATCCAATCTGACTTATGACCTGTAATGCTGCCTGAATCATAATCATACACTGTTCGTTCGTTGGCCAGAGGTGAACTGCCCCCCCCCCCCCCGACTGAGCCTGGTTTCTCCCAAGGTTTTTTTCTCCATTCTGTCACCTGATGGAGTTTTGGTTCCTTGCCACTTTCGCCTTTCTTCGCCTTTGTCGCCATTGGTTTTTGGCTTGCTTAGTTGGGGACATTTAATTTTATATTTAACAATATTATTACAACATTATTTTCCTGTTATCTCTGTAAAGCTGCTTTGAAACAATCTGTATTGTAAAAAGCGCTATATAAATAAAGGTGACTTGACTTGACTTATTTAATTACGACCGCTAGAAAAATGTTTGTTCTATATCTTTTCTGAGTACTGTGAATTCTGACATACTACTCTTGTCACATCCTGTTTGCTGTTTACTATATAGTAGGGAAGTATGCAATTTCGGATGCAGCCGAAATTTCAGGGTACTTAACGTTAAAGAGGTGTGTGAACTCGAAAGTATGATGTCAAGCACTTTAATTTGCTCTGGCCCCCTTCCTGTTTACCGGAGTGATGAGATACTTAGTAGACTGTCCTCACTCAATGGCTGGCTGTCTAAGTGGTGTCCGCAAAATAAAATAGGGTTCATAGACAATTGGAAATATTTTTGGGGCAGACCTGACCTGTTGAAAAGAGATGGTATTTATCCTTCCTGGGATGGTGCTGCTCTTCTCTCTAGTAATATGGCACATACCCAGATAGCAAGCACAGTTGGGCCGATTCCGGCTGAAATGCGTCAGTGTTGGCTCACTGTCGGCATCGGTGAACAGATAATGGGCCAGATCCGTGCCGACTGTGCATAACACATCTGGCTGACTGACGGCTTTTTCTGTATGGGCCAGTATCGACTGAAAGCAGTTGTACTGGTGTCAGGTCCATACTCAGTGTAGCTGCGTGTATTTACCATCGGCCCGAGTTCGTTTTGTCACAAGCGGGCCACTACTAGTATTAAGGAACTCAGCCGCCTGAAAAAAGGTTTTGGCGGTTAATTTAAATCCTGAGGAAGATCCTGCAGACGCAGACCAACGTTTTCGAGAGGAATCATTCAGCTGAAAAAACGAGTAAGTAATTTAATTCATTTATTGTTCTAGAGTTGTTTGATGTTTAAATTGTCAAGATAAAAATAGTGTTTAATATCTAGATGTTTGCGATTATAATTACGTAACTTCAGAATACCCATTCGGTCCCGGAGGGAGTGTTGATGAGAAGGCCTAACATTACGGTCCCTTTTTAGGATGATTGTGCTTTTTTTTTTTTTTAGAAAAACTGCTGTGCTGTATCCAGTGCACTGTAATGTTGGCTAATGAAATGATATTGAGTTATATTCCATTTTGTTTGCTAAAATTAATCAGTCAATTCGTCTTTTTCAACGAACGAGTGATTAGTTATCGAATCATAGGAGTAACGTTACGCTTTCGGCTCCATGCGACTCTGTCTGATTTGATTCACTAATATTTCAAAAGAGTAATTTATTTGTGAATCGAATTACACTGACCAACACTCTGTTGCTGCAGTACACCCGCGGAGACAACTTAAGTTATACAATCTGAAAATAAAAATACGATTTATTTGGTTTTAACACTCCTGTGGGGAACTCCGAAACGGAAAACCGTTATAGATACACAAGAGAAGCTGCAAAATAAGTGCAGCTTCTTAATTCATTGATTGGCACGTCTTGTGTTTTTTAATGTAGCCTAATGTAATCTGCTTATAGAGCAGCACTTTAGAGTGAAAGAAAAATATTAAAGCATCTCTGTATAATGTTATTAAAATGGTAAGTTAGTTCTTAACATTTTTTACTGCAGTGGGGATGTTAAGGTTAATGATTATAAGCGCACATAAACTTTAGTTTCATCTGAACGTATAACGTTACTGTTTGGAATCTGACACCAACACTTTTTACAGATATTTTGGTAACACTACAATAAGGTTTCATTCGTTATAAGTTAACTACATTAGTTAACATAGATTAAGAAAGCACAATACTTAAGAATTTCATTTTCATTTTGACGTTTACTAATACATTATTAAAATCAATCAAATGTGAACAGTTGTATTTTTATTAACTAATGTTAACAAAGATGAATAAAATGTATTGTTCAATGTTAATGTTACTGTAGTTAACACATTAACTAGCCTAATTTAAAAAAAAAATTAGACCTTCTTGTAAAGTGTTACCAAGCGATATTTTAAACTGCTGCGTGAACTCTGGCAACAACATTTGTCTAACCTATGTGCTTAAACTAATGCTTAAGATTTAAATTTGTTTACCTCACAAAATCTATTCCTTTATTTGAAAGATGCAGTTCAGAGAAACCCTCATGGCTAATGCTGCTGAAATGGAGACACAAGATAAGTTTAAATCTATATTAAAAACACAACTCTTTAACCTAGCATAAACATAACACACTCCCACATTTCTATAATTTACATCCGTTAAAGGTAGCTTACACCAAATGTACTTGTTACATCGTAAGAAGAATGGCATCTATGCTAATGTTAGTCTCTCTGTCTCATTCTTATCCCAAGGTTAGGCTACTGTAGTCAGCCGGATCAAGTCCGCATCCAAACCAGATAGTGGACCTGCACCCTAAGATGACCACAGCTGCCTGAATGCCAGACGGGAACATCACAACTAGACAAGACCTAGAAACAAACGCCTGTGAAGACCTCGTTGACACAACAATCCTTGGCACAGTCATCGGATCAGATCCACAAGAAATAGGGTTGGGCGATGTCTACCAATTTGGTATCAGACGATGTCTACAGTGAAACATCGCGATGGACGATGATATCGGGAGGGAGGGAGGGGGGGGGGGGGTAACATTCTCATTTTCCACTAGGTATTTTCCTCTATATCTCATCAGCGATTTCGATTTCAGCAAAATCTGCAGCAGCTGACCACTAAGGAGCGAATGTACAGTGACGTGACAACTGCCAGATTCAAACTGTGCTTTCGCTCTATGGCTGGCGCTGAGCCAAAGACGGACGCGCTCAGTGCTTGTCATAGGCTATCACAACTGTTCAGTGTTTTTAACCACATAATGTTTATTTTAGGTTTCAGACATTTAAATACATATAATTATATAGCAAATATAGCAAAACAATACATTTATAGTTTGTAAAATACACAATGGTGTCTGTGGAAGCAGCAATAACAAACCGTTCAAATATATTTGCCGACGTTTTTATTCATATCAGACACACAGTGTAAATAACTATAAAGTCAACTCTATTTTTCTCCCAGTTCCCCGGCCACTTTCATGTATTTCGGGAGAAATTGATGAATTCACGCGCTGTAACAGACAGGAATCTATGAACTGCGCACAAACAAACATGACGGCGCCCATCTCACGTCACAGATCTAGATCATTTATAAAAGTTTTTTTAAACAACAAAACAAACTCACTTACACATATTTGAGGATCGGAATAGAAGATAGTTGATGATGGTAAGCAAGTTTGTTAATATTTATAAATAAAAGCGCTTCATCTTTCATTCAGCGCTATTTTGGCTGTGGTGAATCACATACCAAGCATGAAGCGTCACCATGGAAACGGGAAGGGGGGGGGGGGGGGGACGCGATGCCGGCTAAACATCGTGATGTGTCAGCCATCACGATGGCCGATGATATCGCCCATCGTCCCAACCCTAACAAGAAACAGACCAGTCCACCACACAGACCCAACGGCCAGCTTCAACTCCCCTCGCACCAACGCCGGCGTGATCTTATGAAGGTAAAAGAGTAGCAAAAATGGAGAACATAGATGTGAATTTAAGAACTTGTACAATAAATATTTGTACTTGAAAACCTGTTGAATGTTGAGATTTTTGCTCGCAGACAATAATCACAAACCTGTATTCTGAATTTGAAGCTGCAGACAAGTAGTCACAAATGTGTAATGCCATTCACATAAATACAATGACAGACACAAACTTGTATTCGTTCATTCACATTCGCAGTACAACCTTAATTAGGCATTTGCAACTTTTCAAATCTGCATTGCTATTTCAAATCTTCACGCATTGACTTTGCAACTATTTTCGCAATATATTAGATGCATAACTAATTTGTGCATTTGCAAACTGAGTGGTGGTGAGAGAAAGGCGGGGCAATTAAAAAAATTTCAATGGCAGATTTGAGAAGTTGCAAACGCCTAATAGAGGTTTTCACATTGGCGGTTTTCACATTGGACCTGTGAGTGCTCTCGAGTTTTGCTACTCTTTTACCTTGGTGTAATCTTTTCCAATCTTCAAGCAAAAGGAGCTGAATAAAATACTCTGAATGATATCAATCCACAATCTGACTTGTGAAGCAGCCTGGAATAAGACACACCATGTTCGTTGTTTGGCCAGAGGAGAACTGGCCCCCGACTGAGCCTGTTTTTTCTTTCTTCATTCTGTCACTGATGGAGTTTGGGTTTTTACCACTGTCGCCTCTGGCTTGCTTAGTTGGGGACACTTATTCTTAATATTACTGATCGGCCCGCATTGACACCATTATATGAGAACTGAACTGAACTGGACGATGACATCACTGTTTTCTGCAGAGCTGCTTAATAATGAAAATGGACTCTTTTTATAATTGATATACTTTATACAGTTATTGAACAGAACTGAATCAACATTTGAATTCAGCTGAACAATTACACTATTTTCTTTTTAGAGCAGCTTTACAGCCAAATTGAACTCTGTTTGCATCATTGATAATTTTCCTGCTTAACCCTGTAAAGCTGCTTTGAAACAGTCATTATTGTATATAGGGCTATACATTTAATGGTGACTTGACATTTGCAAAAGGAATTTATTTAGTGTTAAAGAGTGAAAGAGATTTTGTGTGTGAAAGAGAATGTTTTTCTTTTAATCATATACAATAAATATAATTTACTTATTATTTTGTGGTTTAAACATTGTGTTGTTAAAAGTGTATTTTGTTCATTGTTAATACATGTTTATATTAAAATGTATTTGTTAATTTTATAATAAAACCCCTTTTTAAATGGTTGAATTTGTGTTTCACTGTCTGCCAGTTTCTGTGCCACATCTGGCCCGGGGACCCAGCCGACTCTCAGCCAGATCCGTCTTACAGTGCCTGGGCCAGAAATGGGCCATATCAATAAATAAGAGTCATTTTACAGTGCCTGGGCCAGACCTGGGCCATATCAATAAATAAGAGTCATTTTAAAGGGTGTGGGCCACATCTGGGCCAGAGGAAGATGTTTGAGTCCGTTGTCAGTGTGTTGGACCAGTTTTGGGCCGAGGGCCCAGCCAGAACTGGGCCAGAATTGAAGCAAGGATGAGGCCCAGAGGTGGGCCAGACAAATCTTAGAGCTCAAACATGAATTGGGGCTCAGGTCTGCTAGCTGTCTCACGTCACTGAGGTCAGATAAATCCCATCAAATACAGACTCTTTTCACCTAGATACAGATGTGGAAAGTAACTAATTACAAATACTTTTGTTACAGTACTTGAGTAGATTTTACGATTTTTTTCTACTTTCTTGAATATAATTAAATTGTGGTACTTTTACTTTTACTTGAGTAGAATAAAAATAAAGTATTCAACTTCGCTACATTTATTTTTCACCAAAAGTACAAAGTACTTTGACAAAGGTGCCGACGGAGCAACAGGGCAAGGTGACATTTGACAGACACTTTTCAAACTCCTGCGGTGGAGCCCTGCGCTTCAGCCAATAACAGACAGGTCTGACTCAGGTGCAAAACCAATCAAAACTTCCAGTTCGGGTGGGGGGCGGGGACTTCAAAATGTGCTTTGACATTCAATCACTGGCGCTTGTGTTTTGAATCAGTATCGCAAACGTTTCAATATTTTAGTGAATGTAAGTGAGCTATGCTCATATTCTGATTTTAAATTTTAATTATGGCAACTCCTGAAATGGGTCATCCCAATGATAATACCAGAGCAGTGAGCAGTTGAAGTAGGCTCATAACATGGACGTAGAACTTGCATGGACGGAGCAAGAACAATGTAAGTGTCTTAAAAACATGGACACAGTTCAATTGAATGGTAAAGCTCACCCTCTTTAACAACACAGTTAAACTAAATGTACGAAGCAAACTTTTTACAAAGTTGAAAAAATGTCAACAACAGTGAAATATTATCGCATGGTTTATCTGTCAATCAGATGCATGTAAAAGTGTAGTTCGTTACTATAGCAACAGTGGGCTCCCAGCACATTTTCGGTAGAACAAAAAAAAATAGCATTTAATTTAACATGTTAACCATACCCCACTTATTTTTTTTTATTATTATTATTGGCACTTTTTTATTCATACTGTTGTAGGCCTACATCTCTCTTTTTTATTGTTGAAATTATTCAAATGAAAACATTAAAATGATCTTACCTGGACTTACTTTTCAAAATTAGTAATAAAACAATTCCTCTTAACAACAGGGGAAGCCAGGGAAAGCTAGTATGTTTGCGTAGCATACCATCAAACACTACAATTTACGAGTTTAATATCATGTTTTACTCCAAAATCACAATACATGTCAGTCGTGTTTGAAATTACTTCTGTGGTTTCATCAGAGGTGTCAAGTAACGAAGTACAAATACTTCGTTCCATTACTTAAGAAGAAATTTTGGGTATCTGTACTTTACTTGAGTAATTATTTTTCAGCCGACTTTTTACTTCTACTCCTTACATTTTCACGCAATTATCTGTACTTTCTACTCCTTACATTTTATAAATAGCCTCGTTACTCCTATTTCATTTCGGCTTGTTTTCATTTCGGGTTGTCATCGTTCAAAAAATGGCCAATTACACAAACGTTTAATAGATCTGAGTCCCACCTCCTGAACATCGCTAAACTGATTGGCTTTGTGTTTTCTTTCTAACTTGTGAGAGGCTGTTACATTTGGTTGTGTGAAGCGGCAAAACTCATCCGAACGAATTAGGAAACCTAGATGCGGTAAGTGACAGAGAAATCAACAGTTTTCTGCTCAAGAATACGGGGGAAATCGCGTCAAATATTGATTTGGGGACAGCCGTTTTTACAATATAGTACTGTAAGACAATCGCGGGATAAGTGGCAAACATAATCGAGAGTGCGTGTGTGTGTGTGTGTGTGTGTGTGTGTGTGGGAGAGAGAGAGTCTGTGTGTGTGTGTGTGTGTGTGTGTGTGTGAGAGAGAGAGAGAAAGAAAGAGAGAGAGAGTGTGTGTGTGTGTGTGTGTGTGTGTGTGTGTGTGTGTGTGTGTGTGTGTGTGTGAGAGAGAGAGAGAGAGAGAGAGAGCGAAAGAGAGAGTGCGTGTGTGTGTGTGAGAGAGCGAGAGAGAGAGAGAGAGAGAGAGAGTGTGTGTGTGTGTGTGTGTGTGAAAGAGAGAGAGAGAGAGAGTGTGTGTGTGTAACCCTACATTATAGGATCAAAATATCCCCATAAAGCAATATCCGAAATCCTTATCGGGATTTTTTAAAAAAATTATTTGTAAACGGCTTATAAATCAAACTAAGTGATGTTTTTTAAAAAAGGCAGAAAGTTATCTGTGACAGGGTTAGTGTAGGGGGGTAGAATACACAGTTTGTACAGTATAAAAATCATTATGTCAAAGGAAAGTCCCTATAAAACATGAAAAAATAACATTGCTTGGTCTGTTGAAATGAGAGGCCTGTTGGATCAAGTTGAACCCTTCTCATCCCAGTCTCATCAGCTGAACTGAAAGAAGTTTCAGTGCACTTAGGACGCTGAAAACATGGCTCAGAGCAATGGTCACAAGTGACACTTGACAGTATTGCTGTGTGTCGTGTCCAACAGGACAAACTTGACAGTATTGATGCAAAACATATGCCAACAGTTAATTTCTGTTAAAGGGATAAGTTCACTTATTTAAAAATGAAAATTCTGTCATCATTTACTCACTCTCAAGTTGTTTCAAACCAGATTCTTTCTTCTGCTGAACACAAAAGAAGATATTTTGAAGAATGTCGATAACCAAACAGTTGATGATAGCCATTGACTTCCATAGTATTTTTTTTTTTTCCTACAATGGAAGTCAATGGCTACAATCAACTGTTTGGTTATCGACATTCTTCAAAATATCTTCTTTTGTGTTCAGCAGAAGAAAGAAACTGGTTTGAAACAACTTGAGAGTGAGTAGCCTAAATGATTTTCGTTTTTGGGTGAACTATATCCTTTTAATGAAAGATGCAGACGTGTTTGGCTTCTTTAAAAAGCAAGGAACAAGACAGTATTGCACACTATTGCATTGCACTATGAACGGAGTAAAGTTAAGTCTCTGTTAAACTGCCTCCTTGTCTTTATTAGTTACCTGTAACATTACAGAATTAATGAATTAACGTATTTGTTAAGGTCAATATAGACTAAAAACCTTAATACATTATCCTATTAATTTCCTGATTCCTCCACTTCTGTGGATGTCCCCAGTCCCCATCAATCTCAAAATCAAACCTACGCCCTTAAAGAGAAGTATAAACATATACCATTTCGATGATAACATGCCTCTGAAGTTTGACTTTTTGCACCATTACTTCTAGACAACTAGTCATCATATCTTCCTCTCCATGAAACACATGTTAATGCTCAGTAGTACACACATATGGTTCTTTAATGTATTTGCATTTTACTAAAATGGAAATTGGACTGAAATTAATTTTCTATGGGCATATATGCGGCTGAAACAGGTAGTGCATCCCAAATTTTTCAACATTAACATTTTAATATAACGTTATAGTCATGGCCTTTAGAAACATGTTGTTTTGAGGAGGTGGTAGTGCCCCTGTTGCGCGGCCTAAGCTTTTGTCCTTAATGGCATTTTTTTTTAAATGGCAGCTTAATCTATACTTCTACTTGAGTAACGAATGTGAATACTTTTGACACCTCTGGGTTTCATGTTGCTTCTTAACACAGAGTCAGAATATATTATTTTATTAAATTCTATGATACAGGCTATGTTGATTAGCATTGCATTAAAGGGTTAGTTCACCCAAAAATGAAAATTAGCCCATGATTTCTTCACCCTCAAGTCTTTCAGACGAAAAAAAAATGTAAACCCAAAAAAGTGCATCCATCATGATAAAAAAATACTCTATATGGCTCCAGTTGGTTAATAAAGGCCTTCGGAAGCGAAGCCATGGGTTTTTGTAAGAAAAATACCCATATTTTTAACTTTATAATCTTAAATAACTAGCTTCCGCCAGACGACCGTAAGTATACTACACAAATTGACTTGCGCCACAAGAGTGACCCGGGACACATGTATGACGTAGGATGTAGGAGTATAATAAGCTTAGACGCCTCTTGCAGTTTAAACAAATAGGGCTGTGCAACACACTGAAGCTCCTCTTTTATTATATAGAAATCCTCCGACATTTCTCATCAAAACTGCTAATTTACGACCAAGGTTTCGTTTTGCTCTTACCTCTGAGCTTCCACGCTAGCTGTGTGTCGGAAGCTAGAGATTATAGTTTATAAAGTTTTAAATATGGGTATTTTCCTTACACAAAGGCATGGATTCACTTCAGAAAGCCTTTATTAACCCCCTGGAGTAAAATTGGAGCACTTTTATTAAGGATGGATGCACTTTTTTGGGCTTCTCCAGCCATTCACTGCCATTATAAAGCTGGGAAGAGCCAGGACATTTTTTAATATAACTCTGATTGTATTCGTCTGAAAGAAGAAAGTCATATACACCTAGGATGGCTTGTGGGTGAGTAAATCATGTGCTAATTTTCCTTTTTGGGTGAACTATCCCTTTAAAGACCTACATCATTCTTTATGAAAATACATGAGATATCTTGATGAACACAGATATATTATCACTATCATGTGTTTGTCTTCATGTTTCCTCAGTCAAAATGTCTCTATTTGCATGTTATTATATCCATATAAGGCATTTCCTAAAACGTCATAAGTTTAATACTTCTATGAATCTCACTTTCTGCGTGAGGTATGAATCAGTATGTACTGGGCTTCCAGTATGAATGTAACAGATATGACATGAGAGTGTATCTCTATACACTATTGCTGTATCAGCTGTATAGCTATCACTATCATCGCCCCATTTTGGGTAAAATAGAAAAATAATACGAAAGTACTTTGTAACGTAGTTACTTGAGTAGTTTTTAAGCCAACTACTTATTTACTCTTACTTGAGTCATATTATTTTTCAGTACTTCTACTTGTACTCAAGTAAATTATTACTTAAGTACAATATTTTATTACTCTTTCCACCACTGCCTATGATTACAGATTATAACCTAGACGTATTGTGTCTGACAGAAACCTGGCTAAAACCATACAATAACATTACTTTAAATGAGTCCACCCCCCCCCCCCCCCCCCCCAAGATTACTGTTATAAAAACGAGCCACATCTGAAAGGAAAAAGGGGTGGTGTTGCTGTAATCTATAGTAATATCTTCAGAATTACTGAGAAGTCTAGTTTCAAATATAATTCCTTTGAAGTGTTGGTGCTTAATGTAACACTATCTAGTGTAAATTATAAATTGGGCTTGACATTTGTGATACCTACTGTATACAGGCCATCAGGGCACCATACAGACTTTATCAAAGAATTTGCTGATTTTTTATCTGAGTTAGAACTGGCTGTAGATAAAGTCCTAATTGTTGGTGATTTTAATATACATGCAGATAACGAAAAAGACGCATTGGGATATACTCCATTTAGTCAAGGTTTCAAAGCTGACTCCATGTTACAAATATGTTAGAACTATCACTTCTGCCACTAAAGATTGCTTTATTAGGGCCTGAGCACCGATGGTGTGAGGACCCTATTGGAATTGCTCTGTTTATTATTAGGGCCCAAGTCCTGAAATGGCCCTTAACATGCTCGAAAACTCTTGAAACTTTGCACACAGGTCAGAACCCGCGGCCATCAGGGCCGGGCTGAAGCTGGTACCTGGGCATGGCAGGGGGGCTCGACAGCGCCCCCTTGAACGGGGTCCAAAAACTTGGTCCATATATCAAACACGCTTGCATGAATTAGTATGAAACTCGGTACACATATGGATCTCATCAGGCCGAACAACTTCCGTGCTCTAAGTTTTACGCCAGCCCAACAGGAAGTCAGCTATTATGGGTTGTTTGGAAAATGCATGCTGTGGAATTTCATATACTCCTCCTAGGAAATTCATCCGATCGCCACCAAACTCGGTGTGCATGAAGTAAAAAAAATTGAGGATGCTAAATTGCCAGCGGATTGCAGTTTGAATGATGTCCTGTATGAACTAAATGACGGAGTATGTTTTATGTTTCCATTGTTCGAATACGTCCGCACCTCACACACACACAGACACACACACGCACACATTGCAGCATTGCAATCTTGACTTCGCAGCCTGTTCATTATAGCCGTAATAAAATACAATGATACAATAGTCAACCTAACATATAAAAATTACACTGCTCTGTTTAAATAGTCAATAGTACAATTTGTACCATTCACCGTAAGCACCACTCCACGGTGATGTTTCCAAGTACATTTTTGCGCATGTGAACAGGATGATTTTTTACATTGGAACGTGAGTGAAGTACAAACACTATAATAAATAATAGTTTAGCATCCAAATACATCGCGATTGTCGAAACATGTTGATTATAATAAGAGAGTTACGTGAGCCCAACGCTGCTTACTTTCACGTTTGCTTTAAATTAATTAATTGCTGAATTTTTGTGCCATCTGTCCACAACAGTGTTTTAAATGAGAATAAAGTCAAATGCCCCTTTAGCCACATTGTATATAAGTTTACCATTTGCTCCAGGAGCTGCGCTTGAATGACGGCCGCTTTCAGCGGTACTTCTGCCTGTCCCGCGCCCAGTTTGATGACTTGCTGTCCTGCATCGAAGCGAATCACCCTCGCCCTCACCCACCTAATCTGTCATTTATTTAATTTAATCTGTCACATATTATCGTGAACTGGACGCGCGAATGAGGCGAATTTGCGTCTTCCGCGCCGCGCTAAATGCCTCATTCGCACCACAGGACCTCTAGACGCGCGTAAACGTGTCTTTACATTGACTTAACATTGAAATCACTTCCGCCAGACACTCTATTCGCGTTCGCTCTATTCGCGTTTGGTGTGAATGCACCATTATGCTTGGCTTAAGAATAGGCCTATGGGTCGTGTCAATTTAAAAAAAAAAAAAAAGGGTCGCTCTTGAAAAAGTTTGAAAACCACTGCTGTAGTGCTGTATGACTGAAAAAACGGAATGATACTTTTAAACATAACACTAAACCGCCAGAAGGTGGCGGCAGGCAACCGTCTTAATGAGCGAGTCATTGATTCATTCATTCAAATGATTCGTTCAAACAACTGATTCATTCAAGAATGAGACATGTTAATGAATGGTTAAATGAATCTTTGAATCAACCTATTTGTTCAAAATGCTGAATCATTCAGTAATGAGAAAACACGGCTGACTGTTGTTGTGAGATGCGTAATGGTTCTGCTGTGATCTTTGTATTGGAACTATTTTTGCTGCTGAAACAGATCAATATTGCATCGAAAATGTAAGTGAGTTAATTGTAACTGTTTACAATTAATGGAGCCTGCTGCCATCCGCTGGTGTAGGGGAGGAGCAGGGAACGGGGGACTCGCGGCCATGGACGCTCGAGGCGGTGCGCTGGAGTGAGTTGCCGGGGGGACGGTCGAGCTCGCTGCCGGCCGCCTGGGAGTTGGAGGGGCGGCTGCCGTCCCGGGGGGGGGCGGAGGAGTCGCCGCCACTCACCGATGGCTGGAGCCTGCTACCGTCCGCCATGAAGGGGAGGAGCAGGGAGCGGGGGACTCCTGCCGGCTGCCCTAAGAACCCAAGGAGCCGTCGCCATCCACCGGGCGGCAGAGGAGTGTCGAGCCGTCCACCGAGTGCTACCTAGCGTCACCGCCAAGCACCGCGGAGGAGATCGCCCAGCTGGTGGAGGACCAGATGGCAGCGCGTTGAGGGAACCGGACCAAGTTATTTTATTTATTTTTTTCTCTCTCCCCTCTCTCGTATCTGTCGCTCCTCATGCTTCCGTCTCCGTTTCCCTCGGCTCGTCGGTCCATACCCCCCAGGGATCGCCACCGATCCCTTATTTATTTTAATAAAGTCTTTTTGATTGTCTGCCGGTTCCCGCCTCCTTTTTCCCTGAACTATGATCCTTGCTACACATATATTGTAGAATTAAAACACTGTAAACCCAAATGTCAAAAAATTTACTCAAATCAATGAACAGCATTAATGAAGCTCCATTCTTATAGATCATTAACTAAAAAAAGTTGTTTTAGTGTTTAGTTACCCTTTAACTGTATTATATGTTAAAAATTTAAAAACTCCATATTTAAAATTTTTATAGGCTGTATGTTGTTAACTGAGTTTATTTTTTGTGTGCTGCACTCATTTGTTAACATTGTTTTAGTGATTCCCAAGTTATCTTTTTTGTCACTGACTTTCTAAATCATGTGAGTGTGTGTGTGTGTGTGCGTGTGGGGGGGGGGGGGGGGGGGTCGGGATTCAGTTGTCAATTACACTCTGACAAGAGTTTAACCCTTCCATTGCTGTGTAAGGGTAAGAACTGTTTTAGGCCTTGTCTCATCTTAACAAGTTTGATTAACAAAGTCATAGAACCAGTTTATTAGTAGTACACTGACAACATAGTTTTAAATGATTAGTTTAAAACTTAGATTAATAAACATATAAAAAAAACCTTGAGATAAAAACTGTCCTTATGCAAAGGATAACTTCACACTCATTTCACAGTGACCTATGACATTCATGTGACACACATGGATGTATCTGTTGTGGTTCACGGTCATAGTGGCACCAGCTGCTGCAGTAAATGTGGCATATTCAGACGACTTTGATGTGGTTCTTTTACATTTATTGTGTTTTCAATTCATATTGCCCATCGTGCACAGTTACCCTAAACCCTAAAGGTGGCGGTGCCACCGGCTTGGGCCCATCATTGCTGCTTGCAGCTATATTTATTAGTCTTCTCCAAAGTATATCGCATTTTTGAGGGCCTAAATATGCTCGAAACCTTATGAAACTTTGCACACGCTTCAGAACTGGCAAAAATTTACATCTGATATGGGTTTCAGAATTGTGTGGGGCAAAATGGCTCGATAGCACCACCTATAAAGGTTCAACAAAGTGTGCCTCCCGCTAAGTTTCATGTACGTGTACGAAAATCGGTACATATACATGTATTGACCCAATACCTACAAAAAAGAATCTTGGAGCGTAGCCCTAAACACAACAGAAAGTCAGCCATTTTGAACTTCCTCTCAGATTTTTGTGCAGTTTTTGCCTCCTACAGTTTTAATCTCATCTTCAAATTTGGTGAGTGTAATCTTAACCCTCTGGGGTCGGCGGTCACGCCGGCGTGATTGTCTTGCTTTTTTTCTTATCAGTGCAAAAGAGACTCAAATAACTCTGTCGATTTTTGTCATACAGGCAAGTGTTATACATCATTCCAAACTGTTAAATGTCTTCTTTTATTTGTGTACACTCATAATAAAAACAAAATATTGTGTTTTTTGTAAAATAAACATGATGTGCGTTTTGCCGTCTCTCACTTTTTTTTACATTCTAACATTACAATCTAAAAACAAAAATAATGCTTTTGGTTTTAAAATGGCTAAAGGCTAAACTAAAAATGAAAATAAAAACAAAAGCACAAACTAATTATATTAGCCTGCATTTGATTACCCCACTATAATGGTCAATTTCATAAAAATATACTTGTAGGTTTAAAATTCCACATATGGCACATTTATTGTCTCCAACAACAAATATTTTAGCAATATGTATATTTTAGTCAGAATTATTGCGCTACTATTCTATTGTGCTCCGTCTGTTTGGCGCGCATGCGCACGGCGGTGCTCATTAACGGAAGCTTGAATATTAGCAGAGATTCACTTGCAGAAGCTCATCCTCTCCTGACAGTGAAATGGACATATTTGTTTGACTTTCTAACATTTACAGATGGAGAATGACATGTAAGTTAAGCACTGAGGAAAGCACCACATCTCAAATGCATTAAACAGCGCAAGTATATCTGTCAGTCAGCAACAGTATCTGTCAGAGCATCTGACAGGGCAAGCTGCTTTAAACTTGTTAACTATATCTTACCAGTTATTTTGAAGCGATTAATATAAGCTTGTGTCATGTTTAGGACAAATTGTACTATGTACTTTCACTGCAGCAGCTCACACTGCATCCTCCTCTATTTTTCAGATTTGCCCGTATCAAACTACTGTATTTGATATAAACGGTATTGCCTAAAAAAAATATCGATATATTGTACAAACTTGATATACCGCCCAGCCCTAATTTATCATCAAAACAAAAATAAATTACAGATTAGGTGGGTGAGGGCGAAGGTGATCCTCGCTCCGATGCAGGACAACAGGTCATCAAACTGGGCGCGGGACAGGCGGAAGTACCGCTGAAAGCGGTCGTCATCCAGGCGCAGCTCCTGGAGCAAATGGTGAAACTCCTCAAACTGGGAATGCCTCCTGTGGGTCTGGTGGACCCAAGTACGGCGATGATGACCCCTATGCCGCTGTTCTGCTTTCCAGAGCAAATACAGAGCGGTGACTCTCTCGATGAATGCTCGATTAACATCAGCCATCTTGCAAACAGACAACCGCCTAGCACTTGCCCCTCCCACAAGAAGCGGATTTCGCCTCAGACGCGCGTCAATTTCGCTTCAAACTTTTGCTTTTTACGTGCGTCCTATTCGCTCTGGACGCGCGAATGGATTCAAAATGTTCAAGCGTCCAACTAGATGCGATAGACGCAAATTTGATGCTCTATTCGCGTTTGGTGTGAACGCAGCATTACACAAAACATGTCTTACAAATTTTATATCAATATATTGTTTTATCTGAATGACTACGCATGAGGCTGAATGAGGCTACTTGATACAATTTTCAAAAGTCTTGTGAAGAAATAATCAGTATGGGTTTCATGATCTTATTTCAGTGAGAATTTTTTTTTTCACAAACCACGCATAAACGTCATTATCTCAAAACTACAAACTTTTACATACATGCTGCTGACACATTATTGTAGCAGAGTTTGTGCTGAATACAGTGTAATCAGATTTTAGCCATGAAAATGTCACAAGCAACAGAAATAAGCACAAATGTCAGAGCATGTCAGAACACCTCCAGGGCCCAGAAAACACCTCAGACCCCAGAGGGTTAAGGCCTTTGCGACGTTAAATTGCAAAGATCGTGAGTTTTCGTCGAAGGGCGTGTCCTCGGTGGTCTGAAAAAATTTCGATGTTTCGCCATGGAACAGGAAGTTGCTGTAACTCAGGCAAACAACGTCCAATCTGCCCCAAACTTCACACGTTTGATAAGAGTTCTGTCCTGAACACAATGTCCATGCTCATATTCAGTTATAGTCATAGCGCCACCTACTGGCAACAGGAAGTGACATGTTTAACATTGTTGTGGACTCCTAATAACATATAAAAAAGTGCCAGCAAGTGCTAAACATGCTAGCAACATACTAGAAACATGCTAAAACATGCTAGCAAACACTTAGCTAAGTGCTAAAGCAAGCTATTAATGCAATGAAAAGGGAAGTTGCTGTAACTCAGGCATGGAATGTCCAATCTGCCCTAAACGTCACACGTTTGATAAGAGTCCTGACCTGAACACATCTACATGACAATATTCAGTTATAGTAATAGCGCCACCTACTGGCAACAGGAAGTGACATGTTTAACACTGTAATTCACTCCCAGAAACATATTAAAATATGCCATAAAGTACCAAACATGCTAGAAACATGTTAAGTCACGCAACACTTGGCTAAGTGCTAATGTATGCGATTAACGTCAAAAAACAGGAAGTTGTTTTAACTCAGCCATAGGATGTCCGATCTGCCCCAAACTTCACATGTTTGATAAGAGTCCTACTCTGAAGATATCTACAGGGCGATATTGAGTTATAGTCATAGCGCCACCTACTGGCAACAGGAAGTGAGATGTTTAACACTGTAGTACAATGCAGTACTATCCACATACTAAAATATGCCATTGTGTGCTAAACATGCTAGAAACATACTAAACATGTTAGCAACACTTAGCTAAGTGCTAATGCATGCTATTATCACCATAATAAAGGAAATTTTTGTAACTGACTTTGACATACTCCTATATTTGCATACTTAAATGCACATTGCCCACCGTTTTCTGTCTTTCTAAAGCCATCGGGTGGCGGTGACACGGGTGTGAGGGCCCCTTCATCGCTGCTTGCAACTTTAATTAATAATATTCCTGATCATTTTCATCTCCTCAACATCCCAGATAGCTTAGAAAAACTCGATATTGCGACAAACTTTTGACTCTCTCTTTTCCAGTACTTTAGACACGGATGCTCCTTTGCGCTTAAAGGAGATTAAAGAAAATAATCCAAATTGTCCATGATACAACGAGCACACAGAAAACGATAAAAATGATACCGAAAACTTTTAAGCTGGCTATTATTAAACCTTTTAAAAAAAAAACAACTTGATCCTAGAGAATGTCAGTTACATCTCAAATATACCCTTTTTGTCAAAGATACTAGAAAAAGCAGTATGTGAGGACAAATATGTTCCTTTTAGAAAGAAATGGTATCTACGAGGATTTCCAGTCAGGATTTAGACCATACCATAGTACTGAGACTGCTCTCATTAGAGTTACAAATGATTTGCTTTTATCATCCGATCGTGGTTGTATCTCTCTATTAGTGGTAACACTCTGAGGTCGGCGGTATCGCCGGCGATACCAGCTTACTTTTTTTCTTATCAGTACAAAAGAGACTCAAAATACTCTGTTGATTTTGATCTTACATATAAGTGTTATACATCATTCAAACTGTTAAATGTCTTCTTCTAAACAAAATGTTGTGTTTTTCGTAAAATAAAGAAAATAAACATGATGCGCGTTCTGTTGTTTCTCTCAATGTGAAGTTCATTCTGAAACGCGACAGAAAATTATCTGTAACTCAGCTTATGTTTGTCAGACAGACTTGAAATGTATGTCTTAACAAAGCTTGGGATCTCTATTTTTAAATGATGTAAATTATATCAAAAGCAAATATTCTCTGTTTAAGTAATCATTATGAAAGCAACGACATGTACAGTTTCTCAAACGCGTCCTAATTAACTCTAATGTGACCACACCCATGCGCGCAAGAGCGATTGACATGCAAATGATCCACGTGAAGGAGCAGACCTGAAAACTCCCTCGTCACCTCAAAACAAAGAATCAGCGACTTCAGTAGCCTACTCCTCTGCGAGTTTGTAAGACTGTGTTTGTGCTGTGTTGTGCTGAGCACCTTGGATTTACATCAGCTTGAGAAACGCGATTTGAAGATGAGAAAGATTTTTAAGGTAAGACATCCACTCATAATGTTATCGTTATATACACTTTACATTGCGCAACTAGTCAAACTGGTGACAGACTAAAATGTACGTTATGAAATGAGATTGGAGTAAAAACATGAAGCCTAATTCCAAATTTATATACATGTACACGACAGGAGGATAATAAAACACAGCATGATATACAAGTATCTTATATGAGTGTTTACTCTAATATGGTGAATATTATAATGTTTAGAAAAGTGTTTACTGTTAAATACTGTGTTTGTGGGTATCTGCTCAAACGTAGATATGTATATGTGGTAACAATAATGTTTCATAGTTTGGAGCGGATCAATCGCTTCAGTAAATGTTCTCTACACGTGCTGTGAGTTTCAGTCAGTCGCGCTATGCGTTTGAAAAGCAAAACACGCCAAACAATAGGCTTCATGTTTTTACTCCAATCTCATTTCATAACGTCATAACGAATGGAAACATTTGAAGTAACATATGATCCATATATTTTTCTCTAGTGTAGTGTTTCTGAAGTGTTCATTTTTAACGATTTATAGGCCGCCCGCTATAGGCTATTGTTATTGTTATTTTATGCAGCCCTACACATAAAATGAACACCAGGTTGGTTGTGCCTTATAGGCATATTTATGTGTAGCCTACACATATATGCCTACAAGGCACAACCAACCTGGTGTTCATTTTATATATATATATATGTGGGTGTGTGTGTGTGTGTGTGTGTGTGTGTGTGTGTGTGTGTGTGTGTATTTTGTACATTTTAAATCGCAATTTTAACCAGAAAAAATCTAAAATGTATTCCCAACATCGTGCAGCCTATAGTTTATCTTGATATCAGCATGTTCACAGTTGTTTCTCTTTTTTTTTTACAGGGACCAGATGCCACTGACGAGTCCTGCTGACTTCAACATTCACATGAGTCTCTGTACATGAACATGGTAAAGTGAAAAATCAAACACCTTGGAGATGACAGGTATGTAGCCTACTATCTTTTAGGAATGGCACAAAGGTGTGTGACTGTCCAAGTCTCTGTCTTTAGATCAGTGTGTTTACTAATGTGCTTTTTTGTCATTTGTTGTGTATCTTTGGATTATGTTGTGTTGTAAATAAATCCAAATAATCTAAAATAAGCCATTCTTTTTTAAATCTCCTCATTCTTTGTGCAAGGCTCCTCATAATGATAGGGCCTTATAGCACCTAATAGGAGAACTGGCCCCCAACTGAGCCTGGTTTCTCCCAAGGTTTTTTTTTTTTTTCCTCCATTCTGCCACCTGATGGAGTTTTGGTTCCTTTTTCCACCTTTGTTGCCATTGGCTTGGCTTGCTTAGTTGGGGACATTAAATTGGACATTTAATTGAATATTCAACAATAATATTGATCGCCTGCTTTGACACTATTATACAAGAACTGAACTGAGCTGGACGATGACATCACGGTTTACTCCAGAGCGGCTATATATATATATATATAAATTAACTAAACAAAAATGAAACATCACTGAACTTACTTAAGCCGGATTGTGATGCTATTTTCTTCTGGAAACAAACTTTTTTTGCATTATTTTGTGTTAAAATGTTTTTATTTGGTATTTCAGCAGAAGATAAATTGTAACTACACTTTTTTTATTTATACAAACAAATAAAACTTACATCCTAACAAATATGCATAAAAAAAAAAAATCCAACCCTACCCAAAAGCTCAACCCAAAAGTGCTATCCACGGGTAAAAGCAGGTCATGAAGGCAGTGTAAACATTAATCACTAGCTTGCAGAAAATAAATAAAAGGTGACCAAATTTTTTCAAATAACAAAATCTTGTTTTTCAGAGCAAACCTAATCCTTTCTAAATGTAGTGTACCAGTCAACTCTGTCAGCCATAGTTTAAAAGTTGGAACTTTCCTTTTTCTTCCAAAACAAAAGAATAAGTTTTTTAGCAGAAATTAAACCATATGAAACAAAATGTTGTTGTACCAGAGTAAGTCTCAAAAACTCTTCAGAAACTCAAAATATAATTAATATAGGATGTGGTTCAAATCGTATGTCCAATGTATCTGAAAAAACCCGGAAAATCTTATTCCAGAAACCTTGTAATTTTGGACACATTACATAGCAATGAGACAGGCTGGCATCTAAAATTTGACATTTGTCACATAATGGAGACACTTCTGGAAATATTTTGTTCAATTTACACTTGGAGTAATGAAGCCTATGAAGCACTTTAAACTGAATAAGACAATGTCTTGCATTAATGGAACACTTGTGGACAAGTTCAAGACTTCGGTCCCACATTTCACTAGGAATTTCTACAGCAAGTTCTTCTTCCCAGGCAGATTTAATTTTCTCCATCGAAGGACTTTTCACCTGTTCTAAAGCCTTGAACAGAACGGAAATGGTATTACCATCTCTATGACGTCTTTCCAAGAATGCATCCAGATACATAGGTGTGGCAGTGACATAATTAGGAATGTAAGACTTTACAAAGTCTCTAATTTGAAGGTACCTAAAGAAATTATTTGAGGGAATATTATATTTCTTACACAGCTGTTGAAAGGAAGCAAATTTTCCATTCATATATAAATCCCCTATATTTCGTAACCCTAAATTTCCCCAGATCTCAAATGCACGGTCTAACATCGAAGGGCAAAAGGAGGGGTTAGCTGAGATAGAGAGCAAAAATGACATCTGACTGAGTTTAAAATGCGTCTTTAACTGTTTCCAAATGCGCATAGAATTATGAATTACAGGATTTTGATTATAAAGTGAACTAGCTATACCTGTGGGTGATAGAAGTATTGCGTTAATGGAATAAGGGAGGCATTCCTCCTGTTCCAGCATTAGCCAGCTCTCCCCCATCGTAGTAGAATCTATGCATGAAGTCAGAACCCTCAGGTTTACCGCCCAGTAGTAATAAAGAAAATTAGGTAGGGCGAGCCCACCCTGTATTTTGGATTTACATAGGTGCTGCTTAGAAATCCTATGGGCTTTATAGTCCCAGACAAAAGGAACCAGGATAGAGTCCAATTTTTTTTAAAAAGATTTGGGCAGAAATACGGGGATGCTCTGCACCATGTACAAGAATTGTGGGAGAAATATCATCTTAATTGCATTAACCCTGCCCAGAAGAGAAATAGGAAGTGTTCTCCAGAACTTGATCATGGATTTAAGTTTTAACAAGAGGGGTTGAAAATTAGCCTTAAATAAATTGGAAAACTTTTGTGTCACCTCTATGCCTAGATATGTGAATTGTTCTGAAGCAACCTTAAAGGGCAAATGATGAAGCCAAGAAGAATCCTTGATAGTGACTGGCATCAACACACTTTTGTCCCAATTAATTTTATATCCTGCAAATGTACCATATAAATGAATCAAATTAAGGATATTTGGAATGCTGCTATAGGCTATGTGCACAACCGTAGTTTCGAACTTCCGCTTTTGTCAGAAGTCGGCATATCAGTTTCCGGTCTACGACTGGTCATCCGCATCCACTAATAAACACACAAGATGAGTGCTGCTGTTGTACGAAAAAAAGAGACATCTAAGTTTCTAAGAACTGTTGGTGGATCTAACGTCCGTTTCACACCCGTTTGCAGTGTGTGTTGCGGTGCAGGAGCGTGCTGTTAGTGCGTTCACATATTATGATGCGTTTGCACAGTGAATAACTGATCCGCGGCTGTACAACAAACACATACTATATATTTTTATTTAAAGTCCAGAAGTTATGCTGCAACTTATTTTTAAAAACAAAAAGTTGTTTCAGCATTGCGATTCTTTGTATGCACATTTAAACACAATTTAAACAATGTAAGTTAGGGCTATTACTCCATGCATTACTTATAAGTTGCTCAAGCAAGTGGTCAAATATTTGCTAAATTAAAATCGCAAATAATTTTAATTAAAACTTGAAATTGACAAAAGCAGCCGACTTGCCTTTTCTTTTGCATTTTAATTTTAAAACAATAGATCTTGCATGTCACAAATAACTTATTTTTCCACCTCCACGATTGAGACGAGTGTTGTTCATTCTGTCGCCTGGTTGAAGTAAATTGTAGTTTTCCTTGATTAAATGTGCATTTATGGTGAGATTACTACATTTTATTTAACTAAACGCATTTATGGTGAAATTACTACGTTTTCAGGTCAATCTTTATCATTTTGACCACCAGCGTTTGCAGCACAGCAGAAATAGATTCGGCGTGGAAACGATCGCTGTGCTGCTGTTATGGTGAGGTACATATGTTATGGTGAGGTACATATGTTATGGTGAGGTACATGGTGAGGTACATATACCTCACCAGTGAAAAGTGAAAGCCCTAACCTGTTGACATGGTGCGTTGGGAGACTGCTGTGTGGCACTTTGCTCGCTAACAGAGCTTCTACTGCTTCCTGATAAACACAAACCTTTGTGCGCAGTGGCTGCACAAAATAGACATTTTGATCGACGCGCAAAAAAATAAAAATATATAGTATGTGTTTGTTGTACAGCCGCGGATCAGTTATTCACTGTGCAAACGCATCATAATATGTGAACGCACTAACAGCACGCTCCTGCACCGCAACACACACTGCAAACGGGTGTGAAACGGACGTTAGATCCACCAACAGTTCTTAGAAACTTAGATGTCTCTTTTTTTCGTACAACAGCAGCACTCATCTTGTGTGTTTATTAGTGGATGCGGATGACCAGTCGTAGACCGGAAACTGATATGCCGACTTCTGACAAAAGCGGAAGTTCGAAACTACGGTTGTGCACATAGCCTATTGGGCTCAGAAATAAATAAAATTATATCATCTGCATATAACGCTAATTTATTATCAGTATTTCTGTTTTTATAGCCTTTAATACCAGAATGGGCCTCAGCTAATACTCTAATGGTCTCAGCTAAAGGCTCAATCGCTAATGCAAACAAAAGTGGCGACAGCGAGCAACCCTTTCTTGTACCTCTATGTAAATTAAAACGAGAGGATATTGTTTGATTTGTGAGATTCTTGCACACGGACTAGAATACAACAATTTAATCCTTGAAATGAAATTTTCTCCAAGATTAAACTTCTTCAATACCGCAAATAGGTAAGGCCATTCAATTTGATCGAATGCCTTCTCCGCATCCAATGACAGAATGGCTAAATCTTGCGCCCGTCCTTGGGACGAGTACATTATGTTGAGGAGACGCCCAAGATTAGAAGAAGAGTTACGTTTTGGTATGAAGCCGGTTTGATCTGGGTGCACCAAGTTTCTAATTACTGTGTTTAATCTATGTGCCAAAGTTTTTGCCAGAATTTTTTGATCTGTATTTAATAGTGAGATCGGCCTATAAGAACCCAGTTCTTCTGGGTTCCTTCCTTTTTTTGGGACAACAATAATAATTGCCTCATCTAGAGAGGGCGGCAGGGACTGATCTATAAATGCCTGTTTGTAAACCCTATATAAATAAGGTGAAAGTAGTTCGTTGTAGGCTTTATAGAGTTCATTACAAAATCCATCTGGACCAGGAGTTTTACAGCCTTTTAGAGATTTTATAGTAACTGATATTTCTTTAATAATAATTTCTGCACCTAACTCGTCAACTTGTTCTTGATTTAATGAGGGAAGATTCTGTTGGTCTAGAAACTGTGCCATAACTGAGGAATCTATACTTCCTTTAGACGAGTATAGTGTCTCATAAAATGTCTGGAACCTACTATTTATATCCCTAGAGGAAGTGAGAATTTCTCCTGTGTCTGATTTAATCTTGTATATGGTACGTTCAGATATTATTTTACGGAGTTGTCGAGCTAAAAGTTTCTGAGGTTTATCACCGAATTCAAAGTATTTTTGCTTTACATACAGAAAGGATTTTGAAATTTTAGAAGAGAGAATTTGATTCAATTTGTATTTAAGTGCACAAATTTCTTTATATTTTTCAATAATATATTGAAAAATATAAAGATAATACAACCCCTTAAGTATGCTTTAAATGTGTCCCATATCACCCCTATAGACATGTCAGGCTTGTCTTTGAACTCGAAAAAAGATTGTATCTCCTGTTTTAAGTAATTGATAAAGACTTTATTTGTAAGTAAATGAGAATTAAGCCTCCAATTTCTTTGTGGTTTCTCCATATTATCTATTTTAATAGAAAAAGTCACTGGACTATGATCGGAGATAACAATATTATGATATTTAGCCGTACAGACCTGGGGCAAAAGTTTACCATCCAGAATAAAATAATCTATTCGGGTGTAGACATTATGGACTTGAGAATGAAAAGAGTATTCCCTATCTGTCGGACAGAGAATTCTCCACACATCAAACATATTAGAATTGTTTATATATGCATTCAAAAATTTACTGGAATTGGAACTAACTATTTTTGCGGAGGAGGATTTATCCAGATACGGGTCTAGGACAGTTAAAATCGCCCCCGATTATGAGATTTGTATCTGAAATATCAGGAATTAGGTCAAACAATTTTTTTAAAAACTCAGGTTTGTCACAATTTGGTCCGTAAACATTGACTAATGTCAATGGCACAAAAAATACTTTACCAACAACTATCACATATCTCCCTTCTTTATCTGAAATAGTCTGATTATTTTTGAATGGAACTCCTTTACGAATAAGGATAGCTGTGCCTCTAGATTTGGCAGAAAAATTTGAATGATATATTTGTCCAATCCACTTGCACCTCAGTCTAACATGGGCAGTGCGCTTCAAATGAGTCTCTTGCAGGAACATAATATCCGAAGACAGTGATTTTAAATGAGATAGTATTTTCCCCCTCTTAACTGGTTCATTCAACCCTTTAACATTCCAAGTTGAAAAATTTAGTGAAGCCCCCTTTACATTTAGATTATTAAACATAAACAGTGATTATACCAGACATTCTAATCTGCTCCAACCAATTACCAACACACTGGAAGTTGTTACCATGGAAACATTTAGCACCGACCCACCCTCCCAACAAAACATTGGATAACAGAACATGTTTAGCTGTTACAGGAACAATTGTACAGCACAACTTACCGCGAAGTTGAAGGCAAGAAAAGCATAAAATAAAAAATAAAACGTAGAAAAGGAAAGCACCCCTACGCATAGGCCTATTACCTTTCAAAGACTTCACAAAGGTCCAGCATCTAGACCGCTAAATAAAAGAAACGTCCAACAAAACAACAGGAATTCTTCTCGAGTTATTGTTCAACATCTAACTTACTTTGCTGCCCCAAATTGTTCGATTGCGAATTTCCATGCTTCATTCGCATCGGTGAAAAGCTTCTCTCCCTCGCTGTACGTCACCGGCAACTTCGCGGGATACAGAATGCCAAACTTCACACCGGGTTTATCGCGAAGGATCTGTCGTACTCTGGCAAAGGCTGCTCGACGTTTGACCACGGCCGAAGGGTAGTCTCTGAAGATCTGGATGGAGCGACCGTTAAAGGTTAGCTTTCTTTGTGATGACACTTTGCGCATGATGTTTTCCATTATATGGCCATGATGCACTCGGGCGATGAACTGGCGCGGCGGGTCACTATCCTCAGGACGAGACCGAAGAGCTCGGTGCGCTCGGTCCAGAACAGAAAGTTCGTCTAGTCCAAGAACCTCCATGAGCAGCTTAGCAACAAATTCTCTGGCACCGTGACCGCTTTCCAATCCTTCTCGGACTCCCGCGATTCTTAGATTTTGTCTCTTAGAACGACCCTCCAGATCAATGCATTTCTCCGTTAGTTCTGACACCTCCTCGGACAGGTTTTTAACTTTGGCTTGTAGTTTCGTGACAGCATCTGACGAGGCCGTAGCGGTCTGTTCAAGGTGTTCGAGAGTTGTACGGTGGTCATTTATGATTAACTGCATTGCATCGAACTTCGCATCAATTTTCCTCTCCAGCGTCGCCATCTCTCCTTTCAAGCTCTCTGTAATATCATTTTTAACCTTGCCCAAATCCACTCGGAGTGATTCAATTGCAAGTAGAACCGGGTCGTTACTGGCGGTTGAGCAGACCTCTTCCAGTGAGCCCGCGGTCTCGGCCGAACTTTCTCCCTCAGCGACATCTTTCTTCCCTTGTTTTTTCGACGGCATTTTAAATAAGCAGGTTTCAAATATACTGAACGTATATAAAGGCACTATAAAGGCTTCGAGATCACTAACAAACTTTATGTTGTCTTGTTTTAATGAAATTTGAGTGTAAGTCAGCGGAGCTAAACAGAACACGTCTTACTCCATCCTTAACCCAGAAGTCCTCCTTTTTTGCATTATTTTCCTGTTATCTCTGTAGAGCTGCTTTGAAACAATCTGTATTGTAAAAAGTGCTATATAAATAAATGTGACTTGACTTGACTATTATTTGCATACTTTTATAGTATTTTTTAATATTTTGAATTAGCTTTTATTAGTATATTTTCAATTAGCGAAAATAATTGTTTTAATTTTTAGCTGACAATAATGGAATCGCAGAATGCACTGAAAAGAGCTCAGTAGACATCTTACAAGATGGCAGACTTAATATTCAACAATATTATTGATCTACCTGCATTGACACCATTATATGAGAACTGAACTGAGCTGGACGATGACATTGTTTTCTCCAGAGCGGCTATATATATATATAAATGAACTAAATTAATAACTTTTTTACAACAAAAATGAACCATCACTGAACTTACTTAAGCTGAATTTTTAAGTTATTTTCTTCTAGATCTGCTGTAGAGCAGAAACAAACTTTGCAAACTGTTGCATTATTTTCCTATCACTGTAAAGCTGCTTTAAAACAATATAACTATAGAAATAAAGGTGACTTGACTTGACAATTTAAGACTCAAAGACATGTTAAATAGACATCGCCAACAGTACAAAAATTATTAATAATAAATGTTTGATCATTTGAAAATAGCCTATTTAAAATTATTTTAATTATGATGGGAATAAAAAAAAACAAGATATTACATTTTTTTAGAAGAAGAAAAATCTAGAAAGAAAATTATACATTATGTAAATACTCCAACCATAGTCAATTATATTGGGAACTGCTCCGTGTGAGCTGAAGCGCTATGCTGGGTTAACCATCTCAACAAAATGCATCCTATACATATGAGAATATTTAGACAGACACACAGACATATACACACAAAAGTATTACTTCTTCACAAGTCAGCTTGAACTAAGATGAACTTGATGCTTTAGTCAAATGAACAAAAGATACAATAAAATTAATTAGTATTTCATGATGAAATATTATCTAAAACTCAAAAGACAAAAAATATTTCTGGGAAATGTATGATCGAAACTTCATTATTAATAGTTTAATAATTAACAAACATTAATAGTATTGTAATGTCTGTAACCCTTGAAAGACAAGACAAGGGAGGCTCCGCTTCTAAACTTATAATCGGAACGCAAGAACAACTGTGTTCAACAACTGAACACAAGCCGAACTCACTCGCTCGTTTCTCTCTACCGGCCTTTTCCCAACTCACCGCATTAACCCAATAACTGCCGGTGCAACATAAAAACAGCAATTTCAAAACAATTATAGAGAGTCTGTGCGCTGCTACACTATTAAAAGTTATTAATTCAGGTTGGACACCACTGAAGGCCTAGATGTGAAATGCACGGCCCGCCACTGATTCTAAGTCTTCTAAAGTTTTGTTTGAGAAACAAAGCAAAATTGAAGCTGCTATTTGCTGAAAATCATGCCCCTATTTTAGCTCTTAAATATCACATTTGCACTTAATTCAACTCATCACATCATTATTGGCTGCAAGAACTCAAACCTGGCACAGCATATATTGAGGCACTATCTTTGAATTAGCATTAGAGCAAATTCTGACAACATTTTCACTAAAGGAGGCTTATAGATGGCAACAACAGGAAATGAGTGTCATCAGAGCAACTTCACTGAGTGTCTTATTTTTCCTCATCAGCCAATGCAAACAAACACACAAACACAGTCTCACAATCAGACACAGACTTAAGAACTGCAAGCCGAAAGAAATCAAATCAAATCTTGACTGATGTCTCACATTACTGTTACCTGAGTCTCTCTTCTTCCTTCTTACGGAGTTGCATGTCCCTCTGTACCACTCTGAGCACATGCTCTGCTTCATCATTGCTTAGACCGGACAGGTCCAGTTTACGTCCCATCACTGCTTCAGAGTCAAGGGTCAAGACGCTGGAACCACAAATGGTTGTCCTTAAATACTTTCAAGCTAAAGCCTGGTGGTCACTGAGGAATAAAAGAAAAATTAAAGTCATTCTGTATTCTATAAGGTCAAAGTTTTCTATACAGTAGATTAGTGGCATCAAATCTTTAAAAGAATTTGTTTTCACAGTTACATCTGTGGAATAATCAGTGTTTGTTACTTTTGGGTGGACAGAAATCCTGATTACAAAGTCTATGTTTGTGATTTCAACTGTTTCATATGATCTCTTTTAAACCGTACATTAAAAAAACACCACAAACAAAGCAAAATACGGTTTGCTCGTATTGCATCGCGGAACTGCACAAACCTATGGCACTATATATCTGTAAGACTGGAAGAACTGGAAGAGAGGGCTATTCTCTAAAAGAACAAAGGAAATTACCATTTGAACTCACTCTTGCGCACCATTCGAGACGCAAGTCTCACCCCGGAATCATTCTAATCTACATATTTTACCTTGACCCCCCATTCTCACCCCACTTCTTTTCCCTCATGCTGATATCATCTGAAATTCATCCAAAATATATAGGTTTTAATGTGAACAATTATCATACAGTTTTATACATGTTTGGTATCATTTGAAATGTCTCAGTGCTGGTACAAATGTCTCATTCCCAAAGAAGTAAACCAAAAGGTAATAAAGTTCTTAAGAGTTTAGAAATATCTTGCACACAAAAGGGTGTGACTTTCAGGCAAATGGTCAGAAGGTGTTAACTCAATGCAAATTTCCACTGATAGCAAATGGTTCAATGTCCACAGTGAACTCATGTTTACATTTGAAATGAAGTCTGTCTATATAAAGAACTGCAACGAGAGCTCAGGGCCTTTTCTGTATCTCAGATCAGCCCGTGAGGCTGAGAGTTGCCAAACTCTCAGCTTCATGTATTTCTTAAATGTAGTTAAATGTATTTCTTATGTATTTCTTCATGTATTTCGGGCAGTCATGGCCTAATGGTAACAGAGTTGGACTGGTGACCCAAAGGTTGCTGGTTCGATTCCAGTACCGGCAGGAATATGATTGAGGTGTCCTTGAGCAAGGCACCTAACCCCCAATCGCTCCCCGGGCACCACTCAAGGCTGCCCGCTGCTCCGGGTGTGTGTATCCACGTTTGCAGTGTGTGTGTGTGTTCACTACTCACTACTCTGCTCCTAATGTGTGTGCAATTACTTGGATGGGTTAAATGCAGAGGTCAAATTCCAAGTATGGGTTACCATACTTGGCCATCACGTATCACTTTCACTTTAAATGTCGGGTTAACATTTCTCTTCTTTATTCAAGATCATTTGAAGTTTTGTATTGATTATCTTTGAACTGATTATGAAATTGGCATGATACATTTACCCGACATAATAAATGATTACATTTGATTATTCTAATTGACTTTGACATTATTTTCATTCAAGAGTTTAAAAAGAATAGTAAAACATTCGCTCACACACACTTAATGATGCACAGATATCATTAAAACCTTTTTCATTTATGGAGTCAGATGAAATAACGAGTTACTACATATGAGAAAATGTATTAAATTTAATCAAAAATACTTTGGCACGAGAGAAGACAGTAACACACAGAGACCTTCCGTGCTGGTTGGATGCCGGACTTTGGGCCAACCGAGCGCGAGTTTACATACCTATATAGCTATATATCTACCCATCTATAAGTGGGCATTTCGCCATAGGATCTCAGAATAATTCTTCTTCAGCTATGAAGATCTTCTCCTCGCTGGACTCTGAGATTAGACAGAAGAAGCCTTCTCGCCATTGAACGAGCTTCACAGCAGAGAAAGATGATTTAGCGACGCCCTGCAAGAAAGCTGACAAGGGGGGGTAGCATGGACGTGTGTTGAAACTCCAATCTCCTCCCGAAAATCCCCCAAAAAGTCTATTGGTGCCTCAGTGACTACTTCGTTTAGAGAAGCTGTCAATCATGGCGTCACATTCCCGTTTTTATAGCATAAAATAACTAACGAAGACCAAACTTATTTAAAAAAACGAACACTTAAACTTAGCATCAGCGTGATAAAAACAACCTAAAAGGACAGAAAACATCTTTGGAAAAAAATTATTTGAAGTGTAATTTGATTGTTTAGTTTCCATCGCGTCCATTAGACTACATGGAGAGGGTGGGGATTATGACCTATACTGGGACCAACCACCGGGGGGAGATTGAGATGCTTTGGCTTCACTTTTCAAGACTTGTGCAGCATGCTTGGTCTTACTCTCCCTGCAGTGAGGGGATTCCCTCTGAGCATGTTGCTTGCCGGGGCCACGCCCACCCCAAGCCACGTTCATCAAAGACGGTGAAAAACATGATACAAATACACAATCCAGTTGAGAAGCACTCAGAAAATACACTGGACATGAAAATATATCCTTTTACACAGACAGTGAGGCCTTAAGTGGTCTATGTCATGCTGTTGACTCATCAAAACAAGAAGCCAAAAGATCAAGACAAAAGTGAGTCAATGTTCAAAATGATAACATTGAGAAATCTCAAGATCCATAACCTCTGCCCTCCAACAATCTAACCCTGCAACCAACTGCCAAACTGAAGTGGATAACTGATGGATAAGTAGAACCATATTTTGGCCGTAAGAACAATCCACATCCACATGTGCATTAAACCTAGGAGGTGTAACGACTGAGACAAATCAGACACAATTATTTGTTATAGTTAACAAATAATATTTAAAACTCACTCTGGGATCTGTGGTCCCATCCCCCAACAAGGGCAAGAAGGGTCTTTGGTTACCATGACTACGATCAGATAAGATGGTTTTATTGCTGTTAAAAATGTGATCCTGTGGTCCAGACAGAAAAGACAGAAACAGACTTTAAAACAAACTTTGCTGCATTAATCATAGACGAACGGATCTAGAAATGAACATGCACCCCAGAAATTTGATTTGCTGTTTTGTGTAATGTCTTTTATTTCTATTAATTTTTATTTTTGATACTGTGGATATATGATAGAACCAATGGTCAATGTAACCTCACCTATACCATGTTTGGTCTCTATAAATTGGTACTTTGAAGATCGAAATGACTGTGTACATATGTCGATAATAACAACAGTATTACAAGAATCTTTCATAGTTTCTTCATCAGCAACCAATCCAGCTGCACATGCAAATAAAACTTGGGCACAATATGTATTTGGTTCTGATCCTCTGCTTGAAACAAAGTTTTTTTTACGATCTTGACCCTATTACATGCTCTAAGCGCTGTACATGCTAAGAAAGAATTATTTTTCTGTGGCCATGAAAGATACCCTTTTCTTAGAATAAAAGAATAATCAAAATAGTTCGTTGGACGAACTGATTAATTTGATTGTAATGTTAATTTAGCTACCTCAAGTTAATCCAATTAACTGACCCAAATATTCATAATTAATCATAACAAGTTATGAGTTATTATTAATATTTCCCCTTCGAGCTAACTCGTTACAGAGGCCACCCCAAGCCACGTTCATCAAAGATGGTCACTCTTACTGCGAGACCACGAGTCTCGCCTCGCTGCTTGCACGGACCACTTTCTCTAAAGAAAGCGGCTCCTCCCCTCGTTCTCCATTGTTCTTTTTCTCTCAAGCATGAGACTAAGAAACAATGGAGTCGCAGGGCTGAGTGAATCAGACTAAGTGAGCTCACGCTGGTCCATATCCCTCGTGTCTCACTCTCCCTGCAGCATGGTGATTCCCCAGTGCTGCTCGCACTGTAAGAGTGAGCACAAAGCTGACAGCACATCAGCTGAGTACAGCACTGACTGCTCGGCAGCTGAAAATGACTCTTCTACCCTGTGACTATCAGGTGACACTCATAAAGCATATCTCTATCTAAAGAGCATCTAATGAGCCTTCCTGGGAACAGTTCTTGATTTGGCTTAAATGTGGGCCAGACTCACGCCGGAGCGCACTCTGGCAATTCAGCGGCTTGCTGCATCTTTCAGGGTCGGGGGAACTCCACCCGTGCTCACTGAGAGCAGTGCACGTGCCGGGCAGACTGAACCAAGGGGCAAACATGCTGTCCTGGGGCAATGTGTCCTCAGAAGAATGGACACTCCATCCCCAGATGGTTCACATGATCTGGAGTATCTTCGGGAGGGCAGAGGTCAACATCTTCACCTCAGAAGACAAGTCTCACTGCCCAATATTTTTTCTCAAAAGACAAAGATGCGCTGGCCCACAAATGGGCCAGCCTTCCTCAATACGCCATTCCCCCGGTCGCGCTGCTTCCTCGGGTCATAAGATGGATCAGGGAGGACAGACGTGCAGTCCTTCTGGTGGCCCCTCTCTGACGGAACTGGTCATGGCTCCCTGTGGCCAATTCCCCTACGCTCCTGTGGCCGGCCAATCTACAGGTAGGAACAACTTAGTTCGTTTTCTGAAGAGGGCCAGAAGGCTGAACCCGCCTTGTCCCCTCACTATTCTAAAAAGGGTCCTTAGGGCCCTCAGCTGTGGTCCCTTTCACTAAAGACCCTCCTGCTAGCCATAGCATCGGTCAAGCGAGTGGGTGACTTGCAAGCCCTCTCTGTGAGCGCGTCTTGCCTTGAGTTTGAGTCTAACGACTGTAAAGTCATCCTCAAACCAAGACACAGCTATGTACCTAAGGTGTTCTCTACTCCATTCAGAGCACAGGTCATTACTCTCACTGCTCTTCCCATTTCAGAGAGCGATCAGGAATCGCACTTCCTCTGCCCTGTTGCTTCGGGGGCAGCACCAAAGGGCATCCGGTCAAGAAGCAAAGATTATCCCACTGGATAGTGGATGCGATTGCCCTAGCTTATGCTTCAATGGGCCTCCAGTGCCCAATCGGAGTGAAGGTCTAGTCCACCAGAGGCATGGCATCTGCCTGGGCTTGGTCTAGTGGAGTATCCATTGGCAACATCTGTGCAGCGGCCGGCTGGTCCACCCCAAGCCACGTCCACCTTCTCCAGATTTTACAACTTGGGCATCCCTGCTCTACAAGTACGGGTCTTGTCTGTTTAGCTGGGCTTTGACCTCTATGAGAGCTCAACCCACTTGAACCCTTTCCCTCGTGGCTCCGACATAGTAGTACCTTAGTCTCAGACGAGTACCTTGCCCTATCTTAGCCATGCTGCCTTCAGGGTCCGTATCCTCAAGTGTCTTAGGCCAGTTCCATAGAACAATTGTCGTTCTACAATTATATCATGGCACTTTTAGACTTGTAGGGACTGGGCTAAGAGGGTGAATCTGAATAACTAAATACATCCTGCTAAAGACCAAAAATCTTTGAATGTAAATTAACCCACACACAACCACACACGCATCCCCCACAAGTGAAGCCCGCTCAGGACAGAGCGTGGTGTCCAGTTACGAGACATTTTTATGACTGACTGGAATGTCCCAAAGAAGGATTCTAAAGAGAAAGAAAATTCTGTTTTTTAAAAGACATTTAACCAGATACATTCGATGTGTTTTTATGTGTGTCCATTTGCCCATGTCACATTGGAATGACTATGATTTTATCGTAGCTTAAAGTGAATTACAAATACCTTCATTATGCATTTTAAATATAACTGTCTATTCCCATAACTTGTACACATAGTTCTGGACACCTCCAAAATGCTTTCGGTGTGATCAATCAGAATATGTACAGTAATATCCAGTAAAATATAGTTTACTATGTTTTTCATCTTTGGAGTGAAAAGAGACCAAAACTAACATCACTGGAGTTCTTAGATAACAGCGTTTACGACCCAAAGGAATGTTCACAGAACTGTGGCTCTCTCTGAATTCTAACCAAGGAGGAGAAATGAATCCTGTATTCATATATATATATGCTATTATATATCCATTTGAGAATTGTATGAACAATGTATCTAAGTTCCCTATTTCATGAGTTGCCTTTTTGTGGTTTGGTCCATGTTTCTCGACAACTCTAATGGGATAAAGTTTCAAACTTTGCCCACTAATGTTTAACCAAATCCATTTGTGGCAAGTTTGGTCTCGATAAACTCCAATTTTCATTCCCCATTTGTTAATTGACATTACATTTTGCTAAACTTTGTGACACATTAGTATTATAAGAATTGTGAAGATTCTTCTCTTAAACACCCAATGAAACTAGAGATTTAAATGCCTGATTAGAACACAAAGGATCGTAAAAATTCCCTCCAAAGGGACAGCTCCTGATTGGACCCTCTTCCAAAAGAAGGCGGAAACGTCAGGTCTTCAAAAGGACTGAATACCAGTTTATCCCTCTCTTACTTCTCTCGTCCTCGTGTCATAATGTAACGTCTCGCCTCCGGGCGAGCTCTTCGCCTTTCTTTTATTTGTTTCTAGTTTAGTTTGTGTTTTTCAGTCTTAGATAAGCCTCCGTGTTGAATTCCAATCGTCGAGTGAAAAGAACACCGCATGACATATCTCTTCAGCAAATCCATCTACAAGGGACCTTTAAACGAGCGCGCGCTCGCTTTGAAGGAGAAACACGCGCACGTAACCACGTGACGCGCCGGACCGAGAGACGCACGCGCGCTTCTTCACCAGCCATGCAAAGATGTAACGTTAACTCCGCGTGATTTCACCGTAGAGATCTTTATTTCTTTTCTTTGTTAGTCAAAGTTTTGTTTTCCGTAGTCGACTCTGTTCACTTCCACGAAGTGAAACGAACTTAGCCGAACTATTTTCCTTTGGTAATGTTACCCCAAAAGACTTTGAACCTCCGTACAACACGCGCGCCAAGCAGCACCACGTGAAGCTTCCTAAAGGACTCCGCTCACGCACGCGGCCAGACAGGGCCGTGCAGGAATGCCGCTACACAGGGAGACCCAGAAACTTGTGCAAGTATATCTCTTTATAGAGCTTCTAAGAAGCATTAAGATGATGTTTTCGTGTTGTTACAGACAGGTGACGGTCAGGGTGAATGTTGCCAATGCTCTCTCTCTCTCACTCCCTCTCCCTCTCTCTCTCTCTCACTCACACGTGTATCCATTGTCCAAACGCCCCGCGTTGTTGTCATTGTCTGTTAATGTTTGTAAATACATGTATTCCTGTAACGTAGTAAATACATAAGTAGTTCTGCCTTATTAAATTCATTATATTCATTTGATTGATGTACTGGGTTTTTGCTCACTTTCAGGTCCCTTAAGTGTCCAAATGTCTTATAGCTACAAGCTTGCAAATTAAAGATACTTTAAAGAGTATGTGTTTATAGGGCAGGAAACCCAATTCTTGTGGCCACAGAATTGCTTTTCCTGAAATCCTATAAAGTAGGATGATATTGTGGATCCCCACAAATATTATTCTGACAATTGAGCTAATTAATTTTGCCTGTTTTGTAGGACGTGGTCCGTGTAATTAATTACAATCAACTTGTGGTTAATTGCAAGGATACACATGCATGCATGCAGGTAAAATGACATATCATCCCTTAGCAGGAGATTTATTAAAATGTAAGACTGATCTAATCCAAACATGTATGAATAATTATTAATTACCAATTATTAATTATGATATGCAAATCCCCACGGATTAGATCCGCCCCTGAGTCTTTACAGACTGAATTCCCAATGTGTCTAACGAAGCAATACCATTGAACCGTATCGATAGGTAACGTACTTGATTACTAACGTAACCATGGTTCCCAAGGATAACGGGAATAAGTATTGCGTAGCTGGCCATACTATCATACTGCACAACTCGGGGTTAGTCGTTTCAGTCGAACTATTCTGAGATCCTACAGCGAAATGCCCGCTTATATAGATGGTAGCCCCATTTCGGAGGGCTTCAGCGCCATAGTTTTGTGTATTTCTGCTGCACAGCCATTGGCTCGTACAGTTTTACACCGTGATTTAACAAAGTTTCAGTATTTGGAGAAAAGGGAGTTTTCCCAGTGCGTCTAGCAACAAAATACTCGTTCCTGTTATCTCAGGGAACTGAGGTTACGTTTGTAACCGAGTGCGTTTCTCTACAGAGAGACCATATAAACAGATATGAATGCACAAACATAAACCCATAAAATACATTTATACTAAAAAGTTCCTGAAATACAAGTCTTCTTTAACAAGCAACACATGGATTTGGAGATGCATTAATGTGCTCATCTCTCTCTCTCTCTAAAGTCCTACATGGGGGACTTTACAATAAAAGACAGACAGACAGATAAGATAAAGAGGTTGAGAGAAATATGCACTATAACAAACAGGAAGGCTACAGTACATTAGTCAGGATTTTTATAGGACATATCAAACATAGATGTTTATTCTGGTAACTGAGCTGTTGGGGTGCACATTAATGGGTGTACTGTGTGTGTGGCTGCTTATTGATAAAGAGCCATGAAATAAAATAGGAAACAAGAGGAGACTATGTGGAAGGAGGTGGGCCAATTATAGGACGAGACAGAGATGGTTTTACAGAGAAAGAGAGGGGGAGAGATGCTGACAAAGAGAAGGAGAGAGAGTGTATGACGTTAAATGCAGCCTCTAGGTGATGACTCAGTCAGCTGTGCCCTTTAAGCTCCACCAATCACATTACACTCCACCTGTTTACAATCTTCTCTTTCATACGCTTACAACAAATACACACACATACACCGATATATATATATATACACCGATATATATATATATACACACATACACCGATATATATATATATATATATATATATATATATATAAACAGATATATAAGGAAATATTTTCTCACCAGCATTTCAGAAATAATCAAATATCCGGAAGTCTAATTTCACACACAAGTACCCAAAACTTATCACACACCTCTATATTCAAAAATCCTGGAAATATTTTAACAAAAACTTTTTCAGTCTGATAGATGCATCCAATAGTGCTAGCTAACTATGCATATACTGGACAAAAACTTACCACTTAATAAATTGCCTGATTAACAGTAAGTTCTTTTTGTTTTTACATGTGTTTCTGTAGAGATTCAGCTCACCTGTAGAGTTAAATCCGTGTAGGAATGAGGTTGTAATGCATGAAAACATGCAATACAATTGTAATTTTCCATAGGTTATAGGCTAAGCTAGCAGGCTGATCGGCTAACAATATACTAGGCTGGTAATCTAATAGGTTTTCACAAATCATAAGCAAACAAAAAGAAAATGCAAAGACCAATAAATGTTTAAATTCACAATCTGTAGCATTACTTATCATATGTAACATTTAATTTAAAAAGACAGTCAAAATACACTGTCTTTTAAAGGATTTCTAATCAGACATTGAATAGAGTACCTATTAAAAGTTATTTTTATATACTGTCATTTTATGTATTTATTTACTGGCTAGTGTGTTGCACATTGAGGATGAAAAGAGAAAATATTTTGCAGAATGAGAATAAATAATAATACAGCACAGGGGAATTTGTGTGCGGCAGAGGAAGGTTGTTCTAGAGGCCACTGTCACAATCAAGATTCCTGGTGGACATCTCAGCTGCAGCACATGCATAGAGTATACAATGACCCAACATAACCTTGTTGTTTTGTAAACACCATCTGTTCATAGTCAAAAATTCACTTACTGGGTACAGGCTATTAAGAAAAAAAATACATAAGCTCTTTAATCTATAACAAAACTTTTTAATGGTTTACCGTTTGTAGAGGCTGCATGATTTGAGGTATCATTCATGTCCACTGCACAAACAGCATCAGTAATAGTAATGTTGGCATTAGCAAGCACTAATCACTGTTCAAAGTGTTAATCATAATGGCATGAAGGTTAATTCGCGAATGGGGCAAATTAAATTACTATGTAGCCATAATCAAAAACACTTTTAGCTCACCTTTGTCGATGGCAATGCCCAGGTTTCATAAATAACAGTCTGCCATTTTCTTTAGAAAGACATCAGGCATAAATTCCCCCTACAAATAAGAAACATGGTGTGGAGTAATTGTTTTTCTCTCTTTGTCATTTGGGTCGTTTGTATGCACTAAATTATGAAACTGGTTGAGAGGAAGAAAATGTGTTCTCTTTTAGGCTCAAACGTAACTATCCCAAACGTAAGACTATAGCTTACTATAGCTATAGACTATACTTACGTTCCCAAACGTAAGACTATAGCCTCTGTTTCAGCTCATGCTGCAGTGTTTGATTCAAGTATCATTTTTCAGAGCTGCTCAAAATACCCTGATTGCAATTTTTCACTACACAAAAGAGTTGGATCACAGGATTTTAGCTTCACAATTATTGTAATTAACAGTCATTATCTCAATTTATTACATGGCTCTGTGGAATACTTGATTCTGATTGGTCAATCGCGCCATCCAGCGGTAATTTATTCCCAGATAACAACCGCTCAAAACAGATAATGCAGACTCATCCAGGTCACTGAATTCAACAGTGCTATACGCCTGCTAGGAAAGTTTTTTCTTCGTGGAAGTTTTGCGTTTGGTGAGATAATAAAATATTAAAACTCAGTTGATTCAATATTTTGTGTACAGTTAATTATGCCATTCATTAACGTGGACTCGCTTTCTCTTGTTTCATACAAACGCAGCTGCTGCCGTTTTGTGACTATTGTTTTGTACAAACAGGAATGATTTTAAAACAGTTTAATCTCTAATCAATATATCTTATCCCCATAATTATTTATGTGGCGAAATGCTGTGTAATAAGTGATATGAATGACTGTATACCGTATCTCTTAAATGTCCGTTTAGTTTAAAATTTCCACGCTGCAATGGTTCTCTCCGCGGAAGCTTTGCGTATAAAGACCTAAATATTTCAACTCGGATCAATATTTTGTGTCAAATTATTCACTTATGTGGCAAGTAGCCGTGTAATAAGCGGGATAATGTACATCCAACTGCTGGTTCTCTCAAAATAACCACCAGCTGGATGTACATTATCCCTTACATAAACCACACCTGAACCTCAATACAGGTCTTAAATCACCCCCGAATGGGTTTATTTTGGAATTATGACTGCACATTGTCCAGCTTTTTATGTGACTACTTGGCAAGGAAATAAATAAATAAATGGACATGAAATATTGATTTGAGAAACACAAAACTATTATATCTCGTAATGTACAGCGGTCAATTAGGCAGTTTAACAGTCATCATATAAAAATATTTGACCACAAAATGCTGAGATTAGCAAATCAGAATTAATTATTCCAAAGAGCTGAGTAATAAAATACTATAAGAAAAGGTATATTCACTAATTCAATGGTTAAACAGCTATGAAAACCCTACCAACATGCAATGTCTAAAATGGGTACTAGTACTATGGGTAAAGTAAGTCACTAACTCTCCCTGCTCTTGTGACCAAATCTCCTTCACAACAGTACTTATAATCTATAAGCGGTCCTGTGACTCTTTCTTAATGGGTGTGTGTTCTGTACATCCCCAAAACAATGCAGCGAAAACAGCAGGCATTATTCTGTCATTATACACTGTCATGTTGAATCAAAGCAGCTGGGCAGGCAGGTTGGCTCAATGCATGCAGAGAGGTTGATTCATTGAGCTGTCTTCATCCACCACTAACGCAACCATGAGGCAAAATGAAGTGACACACAGATGTTACATTCACACGATGCATTCTCCGCAAACTCTCTCTGTGTTCAGCTGGGATTTACAGTGGAATACTACTGCAATTGTGCAAAAAAGTATGAATGAATGTAAAAACATCAGCTCTCTCTGGAAAGAATATAGCATCATTGTGATCAGAAGGGGGAAAGTATGGCAAGCTGTTGTAACATCTAATCTAATAATAATAATTCATTTAATTTATATAGCGCTTTTCTGGGTACTCAAAGCACTTTGTATATGGAAGGAGGAATCTCCTCAACCACCACCAATGTGCAGCATCCAACTGGATGTAGGGCTGGGCGATATGACCAAAATCTCATATAAGTCATATCACATCCCGATAACGATATCACGATATAGTACCTTTTCTGTAAATTCAATCAATTAATAGTATATATATATACCACATGGAAAATACTTTCTTTTAGTATATATCAACTAAAAGAATAGTTGAAATATATATTGAGTATATATTAAGTATATACTCAAAAATGTACTCATTCATATGTGATTATTTTTTCTCTTTTTATTTAGAACTCCTGGGCAAATGTTTGATTAAGAATGTAGAAATATAAAATATCAATGAAATATAAAACACTTTTCATAAACAAATGATTACAGGTCCAACATAAAATATTGCCATATAAAATACCAAATGTAAACATTGTACTTTCAAGTTTAAAATGTAGCATAAATCAGGGCTCCGAACCTGTTCAATGAATGAAAACAAACGAACGAAATTTTGACAGGAACATAACCAGAAACGGAAACAAAATCAAATTGAATCGTTCTGAACAGACATGCTTATTTGAAATGGCCATTAACCGGTTAATAACGTTATTTTATCGTTCTGTTAAATATTTTAATTTGCCAGTCAACCAATCACAAATTCAAATAGTACAGTCTGTGCAAATGTAATATTGACTCATCCAACGTGAGTGAAATGCCTGCGCTCAGCTGTCAAGTCATCATAGGTAAGTCGCAATGGCAATGCGCTGACGTTAGTTTTCCAAGGATATACTGTATATGTCACCAACTGTCAAACAATTAGGCCTGCATTTCAGCAGGTAATATGCAACTTTTTGTTTTTTTGAAACCAGCTAAAATTGCAGGATAGTGTAGAACATGGATTCACACAACGTCAAATCACGCACTTAAAGCGATTCTGTGAATGGAGAAAACAGAATAAAACTAAATATAGGCTATACAACTAATATATAGGCCTATACACGAAATATAGGCTATTTCCCTTAAAAATTACAGATTAACAAAACGAATTTTTTTCTTTTTTGCTGAGCTTCGCTTCATGCGATGGGGTCCAAAGTTCACAAAAAGGAAACAGAGACGACAGAAAACAGCATCGTGCTTGTTTTCTGTATTTTACAAAAGCTTTACAGTTTTGAATAATTTCTCCTGTTCTATCCGTATGACCATAAATTAGCCTACGGAGTAACAGGTTCCTCAGAAGGACAAAACTTCCCGTGTTAGATGCCTCACACGCACACGTTCTACCATTGCTAACTTGACATTGTTGCATATTTATTATCAAAATAAAATAGTCAACCAAACATATAGAAATTTAACCAAACCATGTTTTCATACTACAGAGGTAGCCCCTCATTTAGGAACGAGCTCCTCAGTGTTCTGGCTGGTCCTGCTCGGAGCCACCCGGTTCTGTCACCCCTTCACTCGCCAAGTTATTCACGTTTCTGCCTGCATCCCCATGGCAGTGTGTAAGATTGCAGTCATCCAAATGATGAAAAAGTTTTGCCATAAACAATGTTTTTTGCGACACCACGATATAAACGATAGAGCATAATATGAAACGATAGACTTTTTATATCGTACATCCAATATATATCGTCATATCACACAGCTCTACTTGGATGATGCGACGGCAGCCATATTACGCCAGAACGCCCACCACACTCCAGCTTATTGGTGGAGAGGAGACAGAGTGATGAAGCCAATCATTATATATGGGGATGATTAGGAGCCCATGAAGATAGAGAGAGACCAATGGGCAAATTTGACCAGGATGCCGGGTTAATTTTTTGATTTTTAATGACCACAGAGAGTCAGGACCTCAGTTTAACGTCTCATCCGAAGGATGGTGCTTTTTGACAGTATAGTGTCTCCATCCCTATACTGGGGCGTTAGGATCCACACAGACCTCCTTCCCCTAGGAGGTCTCCCATCTAGGTACTAACCAGGCTCAATCCTGCTTAGCTTCAGTGGGCAACCACTGAAGCTAAGCAAGTAAAGTTCATTCATGTAACGACTGAGACAAATCAGACACAATTATTTGTTATATTCTTCTGTTTGCTCTGCGTGTCCTATCCGGCCACAATCTGCAGTCTAGCCAGGGGAACAGAGTCAAACCAACCATGCAAGTTCATCACCATTTCTTCAGTCAGTGCTGAAGAAATCGATTGAGACTCATGGGTAAGGCTGTGATGGTATGGGATTTTTTTTACCGCGGTGAAGCAGCAACATATCACACGGTTTGGCGGTTAACCGCAAACACACGTGCACACATGCACACTAGAGGTCTGCTACACGACCCGAGCCCGACGGATCCTGAAAAATACCGAAAAAACACAGTTTCACCAAGGCACAGCGGCCCCCTCAGCAGTCAGCACACAAGAAAAAAAGAGAATAAGCACGGACTTACCAATTAAGAAACTTTGCTGTGGTTGAACATTTGTAGCCTAACAGTCACAAATTCCTCTGGAACTCAAACATTTAACTTCAAAACAAAGTTTGCACACTGTTGCACAACAATTTACACAAATATATCCCTCTCAGTACGAGTTATGAAGGAAGATAACAGCATCGAAAGTTGATGGTTTCAGCACCGTCCTCCTCTGATTTTTGTATAAATGATGATGAAATAAAAATTATAAATAATTATTTTGTATAGCCTATATATATATATTTAGTGTGATTTAACATACTTGATTATTTAGGCTACTCATTTATTTAATAATTTACTTAATGTTATCACGGGGAATGTGCATGCAAAATCTAAATCTCTGTCAATCATTTTGCGAGCAATTGTTGATAAAGGAAATTTTGGCACAATGTTGGAAATATTTACATTTTAAACCATGAAGGCGAGTCAGTGGATATCACACTTAAGCGATGTGCAAACTTTGCTCTAGAGTTACGGCGGTGATGAAGAAGTCTTAAACCCCAGTCAATTATTCACTATACAGAAAGTGAAAGTAAAAACATCTGATGCTGCATTAACGGTGCATATTCTCTCAGAGACGATGAGAGCTGAATCTATACTTCAACGTGCTGATAACGGTAGGCTATATAACGGTCTTAATTTATTTTCTTAATATTTCTCTTGTTGTCCAGAAGTAGTGAAAATTTAGAAGAGAAGTATTTTGTGTTAGACAAGTTGTTTTAGAAATGAGGAGTAAGCTAATCTAACTAATCTTTTATTTTCCTTGCAGTGCATCGGTTATGGGGTGATGCGCTATAAAATTATTGCGGGGAAATTGAATTGTTGCCTAATAGCCTATTCATTTAATAATAAAAGTAGTAGGTCTAGTAATTATAATTTTATAGGCCTACATTAATTGGAAATGTCAAATCCTCTTGATAAGGCTATCGTCTTATCAAGTCTATCGGCGCATCAGCTGATTCGGTTTTCGCGGGGCTCTCCAACAAGCGTTTGCAACACAGCAAGCAGGCAAGCACACAGCACGCAAACTATATGTATAACCTATACAGTTTTTCTTAGTTACAAACCCGAACCCGAGGCTATTCAATAAACATTAACCCTAACCCGACCCGAAACACGCGCACACGCACAAAAAATAAAATAAAGTGCGGTGATGACGGTGATGACCTCAACACCGCGGTAGTCATTTCATTACTGCGTTATTAAGGTAATGCAGTTATCGTCACAGCCCTACTCATGGGACCATCAAAATCCTTCTACAGGAACTTCACACGAAATGTTTCACTGCAAAGGCCATGCAAAAATGAGGTGCTCTGAAAATGATAAGCTGATGGTTCTTTTCATAGTTAAATGGATCTTTTTCATAGTTCCATTTCCTGCTTCCGGTTTAATTATGTCACTCACCATTTTACCTATGCATGTATGTATGTATGTGTGTTTAGTTTAGTTATTTTTGTGATTTAGTTAATAAAACTTGTGCACAATATGTATATGGTTCTGATTCTCTGCTTGAAACAAGGTTTATTTTACGATCTTGATCTTGTTACTGCTCTAAACGCTGTATATGCTAAGAAATAATTATTTTTCTGTGGCCATGAAAGATACCTTTTTCTTAGAATAAATGAATAATTAAAAGAGTTTGTTGGGCGAACTGATTAATTGATTGTAATATTAATTTAGCTACATCAAGTTAATCCAATTAACTGACCCAAATATTCATAATTAATGAATAAGTTATGAAGTTATTATTAATATTTCCCCTTTGAGCTAATTCGTTACATATTGCAGATAGAAATTCATCAATTTTATTAGTATGCAAGCAAGAGCTGAAGTGAAATGCAGAAAAGAAGAAAAAGAAAAAGTTTATGGTTGTGCAGTAGCGAACCGTGACTTGACAGGCAAACAGCACAGTGAGAGTTATCAAAAAATGCGCATAGTGGTACTGAGTTGGTAAATTTACTGACCAGGGATTCTGCAAAATGACTGTTTTATAAAAATAAAGCTTAACATATATGTATTTATTTATATATATATATATATATATATAAAATGCTGGCACGGTGGCCTATTCGATTTTAAACGTATTAAACTTATAGTTAAAAGTTATAGATTTTTAACTTACCCAAACAGCAAACAATTCCAGCAGTAAAGCTTTTTCTTCTTGTTTGCTGCTGTCATCCAGGAGAATCGCTTGTAATTTATGGGGTTGAAATGCTTTCAGAAGCTTTGGTTCTCTTACGAGAGGTTCTCTGGTATTGCTTACGCTACGGGAAAGATTCATCTTTTTGAGATATTGAAGCCAAAAATTATCCTTAATTTTGTATCCATTGTCAACGCAGTGCGGCATTGTCTAGCATGCTCATTGGCTGCCCTGCGGCAACTGCATGCAGCCTACCAGTGAGCCCGGCGTGACGTCACGTCCAATGAAGGGTGCTCGCGCCCTCATAGCGTCCTAGCCCGCCAAGATGGGCGTGGCTTAGCGTATAAAAGCGGGGCTCGTAGGCTGAATTTCTGATTTTCATCTCTTCAGCGAAGCTCTCCGCATCGCTGGACCTTGAGAAGCTAGAGAAGTCGAAACGCGACAAGCCAGCTTAGGACAGTGCCTGAAGAAGCCGGCCACCTTCGCCACCTTCAGCCTGCCGTGCGAGCTATGCCATCCGGCGACGTAACCTTTTTATTCTAAGCTTCTGTCTAAAAGAGCAGCGAGACATCTTTGTAAAGATGTCTCGCACTTTCTGTGGCAAAGCGTGCACCGAACAAGCTGTCTCTCCGCCCTTTGCAGGACCGCGCAGGAAGAAGCGCCGTTCTCAAAGACCGCCGGAGCCTGTGGCCGCTGCGACGCGCTCGCCGGAGTCCCTCCCTCGAGCCTCGCCCTCACTGCCTCTCCTCCCCGACACGCAGCCGCCGGCCGAAGCCCGCGCTGCCGTCGTGTCTGATGACGAGGCAGTGGCTTCCGCCAAGGGAGACAGCTGTTCGATCCTGGCTTCGAATAGCGAGATGGCGCCCAAAGTCTGCCCTGCCGTCAAAAGCCTGCAGGACCACCTCTGCTCTTGTCGGTCGTGTTTACTCCGCCGCCGGACAAGCAGCTTCCGCCCTGCACTCTATGGCTGTTCTGCAGATCCTGCAAGCCGATCTCCTCCGTGAGTGGGATGAGAAAGGCCCGGACCCAGCGGCCGTTACGGACCTGAGAAGCGCAACGGATCTCTCCCTGCGCGCTACCAAGTCAGCAGCTCAGGCCCTGGGACGATGCATGGCCTCGTTGACGGCAACAGAGAGGCACCTTTGGTTGACACTGGCGGACATGAGAGAGTCTGAGCGCTCAACCTTCCTCAACGCGCCCCTCTCTCACACTGGTCTCTTTGGCACCGCGGTGGACGGGATCGTCGAACGTTTTTCGGAGGTGCAGAAAACTTCCCAGGCCATGAACTTATTCCTTCCCCGCCGCGCTAGCTCTGATATAGCTCTGATATAAGTCACATATAATAATTTCGATGTTCTGTGCCTTACTGAAACCTGGCTTAAAACAAATGATTATTTCGGTCTAAATGAGTCTACTCCGCCAGGATACTGTTATAAGCATGAGCCCCGTCTGATCGGTCGTGGCGGTGGTGTTGCAATAATCTACAGAGATATCCTTAATGTTACTCAGAAAACTCGTCATAGGTTTAATTCGTTTAAAGTGCTTGTGCTAAATGTTACGCTCTTAGATGTAAGAAAAAAATCCCTATTATCTCTAGCATTGGCTACCGTATATAGACCTCCAGGGCCTTACGCCAATTTCCTAAAAGAGTTTGCTGACTTTCTATCAGATCTTTTGGTCAACATCGATAAAGCATTAATTGTTGGAGATTTTAACATGCGTAACATACGTAGATAATTTAAATGATGCGTTAGGGGCTGCGTTTACAGATTTATTAAACTCCTTCGGGGTCAAGCAAAACGTCACCGGACCAACTCATCGTCTTAATCATACACTCGATTTAATTATATCATATGGAACCGATCCAACCGATATAGATATCATTCCACAAAGTGATGATGTCACTGACCACTACTTGGTAACTTGCATATTACGCACTGCTGTAATATGTCATGCTGCGCCACGTTATCGACCAGGTAGAACAATTCGTCCATCCACCATAGATCATTTCTCAAATAGCTTATCTGATCTGTCTCAGCTGCTGCCTGAACCCAAACAAACAGATGAATTAGACGAACTAACTAGCACTATGAGCACCATTCTCTCTAGAACATTGGATATTGTTGCACCCATTAGATTAAAAAAGGCCAGATAAAAAAGTATAGCACCATGGTACAATAATACTACGTATGTTTTAAAGAGAGAAACCCGTAATTTAGAGCGTAAATGGAAAAAAACTAATTTAGAGGTCTTTAGAATCGCGTGGAAAGACAGTATGTCACTTTATAAAAAGGCACTTAAAATGGCCAGGGCTGAGCACCTCAGCAAATTAATAGAAAACAACCGAAATAATCCAAGATTTTTATTTAATACCGTGGCTAAACAAATAAACAGACGTCGTCTGAACAAAATACCTCGTTACAGTTTAGTAGTAATGATTTCATGAACTTCTTCACTGAGAAAATTGAAAGCATCAGAATCAAAATCGTAAACGTTCGATCTTTGCTCGCGCCTTATAATTCGGCCGCAATTATCACCCTGCAAGAACAATTACAATGCTTTACAACCATAGAACAAAAAGAGTTAAATAAACTTATCACTTCATCTAAAACAACAACATGTTTATTAGATCCTATACCAACTGAACTACTGAAAGAAGTGTTACCTATAGTGGAAGAGCCTCTTCTCAATATTATTAACTCATCTTTATCTTTAGGTCATGTTCCAAGAACGTTCAAGCTGGCAGTTATAAAACCTCTTATTAAGAAACCACAATTAGATCCAAATACCTAGCAAATTACAGACCCATTTCGAATCTTCCATTTATGTCAAAAATATTAGAAAAAGTTGTGTCCGCTCAACTCGGCTCTTTCATGCAAGAAAACGACATCTATGAAAAGTTTCAGTCTGGATTCAGGCCACATCATAGCACTGAAACTGCGCTTGTTAGAATCACAAATTATTTACTTTTAGCTTCGGACCAAGGCTGTATCTCAGTACTAGTTTTACTTGATCTTAGTGCTGCGTTCGATACTATAGATCACACAATACTCTTAGATCGACTACAAAATTACACTGGTGTTCAAGGACAAGCATTAAGCCGGTTCAGGTTATACTTATCTGACCGCTACCATTTCGTCTACTTAAATGGAGAAAAATCGATTATAACTTCGGCAAACTATGGAGTGCCGCAGGGATCTGTGTTAGGCCCTTTATTATTCTCAATATATATGCTGCCACTTGGTAATATTCTAAGGAAACATGGAATTAGTTTCCATTGTTATGCTGATGACACTCAAATATATATTTCATCACGGCCAGATGAATACGCTAAATTATCCAAACTGACAGATTGTGTTAAAGATATAAAAGATTGGATGACGCGTAATTTTCTTTTATTAAATCCAGACAAGAAGGAGGTAATACTTATCGGTTCTAAAAACCGTCCACAAAACCTTTCACAGCACGACTTTAACATAGTAGGATGCCCTGTTACTTTATCCGCTACAGTAAAAGACCTGGGTGTTACATTAGACTGCAACCTGTCTTTTGTAAAGCATATTTCATTTGTTACAAAAACTGCCTTTTTCCACCTTAGAAACATTGCTAAGCTACGTAATATGCTATCAGTCTCTGATGCAGAAAGTTAGTTCATGCATTCATGACCTCGAGACTAGATTACTGTAATGCTTTATTAGCTGGTTGTCCTGCATCTTCAATAAAAAAGCTACAGTTAGTCCAAAATGCAGCCGCTAGAGTTCTTACTAGATCAAGAAAATATGATCATATAACACCGATTTTATCATCACTTCATTGGTTACCTATAAAGTTCCGTATTAAATACAAGGTATTGCTTTGACTTATAAAGCTCTAAATGGTTTAGCTCCAGTCTATTTAACGGATCTTCTATCGCCTTACAATCCATCGCGCTCTTTAAGATCACTAGATTCGAGGCTTCTGGTCATTCCTAGGATATCCAGATCCACCAAAGGAGGCAGAGCATTTTCACATTTAGCTCCGAAGCTAAATGACTGAAGACGCATCTATTTAGCCAGGCATTCATATAATTTTTTTATCTTACAGTTACTGTAAATTCGGCCTCTAGTTCATAAACAGCAGAGGAGAACTGGCCCCCGACTGAGCCTGGGTTCTCCCAAGGTTTTTTTTTCTCCATTGGGTCATCTGATGGGGTGTTAGGACACCATTAGGTCACTGGATTGAGTTTTTCGGTTCCTTGCCACTGTTGCCTTTGGCTTGCTCAGTTGGGGATATTCAAATTAATTAACCAATCATACCATTGATCAGCTCTACCAAACTTGGATGTCTTTTTTCCAGTAATAAACAAACATTGTTAAGTTGTTTTGATTGATACTGTGAAGCAGCTTTGATACAATCTGTATTGTGAAAAGCGCTATATAAATATATTTGACTTGACTTGACTTGACTTTATTTGGCAAGGGGAGAACAACGACTTGCGATATCTGAATGATTTTAAGAGATTTAAGAGACTTTGCAGAGATACACTGGATGGCTTGCGACTTGCAACTGTTACTTACGTGTGACTTGCTTGACTTTAAAAAGAGTTTATTTACTCTTATCAGTAATTTACTCACGCACGTCATCGAAGATATTCATGTCTTTCTTTCTTCAGTCGAAAAGAAATTAAAGGGTTAGTTCACCCAAAAATGAAAATTAAGTCAATAATTACTCACCCCCATGCTGTACCAACCCCGTAAGACCTTCGTTCATCTTCGGAATACAAATGAAGATATTTTTGATTAAATCTGAGAGGTGGATCACTGCTACATAGGCTGCCTCAAGGAATGAAACTTGACAGCCCAGAAAGTCATTGAAGAAAATGTTTAAATATTCCATGTGACTACAGTGGCTCAACTATAAGTTTATCAAGCGACGAGAATACTTTTTGTGCGGGGAAAAAAACATAAATAACGACTTTATTCGACTATTCCTTTTCTTCCTTGTGGGCCTGAGACGAGAGTTCAAGAGATTTCCACGACGCATGCGCGAGAACTGAGAAGAGAACGTTCTTCTTCTAATACTTCTTGTTCAGTTCTCGCGCATGCGTCGTGGAAATCTCTTGAACTCTCATCTCAGGCCCACAAGGAAGAAAAGGAATAGTCGAATAAAGTCGTTATTTATGTTTTTCTTTCGGAAAAAAAGTAGTCTCGTCGCTTGATAAACTTATAGTTGAGCCACTGTAGGCACATGGAATATTTAAACATGTTCTTTAATGACTTTCTGGGCCGTCAAGTTTCATTCCCTTAGGCAGCCTATGTAGCAGTGATCCACCTCTCAGATTTAATTGAGCCTCCCGAAATTTCAGTGCATCCCTAAACAGTACAATGACAAACTCGCTTAAATAGGCACCTTTACATTTCCTTTTGAAACCAAATATTCTGCCATTGTCTTGTCATTCAAGAATGAGGTGAAATCTGACTCCTGCTGCTGATCTGTTCTGCGACTCTTGATCAGCTCAAGCTGAATTGAGAAGACGTGTTCAGTTTCTAATTCTAGTGTCTGTTCTCTAACTGAAGTCAATGATATTCATTACTATAAAAAAGAAAAATGACGGTAGAGGTTGGTGCCGCGGTGGGCAAGTGATGTAACTGTTGTTGCAGCTGAACACCTAGCCTAGTGAGTATTCATGTAAACACAGTTATGTCTTAAGTGAACGTGAACCGATGGGAAAGAAATCGGATGCGTGTCAGTGTGATCCATGCATTAAGTCTTAAATTGACAGCACCCTATACTGTAAACCTGCAGCTGTCTGTCAAACAACAAATAATAAAGAGAAAATCACTCACTGCTCTTGACTGAAGAGCTTTATTATGAATCAATGTACATTTAATTCATATGAAGACTATGCAGTGTTTAGTTTTACATTTGATTATTCAGTTTCTGTATTGTTCCTTACTTGAATGTTACTGCTAAATAAATCTAATGTAGGCCTACCTGAAAAACTTAAAGTAGTTTATTTAATGTGTAACTTGGTTTTATTGTATTTGTCCTATTGTTTGTAATTTGCCTCTTTGTTCTTATTTTTAATAACAAAATAAATTAAAATAACAAAAATAACTAATTGTCCACCCCTAGTTTCGGGTGTTTTTGTTTACCTGGATGTTCTTGATGTTAAGTTTTCAGGTTTTAATTTTACATTCTTTCATCTTAGTTTTCATTTTAAATATATTTAAATATAATTTACATTTATTTTATACACTTAAAGCAATATCGTATTACAGTTATCGCATATCGCATTTTTCTTCAATATCATACAGCCCTAATTTAATCATTATTTTCCTGTTGATCACTGTAAAGCTGCTTTGAAATTATTTTAAATAGATTAAGAAAGCCACAACTACTGGTCACATCTATGGTTAGATTGATTTGTTTAGATCCAGTGAAGTCGTGTCCCACCACTTTTTCTCAGGATCGATATTGTCCCCCACCACTTTTTGAAACATTGAGGCACGGATGTACCTAATACAAATAAATTAAACATCTCCAGTTAACTAGCAGAGCATTCATTTAGTTCGCTATTAAATAAGAGATCTAGCGCTGAAATGTGTTGTTTTTGAAATCAAACTGAACGCTCGTTGCCGCTGCTATCAGTTGCATGGATACAGTGTTCTCCTGTGGAGTCTTCTCGCGCAGTCTTCACTCGGACGCGCTCTTCAATCTATCGCCATTGCGAAAACTCTCTGTTCATTCCGGTGAAATCACAAAGTAAAATGCACACAAACGTGTCCCTGCTTGATATAGACTGTAACCACTGATGAACATATTCAGTTTTGGTGAGAGAAAAAAAAAACTATACGAGAGCGGATTAGAACCCGTAACCTCTGACACGCTTGGCAAAAGATCTACCACTAGACCATAGGTCGGCAACCCGCGGCTCTAGAGCCGCATGCGGCTCTTAAGCGCCGCCCTAGTGGCTCCCTGGAGCTTTTTCAAAAATATGAAAATGGAAAAAATATTTTTTGTTTTAATATAATTTCTGTAGGAGGAAAAACATGACAAACATTCTTAAAGCTTTTCAACGTTGTAAAAATGTGTCTAATAAATATTTAATTTCAAAATTTCTGTCAACGAAGAATTTACGTCATAGACTGCGACACACGTGTCTGTCAGATCGGCGTGATGCCAGACCGGTGGCTGACAAACAAACAAACAAACCGGCGGGTGTGTCATGGCCATGGGCCATGGATCCCAAGGGGAAAAAGAGAAAGATAGCTGAGGAGCACTCCCAACGCAATAAAGTGCGGCGCCGGACTAGATTTGATGGCCGAGCGCGAGCGGTAATGCACTCACTCTGTGTGTGCGGGTTGCGGGAGAATAAAACGATTCGCGGACTCCCGCAAACTAGAAATATCTATGAATAAAACATATAAAAACGAATAGATTTTTATTCATCTGTTGCAGAAAAGCAACAAGAAACAACTAAAACAAAATAGAAACGATTTCCAGGCCAGAGTTTGTATTCATAACATGTTTGCAGCGTTGAGCGATGTAGCCAATCACAGACATATGTGTTTATTTCCTGAACGCAATGGCCAATCAGAAGCATTAAAATAGACTCCCCTCACCCCTCAAAACGGACTTTTTGTTCAGTGCTGAATTATGTATGCTGGCAAATCCTCTAATTATAACAAACAAAGTGTGGATATTATGAAAGATTCATTGTGCAGTCAGCTTCATTGATAATAACGTGTGAGATCGCGATGAACTGTCAGCTTTTTAGGAATTATTAAGGGAGCGCACTTTGCTCGCATTCAGTCATGCCAAACCATGCACGCAGTAGCTGCTTGCTTTAATGTTAAATTAACAGTGGTTTGTGTGTTAATTCTTTAATAACAAATAATTTATCAGGAGTATTTATGCTGATGTGTATGGTGGCGACACGTAGGCTAACTTGAAAGTATTTGGAGGTACAGAAAAAAGTCTATTTGCGGGCGGGAGCGGGACAAAACATAAATGTTGCGGGCGGGAGAAAGTAACATAGAAAGTTGAGAACGTCAGTTATAACGACCCACGTATTAAAAAATGGTCGGGTTTAAATCGGGCTCGGGCTCATAATTACGTTTAATAATGTGTCGGGCCGGGCTCGGACACAACGTGCACGGGCTCGGGTAATAGTCGGGGTCGGGCTTGATTTTTTGGGCCTGATCTAAGCTCTAATTTGTAGCCTACTACTTATCATTTTGATAGTAGGGGGCTAATAAAGCAAATATAACACTTACAGCATGTGTTGCCTTCATTATAAGGCTCATATAAAGCTTTTAAATTTTTGCGGCTCCAGACAGATTTTTTATTTATTTTTTGGTCCAATATGGCTCTTTCAACATTTTGGGTTGCCGACCCCTGCACTAGACCATTTAAGAACTCAAACAACTTTTGCAGATCGATCCATTTATTTACGGGTTGAGCAAAGAGGCTGCACAGTTTGACAAGCGGGCAGCGGTCGCACACCAGACCGCCGGATGGTGTTGCTAAGAACTTGCAATGTATAACTATTATCAGACCGGCCCTCGCAGCCTCGAAACATACCGGCCCACCGGGGAAAGTCCCGACTCTCCCGATTGCCACTCCGCTCCTGCATTGTTATATGCCATCATATTCTGTGCAGGCAATTAGCTTAATGTGCTGTAAAAAGAAAAGCCTGACAATATCACTGCTAAATACCTTTCGGTATTGTAGTATTCCTCCATGTTTCTCACTGACACGCCCCCAACTCGTAAAGATCGGGGCTTAAAGAAAATCCCGAGCTTCCCACTCATATTTACACATTGTGGAGTTCAACTCGTAACGATCTTTACGAGATGACTTGAATGCACCATTAGTTAAAGGTGGGGTAATTTATTTTTATAAACACTTGTTTGTTATACTGGTTGAAACTCTTTTTAAATCCTGATAACAATCAATAATAGAAGTGGTCTAAATATAATACATTTCCGAGCTACCTGCCTGTCAACATACAGTGGCCCAGTCCCAATTTGCATACTATTTGTCCTAAATAGTATTCGAAAATAGAATTAGTACGTCCCAAATCGTAGTATGTTGAAATGAGTGTTCCAAAGATACCCGGACGGTCTACTATTTCCGGTCAGAATCTGAAGTGCAGATCGATGCACACTCTAACAGTTAATATTGCCCACAACAACCCATCGCGCGTTGGACGAGGATTCGGTTAGAACTACAAACACGAGTGAAAAGTGTTAAAAAAACTACAGACATGGAAGACGCGCGAGTCCGGCGGTTATGTAGAGAGATTTAGATAAAGGGGTTTGAGTGATTAATTATCAGTATCTAACCTGACGAAAATATATTTATTCAACGTTGTCTACATAATATTATGATGTACGTTCAACGGCTGTCTGAATTTGCGTACTCGTTTTCATTCACTCCCTCAAGTGAACAATAATTAGTGAACTAACGTAGGGAATACTGAATGAGGGTTTAGGAGGCGATTTCGGATTCAGCCACAGTCATCAGGCACCATCAACAAACAGCAGCCCTCTTTTAGGCCGGGGACACACTGGCTGCATGGCATGAGCGTCTCAGCTGCGTGGTGTGTCCGTTTTTATTTCGGCTCCCATGTTAACAGGTTAGAGCTTGCACACTGCCTGCGTGACACGTGCGTCTCAGGCGCCGAAAACGTGTACATGCTAGAAATAGAACCGATGCCTATTTTTCACGCGACACGCCAAGCGTGTTGGAAGCGCTTCCAGGCAAAATAGAATAGAAAAAGATGTGTATATGTCATTTTGACACGAAAACATATTAATAAATGACATTTTTATGTTTAAAGGGGTCATATAATGCCATTTTTGTACAAGTTAATATGAATCTTTAGGGTCTAAATGAAAACTTTGTAATATACTTTTATTAAAAATTCTCATTAGTATTGTAAGAAAACACTAATTTTACCTGGTCAAAAACAGCTCTGTTTTCAGCACGCCGTTTCAGTGCATATGCCTTTAAATGATAATGAGCTTTGCTCACTCCACCCCACTGTGGGGCGTTTTGACGCAGGTGGAGTGTTGCCTTGACAACAGTTTAGGGTATATTTTGGAGAAAGAATGGCAGCGAGAGTCTCTGAGGACACATTTGTGCAACCGTATCAATTTTAACCGGAGTCGGACCCGGAACAAGATGACGGCCGCGAAGAAGTTCGACAATTAAGGCTCGAACAGGACGTTTCTGAATGGTTGGTTAACGTAATGTCACTTTGATCTATTTTCGTATGTACTGGCAGGGTTTTTAATAACACATTAACCATAACGCGTTGTTCATTATAAACGTGGGATTATGAATTATATTGAGAATGTCGTAACGTTACAGAGAAAACATGCCGCAATATACCCTGAGTGTAAACATTAGCCGCATTCATCGTGAAGCGTGCAAGCGATTTGCAAAGATTATTATTTTCAAATATTGCACCTGTCAATACAGAACAAAATATTCTTTAGCCTATTTTGCAGTCTATACTGACGAGGTTGTCTTTGCTGTATCAGTAGGCTATATATTTATGTTTATATAAACATATATAAATGGTGACTATGTCCCGAGATAGCCCTCCCTGTACGTCACCTAGCAGCAGCAGCGCCGCGTCAGACACGTTTCTGGTGTGCAAAGACACAGAAAACGCCACGCAGCCGCCACGCAGCTGACACGCAACAGAAACGCCACGCTCACGTCACGCAGCCAGTGTGTCTCCGGCCTTACGCCGGTTTCACACTGCATGCATTAGCAGAGCATATTTTTTTCGGCGCCCATGTTAACAGATTATAACATTCACACCGCACGCAGAGGCAGTGCGGCAGCGCGTAGCAGGAGCAGAGCAGGAGCAGCAGTGCCGCGATAGTTTCGGCGCCAGGTCTATTTTTGCCGTGCCGCTTACCTGAATTACCCCTAAAATCCACTGGATCCGTCTACGGCCGGTGTTGTGCCGAATTTCGACCCCCGCCAAATTATTACCCCCCTAGCATTGGTAGGTTTAGGATTTGTTGTGGAGGAGGGGTTAGGGTTAGGGGTTGGGTTAGGATTAGGCAATCAGGTACTGACTTCAACGAGGGGGGTAATAATTTGGCAGGGGGTCGAAATTCGGCACAACACCAGAACGTCAGCGTCGCGGATGCCGGAGCTAATCGCGGCCATTATAGTCAATGCTCTTAAGTCCACCAGCTGCGGACGCAGCGCGTCTCATAAGCAGCCCAGAAGCGTCTCTCCGCGCCGCTCCGCAGAGAATAGGTAGCAGGTCTATTTTCGCCGCTTGCTGCGTCAAACATCGTACCGGGCAGGAAGTCAGACACAGAACGGCATAGAGGATCCGGTCGATTTTCAAAATAAAACACCTTGTAGAAGCACAAAGAGGAAAATTAAAAAAAAAATAAATAAATAGGGTAGCACAACTGTCCACTCCTGAGCCAAAAGAGGAAAAATGAACAACAAATAAACAACGCTCCGATTCTAAGGAAAAATGAAGAAGTCACCAAGGCTCCGCTGCTGAAACGCGTCTGAGACGCTTCCAGTGGACTTTGACGCCGAGCTAGGGACGCATCAAAAACGTGGCGCTGACGTTCCGCCCCGTAGACGGATCCAGTGGATTTTAGGGGTTAAAGTGACAATGCATTGATCATGGCCAAAGTACACAGCAGTTTTACCCAAAAATCACATTGAAGATATCTACTGTGTTTTAAACAATCAATCAAATGACCTTCATCAATTTAAAAAGAAAACAAATGTCCAAAAACAAACTTGTTGCCCAAACTACAAAAACAAAGATGAATCGAACGTTATATAGCCTAATATATCAATTAATAAAATAAGCTTCTTGACAAGTCTTTTCTCTTAAATGTATTTAAAAACGAAATAAAGCAATGCCAGCTTACCCATTATAAAGTACAGTTCAGCCGCGCGCGTCAAACGCTGCCAGTGTGCAAGCAAAACGCACTGCTCCTGCGCTGCTTAAGCTCTGCTAACGCGTGCAGTGTGAAACCGGCGTTACAGTTGACCTTTTTAAGTGAACGCTAAAACGGCTTGCCATAGGCAGATGACTAAATGAGTCAGGTGCACCTAGAACACTTTGCATGTAAAATAAATCGATGACTGTAATAAACACGCGTGGTCACACACACACACACACACACACACACACACACAAACATTCACATCTCTCCATCCTCTCATTGTATTGGTAGTACGATTCACACAGAAACTTTTGCACATTCATTAACGATTCAAACAGCTCAAGCAATAGGATCCAAACAGAATCAATGTGCCATCTGCTCAAACTTACGTGAAATAAACATCCACGGAATGTCCGCAGGCTACAGACGTACACGCGCTGACAGCGAGGCGGGTTTGGCTCGGTTAACTTCCATTGATCGGTGATCTGTGATTTCCCACGCAGGCACACACAGTCACGCGCTTTGACTTATGGGGCGCCGACTGGTGCGAAATGATTTACAGGATTTCCTTCTATTTACAGCAATATAGCTATTTAAAAATATCGGCTGCGGATAAGTTATTGTTTGATGAATAAATGAAACGGCTAATAATTTATTAGCCTTTTATCAGACAGCTTTCTTTCCCCCTCAGTGTGGCTATCTCTTCTCAGACACATGGTGACATCCAGCGGCTGCTTGCATCCTCCTCCAACACCTGAGCATCCCGGTGATCAGCCAATCACATCGTAGGGTTCTGCCCGTTTTTGAAACATCCTAACACGCAGAACCAGGCACTCCATCCTCTCTCAAAGTAAAGGCGACTGAAAAGCGAGGTAATCGAATTGGTAATTTTGCAGTGCATATCAGAGAGCTTAATTAAAATAAAGCTGCAACATTTCATTAATTTGGCATTTCTGTGAGTCCAGGAACTTTCAGCTAGATATATAGCCTAAGTAACTCAGTTGTTAGATGGATTGATGATTGGATGAAGTTATAGATAGAAAAAGGAATATGATTAGACAAATGGATGGATGGATGGATGGATAGATAGATTTATCCTAAAGTATTTCACAAATCATTTAAATCTAAAATGTGTGTTTTATTCAATGAAAAAATTAATTACCATTATGCTCAGATGCAGTGTTTAAATCAGAAAGTTAAATCATTCATTAAATGTATTGACTGCATGGAGCAAGGTTTAAAGTATCACTCGCCAAGCACCAAATGTTTCAAATCAGGCTTCGACAAGTAATTAAAATAGCTGGTACTTATGGCTGGCTTTCTTGATTTACCCGCTATTGGCAGGTGACAAAAAGTTTTGACAAAAAGAAAAAAATTAACCCTGGATATGCAGTGCCTTATAAGTGCTTTATTCCCTAGACCTTTGAATCACAATATAAGATGAGGAGACAGAGACAATAGAAATGACAGGAAGCACTGACTCTCATTAACACATTAAACGTCAACACACATAGTCTCAACAGTCTAATCTATCAGTATGCATCCATACAACCTGTAAACACATTCCTCACGATGGTGGTTTGGAGAGCAGCCAGAAAAAGGATCAAATAGAAAGGCAAGACAACCCTTAGCTCCTTATCGCTACAGTGCAGTGAAACTGCTGAGAGCAGCAGGCTTCAGGGGACTAACTAAAGTGCTTCATGGTGGATGTGAAGAAAATAACAGAAGAGAATTAGGATAAACAACAATCACAGTTCAAATATCACACAAACAGCCACTTCCAATTGAGCCTGACAGAGATTAGGGGATCCAGCTGCTGCTCAGATTCACGCAAGCCCATTAATCTAAGGGGACGTGTACAGAAAAGACTCCTTATGTCTCCTATCCATACAAATTATAGTATAAACATGGATCTCTTGTAAAATTTTAGTCTATTTTCAAAAGAAATTAGTCTGTGCATATTGTGCACGTAATGCAAATTGCATGTATGCATACATTATAGCTGACTAATAGTACAGTAATAATTCAGTCTGATTAGATATGTGGTTTAGTTATATTTTTTGAATTTTATTATATAGAGTGAATAAGATATGAAGTAGTGGTTCCCAACTGGTGGAGAGTAATACAAAAGCAAAGCAAAGCAAAAACAACATGGCATTTCTTTCATTTTTGGACAGATTTTTAGGGAACATTGTAGACAAAGCTACATTTAAATGGCAAAAGTTTGCATCACACAGGATTCGATCAAAGTCTTAATAAATACAGTCCCATTGCACTACACAATACAAAAAAAAAAATGGTTATAGGTTTTGCAAGTAAACTTAAGTCAAAAGCACAGACACAATTTTTCAACCAAACAATAAATCTCTAAATGTTATGACATTTGGTCCTAAATGTCTCTAAACTTTCCTATAAATGTTAAGGTCTCATTGTAAGAAATGACCAGAAATATAACAACAACAACAACAAAAAGCTCTAGGACAAAGGGTTAAAAGCTATAAAAGCTATAAGCATTTGAAAAGTGAATTTTTGAACTGGTGGTGGCGCTAACGATTTGGTTCTAGAGACTCCAAATTTGGTCAGATTATTTTTCAGGACCACCACTATAAGTGAATCTAATTTCATAATTTTAGAAGGTACAGTTCATAAGGCTGCCTTTGACTCCCATTGGAGGAATAATAAAAATAAAGAAAACCAACAGATACAACCAAAGGCTAGGGCACCTTTGGTGCTTGGCCCCTAACAAAACAAAAACAAAGCAAAACACAATATGTCAAGCCATTAATTCAGCCTTTCAGCACGTTAGGTGATATATTATTCAGCAAAAAATCAGGTCATTAATTGGTATATGAATCTGATTACCGAATATACAAACACGTTAAGTATAACAAATGTATATTGTATAATGGGACGTACAAATGATGATTGTACACAATAACACTCATGATTACACTGGTACCAATTAAATAATAAAAAAAAGGAAAGCTGCTTGTAAGATCTATTGCCCGGATTGCATGGTCAGTCCCTATAGCAATCCAGGATTTAGTGCTTTTCTCAAGGGTACAGTGGAAAATTGTGATTTCAATAACATCTCTACCCCTTGATGATTGTTGCTCTTTCTGCTTAGAATTGAATCAGATTGACATGGCAAAACAATTATGGCTAGATTACCTTGTTCACCTTTTTCCATTATAGGGATTATAAAGGGTACATCCTGTAAACTTATCTAATTACGTGTGTTAGTCGCGTGGAGTTCTGTGCCTGTCCTGGGGGCTGTTCCATAAACCAAGATTAGAGTATAAGCCAGGCTTATTTCGGTTAGTCAGGCTTATTTTTGGTAGATTCGGTTTCATAAATCAAACTTAAAAAAGTTCAAACTCAGTTACCCTGGCAACTTATGCTGGGAAACTACCCTGGTCCAGGGCAGGCTAACTGTCAGGCTAAGCCTCAGTTGTTACACAGATCCTCAACACTGACCGACAAGAACACAATGATATTACCACTGACAGTCTCTAATACCATTATCGGACTTTATAAATACACAGTATACAGAAAATCAACTTAAATAAGGCTACAATATAGACAATATAGACACATATATAAGGCGTTTTAAAGTTGTCCGTTTAGGACATGTCATTTTTGTAATAAAGACATTTCAATTAAGGAGTGCCTCGGTTATCAGATAATTCTTTCTCTACACTGTCTCTTATTATATATATATATATATATATATATATATATATATATATATATATATATATATTATGTACTTTATTATGTCTTTCGATTCAAACACATTTAACACAATTATACAAATGGACAGTTCCTTTAAAGACATCATATTTTCCCCCAATAAATATTCCTTATTTTTCCTTCTACTTTTTTTTCTTTTGTGATAATACCAACACATACATATAAATAAAACAATAAATACATATTAATAAAAATATAACATTCACACATATCAAACTCTTATAATGAATGACACATAATTCAAGTCAAGTCAAGTCAAAGTTTATTTATAGAGCACTATTAAAAACAGCAAGTGTTTGACAAAGTGCTGAACATTTATATCCTATATCACTGCTACAAACAATCAATGACACAAAAAATAAAAACAATAAAACAAAAGCAATAAAACAACTCTCATTTAGCGTCAAATGCCAAACAGTAATAATAGGTTTTAAGACTAGATTTAAAAGCAGCAAGTGTCTGAGCCTGTCTGATATACAAGGGCAAATTGTTCCAAAGCTTTGGTCCAGCTACTGCAAATGCTCTTTCGCCCCTGCTCTTCAGCTTAACCCGAGGGACAACTAAAAGCAAATGGTCAGCAGACCTAAGCGCTCTTGGCGGCGCATACTGCTTGATCAGTTCAGACAGATACTTCGGTGCAAGACCATTAAGAGATTTGAAAACAAACATCAAAATCTTAAAATTAATCCTAAAATGGACAGGCAACCAGTGAAGAGAGGAGAGAATAGGGGTAATGTGTTCCTGCTTTCGCGTACCCGTCAACAGGCGTGCTGCTGCATTCTGGACCCTCTGCAATCTGGAGAGAGAGGCCTGACTAATGCCTACAATGCCTACGATGAGATAAAAATATGAAGCAGACTTTGAAAGTCTATAAAAGACAGGAAAGATTTAACCTTGGTGAGTTGTCGCAATTGGAAAAAACTAGACTTAACTACTAAGTTAATCTGTTTATCCAATTTAAAATCACAGTCCATAATCACACCTAAATTCTTAACATATGGTTTCACTAGTGGATTAAATTCCCCAATATCCACCTGTAAGGATTCATAAGTGCCACCAGGCGTGAACAACATGACTTCTGTTTTACTTTCATTAAAACTTAGGAAATTCAGTGCCATCCAGGCCTTAATTTCCTCAAGACACTGTAATAGAGGCCCTAACGTATGAGTGTCTCTCCTTTTCAAAGGCAGATAGATTTGCGTGTCATCTGCATAACAATGAAAAGAGATACCAAACTTCCTGAAAATATGTCCCAGAGGGAGCAAATACAAGGCGAACAAAATAGGCCCCAAAATGGAGCCCTGGGGGACCCCACACGTAAAAGAAGCCGTTGAGGAGGCAAATTCTCCAAGGCGAACTGAGATAGTTCTTTCAGACAAATATGATTTAAACCATGACAACGCAGTACCCTCAATACCAACACATTTTTCTAAGCGTGTAACCAAGACCTTATGGTCTATGGTATCAAATGCAGCGGACAGATCCAGTAAAAATAGAATCGCACAGTTCCCCGAGTCAGTAGTAAGTAACAAATCGTTTGAAACCTTCAACAGTGCAGTTTCTGTACTATGCAGGGACTTAAAGCCAGACTGAAACACTTCATGGATACCATGTAGATCTAGGAATGCATTCAATTGTCCAAATACAACCTTCTCCAGTAATTTAGACAGAAACGAAAGTTTCGAGATAGGTCTAAAATTAGCAAAGACTGTGGGATCCAGGTTCGATTTCTTGATTACTGGTTCCACTGATGCATGTTTAAAAGACTTAGGTACAACTCCCGAGGCCAGGCTGCTATTAATAATCGCAAGTACAGAAGGACCAATAGCATCAAGTGAATCTTTTAGAAGACGTGGAGGAACAATATCCATGCAACATGAGGATAATTTCGTTTCAACAAAAAACTCCCTCAGAGAGACAAGAGACACCGGCACAAACTGATCAAAAACAGCAGTGCGCTCAGAGGAAACGGATAAAAAAGTCAAAGGGGGGGATATATTAGATCTGATAGCCTCAATCTTATCAATAAAAAAGTGTAAAAAATGTTCACACAACTCGGCAGAAGGCTCTAAACAAGTAGCTTGGGGAGTGTTCAGAATAGCATTAATAGTACTGAACAGCACAGCTGGCTTATGGGAATTGTTACAGATAACATTAGAGAGATACTTTGATTTCTCTAATCTAACAGTTTTCTGATATTTAGACAAATTGTACTGTAAAATATCAAATGAGATCTGTAATTTATCCTTCTTCCAACGGCGTTCCGCCCTTCTGCATTCCAGCCTTATAGCCCGAGTTGTAGCATTCAGCCACGGTTGAACTCTAATTTTTTCACGAATCGTCCTGAAAGGGGCAACTGTATCCAAAATATTTTGGCAAGTTAAAAAGAACGATGTAGTTAGTTCTTCGGTATTAAGCCCACATGCGGGCATTGAACAATCAACTTCATTTGCATTAAAAGCTTCAGAAAATAATTGAGCAGTTGAAGGGTTAATCACCCGACAGCGACGTTGTGGAACAGTTACTTTGGAATCACGAGTAATACATATCTCAAATAAAACAGGCAAATGATCAGAAAACGTGGCATCACAGACGTCAATGTTACTAATAGGCAAGCCATATGTCAAAACCAAATCCAGTGTGTGACCACATGTATGTGTGGGACTAACGACAAACTGGGTTAAGTTAAAGGACTCCGCAAGATTTAAAAAAGCTTTGGCCAAAGGCCTGGCGGGACAGCACACATGAATATTAAAATCCCCCACAATTAAAACCCAGTCATATTTAGTCATGATTCCGGCTAAAAAATCAGAAAAATCATCAATAAAGTCCTTGTTATATTTGGGTGGACGATAAACAACCGTGCATAACACAGGATAACTCAGACTTAATTCAAAAACACTCAGTTCAAAACTGGAGTAGGAGGAAGATGGCAGACGCCTACAGTTTAAATGTTCTTTAAAAATAGTTGCTACTCCGCCTCCTCGTCCAGTGAGCCGTGGAGAGTTAAAATAGGTACAGTTCAGAGGTAAAACTTCAGAAAAAACACTCACCAGCACCGATCCAGGTCTCAGTGACACACAACATGTCCAAGTCCTTGGATGTAAAAAAAGTCATTCAAAATGAAGGATTTGTTAGCTAGTGACCTAGCATTCACCAAGGCTAGCCTCACTGGAGTTGAGTCTTTCAATGACTGCGATTCACGGGCCAAAATCCGATGGAGAGTTGCGTCCACACCTCTTTTAAAACGGGATGCCCGGTAAATTTTGACCGGAGGCTCTTTATCCACATCCACACCAGTCGCAGGTACCAACCACCTGTACACGGGATCCCCAGACCGTCGAAGCGCGTACCGACGGCAATCCACGCCAAGATCTCCAAAAATCCAGCGAGGATCGGCATTCGGGAACAGTGTCATCAAAGATTTTATTTTTACTAACAGACCAGCTCGTTTGCCACGGCGTCTGAACCGCTTCTTCCTCTTGAGACAGCATGGGGTTCGGCAGAGATAGGCAGGTAATCCACAGAGGAACGGTGGAGGGGGTAAATTGTTTGTTCCACCCCCATTCACAATATAGATCGGCGTATTATCCAAAGCCGATCTAATGCTAAAAAGTGTTAGGCGATCGTACACTAATAGAGAGTTTGTAATATTTAAAAAAGTCAATAAAAACAAGACAAACATCCATACAACCGGGAGCAGCAAACGGCTAGCCACACACACTGGCGCCATCTTCCGAATCAAGCAATTCCTAATAGTTCTTCTTCTTCTTTCCAATTTTACGGCGGTTGGCATCCAGCTTTTTGGTGCATTACCGCCCCCCTCTACTCCGGAGTGTGGATCAGATACAATAATTACAAAACATCATTGTCCATTCTCTTTCCTACTCTTACATAACCTTAATTCTCTTCATATAAACACTCACATACACAACAAACTTTATTTATCAATTAAATCCTATTGAAAACTCCCGCCTCCCTTAAAAAAGACATCAATATTCTATTCTGCGTCCCATTTACTGCTCTTAATAACCCTTTTAATGTAATCTCCTGCACCCCAATCTGCCTCGACTTATTCTTCATCACCTGCCTCTGCATTTCATATCTCCTACACCTCATAATTATGTGCTCCACTGTCTCATCTTCTTGACATCCCTCACACAACCCTGTCGGGTGCTTCCCTATCATCTTTAGTGTTTTATTCAGCGAACAGTGTCCCAACCTTAGCCTCGTCATCACAGCCTCTTCTCTCCTATTCCCACTTCCCACCCTATCCTCTTTAACATTTCTCTGAATTTGGTATAAGTGCCTCCCTTTCTTCTCTTTATCCCACCTCTCTTGCCACCTTTTATTTATTTTCTCCCAAATTATGCTTTTAACCTCTGCTTTACTAATATTAACCTGCATTTCTACATTCCCTTTTGTTAGCACCCTTTTAGCCAGCCTATCTGCCATCTCATTACCTGTAATACCAACATGTGCTGGAACCCACATAAATTTAACCTGACATCCCATATGACTTAATCTTGTATTTAATTGAAGTACTTCATACAGGATATCTTGCCGAGCTTTTGAATGGAATGACCTTAAACTTGCCAAGACTGATAAGGAATCAGAGCAAATTAAAACCTTTCCCTGTCTTACCTTTTCCACCCATTGCAAAGCACTTAAAATTGCCAACATCTCTACAGAATATACCCCTAAACTATTAGATGTGTTTATACTCATTTCTACTTCTTTCCCTGGAATTGCTACCCCAAACCCTGTTTCTTCTGTCTCTGGTTTTTTAGCACCATCCGTATAAATCTGCATAAATTCACTATAGTTTCCACCTACTCTGTTATTAAATATACTTTTCAGATTAACTTCTTCCTTTCCCTTCCTTTTTTCCTCAAGCACGTACCAGTCTACTTCAGGCCATGTCATCTTCCAAGGGGCAATCTCTGGAAAAACTACCGTAGGGCTTATTCTAAGATTAAATACTTCTAACTCTTTTGCTACATTATTTCCAATCCGACCAAAATTTTCCTTTAACTTTCTTCCATTTTCCCAGCAATCCTGCAATACTGCTTTCGTGGGATGCGAGTCATTATGGCCCTGCAATCCAGCCCAGTAATTAGCCATCAATTGAATCCTTCTTAATTCCAGTGGCAGTTCTCCCATTTCCACTCGTATGGCAGGTACTGAAGACGTTTTAAAAGCACCACAGCAAATTCTTAAAGCTTGATTCTGAATAACCTCCAGCCTCATTAAAAGAGACTTAGCTGCAGACCCAACCACTATACTACCATAATACAACACTGATCTTATTAGAGCCACATATATACTCTTAAGCGATGACCGACTGGCTCCCCACTCTCTTCCTGTCAAACATCTCATCACATTAATTACTTTTTTGCACTTGTCTTCCATTTTCTTTACATGTTCTGCAAACGTCAACCTTGCATCTAAAATCACTCCCAAAAACTTAATGGAACTTACCCTCTCCAACTCTCTCCCATACATCATTAGCTTAACTTCTTCCTGAATTCTTTTCCTGGTAAAAAAGACTGTCTGAGTCTTTTCTATTGAGAACCTAAATCCCCTGTCATAAGCCCACTCTACCACTTTGTCAATTGCTTTCTGTACCTTCCTAATTGTGTACTGTATGTTCCTTCCTCTTTTCCACATTGCCCCATCATCTGCAAACAATGATGTTCCAATATCTTCTGAAACATTTGCAAAGACATCATTTATCATTATAATAAATAACAAAGGACTTATCACACTTCCTTGAGGTGTCCCATTCCCCACCTCATATTGACTTGACACTTCTGCCCCTATTCTCACTTGAATTTTCCTACCAAACAGAAAATCTTTTATCCAGTTAAACAAATTCCCACCTATCCCTATTTTATCCAACTTGATTAATAGCCCCTCCTTCCACAACATATCATAAGCCTTTTCAATATCAAAAAATACTGCAACTACAGTCTCTTTAATTGCTTGTGCCCTTCTTATTTCAGTCTCTAATCTCACTACTGAATCCATTGTATTCCTTCCCTTCCTAAAACCACTCTGACAACTTACCAGTAATCCTCTTTTCTCCATTTCATACGACAATCTCTCTGTTATCATCCTCTCCATTATTTTACACAAGTTAGATGTTAAAGCAATTGGTCTATAACTTATGGGTTTACTTGGATCTTTGCCAGGTTTCCTAATTGGAACCACTACTGCTTCTTTCCATGCAACTGGCAGTTTTCCCTCCTTCCATATCTTGTTAAAAAGTTCCAGTAACTTAAATAGTGATCTTTCCCCAAGGTATTTTAACATTACATAACATACCTGATCCTTTCCTGGAGAGGTAGGCTTTGCTCTTTTAATCGCTCTAACCAATTCCGCCAGAGAAAAAGGCTCATCAATGACACTACCAGTCTCTTCCTTCCTATTTAACGCATGCATATTTTGATTTAAAGTTACTGACCTTCTCCTTCTCTCTTCTTCTGATAAATTTTCTGAACTATGTATCTTTGTAAACGACTTTGCCAATATTTCTGCCTTTTCTAGATTGGTGACACCTATCTCCTCCTCTAATGTCAATACTGGGTACTCCCAATGTCTCCTATCTCCACCCATTCTCTTTATCATAGACCATACCTTACCCACCGGTGTTGACCTTCCAATTTCATCACAAAATTTACTCCAACTTGCCCTCTTTGCCTGCCGAATAGTTCTTCTCACTTCTGCCTGCGCTTTTTTATACTGAATTAATGACTGCATGTTGTGATCCCTCTTTACTAGTTTAAACGCTTTATTTCTTTTCCTCACTGCCTTTTGACACTCTTCATTCCACCAAGGCACCAATTTCCGATTACCTCTGTTTTTCCCTTTAGGAATAGCTTCTTCCGCTGCTATTATGATTGCTGACGTAACTTGGTTACTTATCTCCTCTATACTTCCTGCTGTTTCAATCCTAGTCATTATTTCTTCACTCACCCTCTTGAATTGATCCCAGTCTGCTTTTCCAAATATCCACTTTGGGATCCTTTCTTCTACCCTTATTTCTTGCCTCCCACCTACTCTGCATAAAACTGGGTAGTGATCACTACCCAGTGTAGTTGTTAGCCATACCTCCCATCTAGTATTTCCAGCCAAAGTGTTAGACACTAATGTTAAGTCTAATGCAGACTCCATTCCTGTTACTAAATTTACCCTAGTTCCCCTTCCATCATTCAGACTAACCAATTCTCTTTCATCCATCAATTCTTCAATTATCTTACCATTTGCATCTGTTTGTTCTCCCCCCCACACAGGGCTATGAGCATTAAAGTCTGCACACCAAATTACTTTTTGTCTATCCTGACCTTGAATACTTAATAAATTATCAATCATCAGCCTTTTACACGGGTTATAGTAGTTAATAACACTTATCCCCTCCCCTCTTTCCCACACCTCCACCGCTATATATTCCTGCTCATCTCCCATTTCTATTAACCTATAAGTCAATCCAAGCTTTATAAATGTTGCACACCCACCTCCTCCTCCATCAATCCTATCTTTCCTTAACACAGTGTATCCATGAATTACAAAATCAAGACTTGGTTTCAGCCAAGTTTCCTGTATACACATCACATCTGGTTTCTCTTCCAATTCATTTATAAAATGCTTAAATTCTTGACCATTCGCCATTAAGCTTCTAGCATTCCATTGTAAAAGAATTACCATTAAAATGATTAACCAACCCATGACGCTTCTTGACTTGACTGAATAGTAAGGTTCTCTCTTACTTCTTCCCACGTCAGTCCTACCAGTCCTAAATGATTAACTGCAGCTTTAACTATCAACTGGATTTTTTCATTTTTTGATTTAACTTCTGCAGTGCTATTAATCACCCCTGCTATGAATGTAACTAGATCTCTTTTTCCCACATACATTCTTTCATTGGTTCTTTGATGTTGTACTTGTTCTTCCACAACTTCTGGTTCTCTCATTACATATACCCTCTCTTTTGACACTCTTACAGCTTCAGCATAGGATATCCTTTTCTCCACTATTATCTTTTGAATATTAGTCTCCTGTCTCATAATTTCACACCCTCCATATGCTACATTGTGGGCACCTCCACAACTGCAACATTTTGGTGGAATCCCTGTACCACACTTCCCATATTCATGATCTCCTCCACATCTAGCACACCTTCTCTCCCTATTACAATTCTTTGCTGTGTGCCCAAATCTCTGGCAGTTATAGCACCTCATCGGTTTTGGTACAAACATCCTGACTGGATAACTCATAAAACCCAAGAATACTTTCTTTGGAACATGTTCTCCTTCAAATTCTACTGACACCGATTCACTATCTCTCATCACTCCTTCCTTTGCTGATTTCAATCTTTGTACATTAAGTACTTTCCCTCCTTTAATATTCCTTTTTAATTCTTCCATGCTAACACTTATTGGCACCCCCGTTATCACTCCTATGTTTCCACCTCCCATCCGAGCTCCTACCCTTCCCGTATTTTCCACCTTGCATTTTCCTATCTCTTTAACTTTTAGCGCTTTTTCCATTTGCACTGTATCAGCACATCTCACCAATAAATTGCCATCATTTAGAACCTTTGCATATTCAATATCCCCTATCTTGTTTGCCAGAGTTGTTGTTAGCACTAGTGGGCTAACTTTCTTCATGCTCCCCTGGTTCTTTTCATTAAATCTTATTATGACTACATAATTTTCCTCTCTTCCTTTTTGAACCATACCTTGCCCCTCTTCTTCACTTTCTGTATCATTATCTTTCTCATTTCTGACTCTTTTATTCCCTTTGGTTCTCTTGTCACTCATCCGTCCCCTACTTTCTTCCCTTTCTTCATCTTCTCCTTCATCATAATCCATATTATTCCAGCCACCTACCTCTGATCCATTCACGGAGCAGTCGTGCTCAACCGCCTTTTCAATCTCGGCCTCTGAAGATTTAGAAAAGGAAAACACTTTTTACTTCAGTAGTAATACAACAGTGTTTGCTTTTCTTCTTCCGTTAGGTTAGTCACACCGATCTCAACACACGAATCAGTGTGTGTGTCTCCGTCGGTAGTTCCTGAAGGCCTGTGGATTCGGATCAACGCCTCTCTGTCACGTACAGCGCTTGCAAAAAAACGCGACGTCACCAGCGTCCTCCCCCGTCCCTTCCTAATAGTTATTCAAGTAATATTATTTAAATATCAAATATTCAATATTAAATAAGTAAATAAATAAAATAACAAATAACTAGAAATAAAAGGGAAGGTTATATAAAAATGTAGTTAATGTAGGCCAATATATATTCCTTTATTTTATTGAATATTCTTTGATTTTAGAGTTGCACATATCTTTTCAAAAAGTATACATTTGTTCTTAATTTAATGTTATCCTCTCCATAATGTACTTTAGAAACTAAATCTAACCACTCATTTAAAACCGGGGATTCTTGCTTTCTCAAAAAAATTATTGCATAAAAAGCTGTAATTCTCAGCATTCTAAATAAGTATATATCATCTTTATAAAGTAGCATAGGTCCTATACCCAAAACTATATTTTGTATCTTTATATATTTAGTTTCTTAAAAAAAATCTTCCCTGAATTAGGCTACTTCTGTTCAATTTCTTTTTTTTTATTAGAAGTATGAAATATATGAGTGTAATGAGCTAGAAGTTCACTGCAACTTATCCAACATCCTAAAGAGAAATTATTATAATTAGAAGATATTTCTAGTGTTATAAAATCTCGCATATTAATTTTCCAAGCAAAATGTATATTTTAGTCAGAATTATTGCGCTCCTATTTGGCTCGCATGCGCGCAGCAGCGCTCGTTCAATATGAAGATTAGCAGCAAAATGGATACATTTGCACGACTTTCTAACATTTACAGATGGAGAATATAACTGTAAAATGTAATTTTTGCACTGAGGGGGGGAAAAAACATGTCACAAACGCATAAAACAGCAAAAAATATACCCTGTTTGATGGTGGATCGATTTGATCCACGATCGACCTCTAGAGCTGCTTCAGAAACGTATGCACACGCAATTATCTAGACTAGATAAACCTGGATCAAATTAGTGAGATTGCGTGAACCTCAATTACCTTTTATGGAACCACTTTAGCCCCAACTTATTTGTTAGGCTCATTAAAGTCCGGTTTTGGAGTTTAATCCCCGCTTTTCTAAGCTTCATTTATGGAACAGCCCCCTGTTCTGCCATGTCTGTGTTGGATTAAGTTCTGAGACCTTGGATTTCTTTTGTTGGTTTGTTTGTTTTATGTTTTATCTTTATTAAACCTCTTCATTTCACTCCGCACTTGAGTCCTCTTTTCCATTCTCCACTACCCACCGTGACAGGTTCCTAACCGACGAAGAAGACTTGACAGAGCAGCCATCAAGTGTTAGACAGTATTCTAGGTTATTACGTGTGGAAGTTTTTTGTCCAATAATTAGAATCTCTGTTTTTTCAGAATTAAGTAGTAGGAAATTACTAGTTATCCAGTTTTTTAAATTAGCTATGCATTCCGTTAATTTTGTGGATTGGTAAGTTTCGTCAGGGCGTGAAGAAATATAGAGCTGAGTATCATCAGCATAACAGTGAAAACTAATGCCATGCTTCCTAATGATATCTCCAAAGGGTAGCATGTACAGAGTGAACAGCAACGGTCTTAGTACTGAGCCTTGTGGTACACCATACTGAACTTTTGACCGATCAGACATCTCTTAATTTACTGCTACAAACTGATAACGGTCAGATAAGTATTATTTAAACCATGCTCGTGCAATTCCACTAATACCAATATAATTTTTGAGTCTATTCAAAAGAATGTTGTGGTCGATAGTGTCAAATGCAGAACTAAGATCGAGTAACACTAATAGAGAGATACAACCATGATCAGATGATAAGAACAAATCATTTGTGACTCTAATGAGAGCTGTCTCAGTACTATGATACGGTCTAAATCCTGACTGAAAATTCTCACAGATAATATTTATTTAAAAAAAGGAACATAGTTGTGAAGATACTGCCTTTTCTACTATCTTTGACAGAAAATGTAGATTCGAGATCGGCCTGTAATTCACTAATTCTGTAGGATCAAGTTGTGTTTTTTTAACAAGTGGTTTAATCATAGCCAGCTTAAAAGTTTTTGATACGTATCCTAATGACAAAGATGAATTAATGATATTAAGAAGAGGATCTATGACCTATGATCTATGAAGCATCGAGTTTAGTCGGTATAGGGTCTAACATACATGTTGTCGATTTAGATGATTTAAAGCAACACTAAGTACAAATTTTTACCTTAAAATAATGTTTCCAAAATCGTTTCAGTGGTTCATCAAGTCGTGACATGGTGAAATGCACTTATGCCACAGCTTTGCGGTCCTTTATCTGATATATCCACGCTATGTTAGATTGCCAGATCGGGTCGCGTTTCTGTAGTTCTAATGAGACATAAGAAAACTACTAATTTGACTTGCTTTACGGCAAGCGTTACAATTGCTACAATTGCTCGTTTGTGATGTCGCAATACATCATACTTTCATAAAATCATGCATCATACTCTACCTTGTCTGTGGCCATTGTTGATTCCAAAGCCGGTGCTGGATAAACAGAGAGCATGTGCGTGCGCGTGCGACAGTAGGCTTTGGTAGGCTAAATTATTTACGACAGCGGTAATGGACAATTCTGCTTTCAACCTGTAGGGCGACCGCAGAGGAAAAGTCACTTGGTGTTGCTTTAATGAGTTTATAAAATTCACCCTCTCCTATAGCAATGAATGAATCGAATTTTTCGTCAGTGAGACTACACTGCACTGTCTGATGCGATACTGTAGTAGATGCTGTAGATACTGTAAAATTTGCATAGTTATAATTTTCTCCCTGATATTATCAATCTTGTAAGTAAAAAAGTTCATAAAGTCATTACAGCTGTGCTGCTTGGAAACATCTGGGCTTGAAGCTTTATTTTTCGTTAGTTTAGCCTCAGTTTCAAATAAATACCTAGGGTTTTGCTTATTTTCTTCTAATAAGGTTGAAAAATAAGCAGATCTAGCAGTTTTTAAGGCCTCTCTGTATGCAATCATGGTCTCTTTCCATGAAATGCGAAATACCTCTAGTTTTGATTTCTTCCAGTTGCGCTCCGTTTTTCTGGCTGCTCTCTTATGGGCCTGAGTGTGCTCGTTGTACCATGGCGTTGGAATATTTTCTTTAATCTTCTTTAAACGCAAAGGAGCAACTATGTCTAAAGTGCTGGAAAAGAGAGAGTTAAAAGTTGCTCAAATGTGATTTGTCATTTACACTAGATATTGTTACATTTAGCACCAACACTTCAAACGAATTATATTTGAAACTAGACTTCTTAGTAAAAATATAAATATAAAATATTCTGAAAATATTACTATAAATTACAGCAACACCTCCCCCTTTGCCTTTCATACATGGGTTCATATTTATAACTGTAATCTTGGGGGATGCACTCATTTAAAGTAATGTAATTGTTTGGTTTTAGCCAGGTTTCTGTCAAACACAGCACATCTAGGTTATGGTCTGTGATCATATCATTAACGATAAGTGCTTTTGAAGTAAGGGATCGAATATTCAGCAACCCGAGCTTTATCATTTGTTCATTTGTATTATTTCTGTTTTTTATTTGTTGAACATCAATTAAATTTTTACCCTTAGATGAGTTTGGAAGTTTTTTGTATTTCCTAATTCGGGGAACAGACACAGTCTCTATATGATAATATCTAGGTGAAAGAGACTCTATGTGATGGGATTTAGCTGACCTCAGTGACGTGAGACCGCTAGCAGACGGTCGGTTTAGCCAGTTTCCTGACCTGAGCCCCAGATTTTCATGTTTGAGGTCTAAGACTATGTGCCATATTACTAGAGAGAAGAGCAGCACCTTCCCAGGAGGGATGAATACCATCTCTTTTCAACAGGTCAGGTCTGCCCCAAAAACTTTTCCAATTGTCTATGAATTCTATATTATTTTACAGACACCACTTAGACAGCCAGCCATTGAGTAAGGACAGTCTACTAACTATCTCATCACTCCTTCAAATAGGAAGGGGGCCAGAACAAATTACAGTGCCTGACATCGTACTTGCGAGTTCACACACCTCTTTAACATTTTTTTTAGTGATCTCCGACCGGCGAAGTCGAACATCATTAGTGCCAACGTGAATAATAATCTTAGAGAATTTACAATTATCATTAGCCAGCACTTTTAAATTTGCTTTGATGTCAGGCGATCTGGCTCCCGGCAAACATGTGACTATGGTGGCTGGTGTCTCTATTTTCACGTTCCGTATAATAGAATCGCCAATAACTGGGGCACATTCAAAAGGATTCTCAGTGGGTGTTTCACTGAGAGGGGAGAATCCGTTTGATGTTGTAATCGGAACGGAAGAGCGGTGTTTTTTCCCGCGACTACACCGTCTCACCGTCACCCAATTGCCGTGCTGCACGGGCTCTACTACAGCCGGAACCGAACAATGTTCAGTGTTCTCTAAGCTAATCGCATCCAAAGTAGTATCTAAAGCCCTTGCACTCTTACAATTAACCTCAATTAAAGTTTGGATGCATGTGTCTATTTCTGAAATCTTCTCCGTCAGCCAGACTATCTCCCTGCATTTATCACATGTAAATCCTGTGCTGACAGAGAAGGCTATGCTATACATGTTACATGAAGTGCAAGTGACAATAAGAGGAGATGATGACATGACTCACCGTGTTTGTTTGACTGACTGATACTCACCTCAGTTGTTGATGGATTGGTAAAAGGTGCGAGCGCGCAACCAAAATAAATAAATAAATGAGCGCACTGATGGCACACTAACAGGCTAGCGAATTACTAGCGTGTTGTGCTAGCAACGATTTAGATTGAAGCTAGCAATGTAAAGTTAATATGTGATATTGAGTAAGTTATATTTAGCAGTATAAACAAAAGGAAATGCTTGTAAATAATGATTCAAAACAGAGAGATATACGAGGCTTACAGATGCAAACCAAACCCTATATATAGTCAAGTCAAGTCACAATACAGATTGTTTCAAAGCAGCTTTACAGTAAAACAGGAAAATTATGAATATCGGCTTGTTCAGCTACTGTATAGTCAGTCCAGTGTTGATTCAGTTTAGTTGTAAAGATCATAAATTATGAAATTAGTTAATTTCATCTATAAAGCAGTTCTGCAAAAAAAAAAAAATTATATATATATATATATATATATATATATATATATATATATATATATATATTGATATTGGTATTATATCACCGTTCCTTGTCAAAAGTCCCTTTTTGCTTGACAATCTGATTCATCACACCGGTATGGAGTCGAAGCTGACCATAGGGGTCTGTGCAAAGGACCTGTCTAGTTCTTGTGGTCTTTGCTGAGGATCTGTGCCGATGGCTGCTGAGCAGATAGTATAATTTGCAATCAAAATGGGTTACACTTTATTTCAATGGTCCACTTTAGACATTCTACTAAACTATAAGTAACTTTGCAACTATACGTCAACTAACTCTCATTAGAGTATTAGTTACAAAGTTACTTATATTCAGTAGAATGTCTGTTGGGGGACAATCACAATAAAATATTAGCAGATATTAAGCAGACAGTCTACTAATACATAATCTACTAATGTAGTTGCAAAGTTACTTATAGTTAGTAGAATGTCTAAAGTGGACAAAAAGTAAAGTTTTACCTAAAAATGTTGCATACTAATCAAATTAGAATAGAAAGTAGAAGCATTTCATTTTGAACCCTCTGTTTATATATCAGTGAAAATGGTTTAGAAAGTTGTCAGTGTCTCCACAGAGATTTAAACAGATTTGCTACATTAGGTCTGGTGCAGATGTTGACTCACACTAACACACACCACACGACGTACTGTAGAAGCACATACCCAAGTGTGGTCAAGTTGGTTTTGAGATCTGCTTTGATCCCAACTATGGGTTGTTGATCTCATATATGTGTTGCCATGGAAACAGATCAAACATCTCTACAGCACACCACCTAAACATCACTAAAACCGATCTTTGGTCAAATCAGTGGAGTGGGAGAACCAAGACCTGCTATCTCCTGAGCCATTACCATCTCTCTTTAACTCACTCACTCCCTTTACATTCCCTTGTTCCTACTATTTGGCTTTCGTTGTGTCCTTGTGCCCGACAACACTCTCTCATATCATTTATTATCTTCTGCTGGAGGATCCTCTCTTTCTCCAACCACATGTCTAAAAACCCTTCGTTTAAAGATGTGGCTTTATTTGTGGTTACATGTTTTCCACTTTTGTTAAACTTTACAGCTGCAATTGGCATTTAAAAAAAAACGATTTTTAAGTTGATTAAACTTTGACCGATAATCTTTTAGACAATTTAAGTTAACATGATATAAATTAACATTTCAAGTTCTCAGTAGTTTCACATTCTACATTTATTGTGCAATTTTGGCACTTTCTGTGTATTTTTGTAGTGAGAACTAAACCAGCACATTAAAAACGGCCAAACTCAAATAAAATAAATACAAAATAAAACAGCTTATTTAATATTTCGTTGGACTACCTGAGGGTGACAATTGCCAATTCTATTTCAAATAAATGGTATTCTTTTAACTTTATATTCATCAAAGAAAAAAAGATACATCATGGTTTCCACAATAATATTAAGCAGCAACTGTTTTCAACAGTGATAATAATAAGAAATGGAGGCTTTAGCATTAAGTTCTGCCGGGAAGACTCAATTTCTGCGTCACTTATTACCTTCTCATCTATTCAATCGTGTTCTAGTGCTCGTGGTATAAAAGACCGGTACTTACACATGTTTGAGTTCGCAGATGCTGACGCTTCCATTCACCTCCATCCTCCCCACCACCACCAAGACGGTTCCTTCCCCTCCATCCTCACCACCAGGATGGTCCCTTCCTATACCTCCCAGGGGGTTGGCTGCGCCCCTGCCTTCATCTTCAGTCAGGAAATGCAGAGACCGGACCCTCGGATTGCAAGCTATGGATGGGGCCGTCGCCAAAGAACTTTATTGCTTGCTGGGCTATCAATAAATTTATAATTGTTCCAGGATTTATTCTCCCGAGTCTTTCTGGTAAAAATGTTTATTGAGCACCAAAACGGCGTACGAGTGACAAAATGATTTTTGAAGGGTTATGTGACACTGTAGACTGGAGTAATGGCTTTTATGTCATGTCAATGCATGTCATACATCACAAGAGATATCAGTGTTCTACTTCTCATCTCATGACTCCACAATCACCTTAGTGGGGTCAGGGGGTCCACTCTGTGACCTAGGGCCCAAAGATAGCTGTAAGATAAGATCCTAAGAACACTAAAAATCTTCTAAAACAATAAATGAGTTCACCTCAACTGATTTCCTGCAGAGTAGCTCTGCTAAGCAGCAGGGATGCAGGAGCAAAATGGTGCTGTTTGCCAAAGGTGTGAATTTATGAAGGATTACCTGTCTGATTGCTGAACTTCTTAGACAACATGACTAAGCTTCTAGTATTGCTCAACTTCATTGTTTACAATGCTTTAAGCAACCATCTGGCAGCAGAGTCAGTGACGTTTGCCAATCTAAAGAGACTCCAGGGCCAGTGATATGTATTGAATGTGGGTGGATTATGCATTGGACTGAAGTATGTGGCATCTGATTGTTTACCACAGCAGTTTCAGAGTTTGATTTACCGATACACCAGAGCTTAGGCTGTCTTATTTGAGTCTGCAGTGCCAATCTGTTAGACAAACAGTGTGCATTTACTTAGAAAAGAGAGAGAAGGAGAGAGACAGATCAAAATAATTCTTAAAGGGATAGTTCACACACAAAATAAAAATTCTGTCATCATTCACTCACCCATAGTGTTTAACCCGTAAAACTTTTTTTTGCTCTGTAGAAAACAAAAGGAGATATTTTAAATAATGTTCAGACTTCTCTTTTTTATAGAATGAAAGTAAATAATGATTTATACTGTTCAGAGATAAAAGAAAATTCAGAAATTCTAAATAAATTGTTTTGAAGCCATACAATAGCTTTATATGACGGTGTCATGATACCGGCCCCCCTGGTCTGCACCAGTTCTAAGCTGACTGCTAGGCACAGCACCGGGGGGTTGCCTGCCCAGGCTCTCTCCCGGCCCAGCCCCGCTGCACGCCTCAGCCTGACCGGCCCAGTCCTTAGAACCACTTCTGAACCCACTGCCTGTTCTGTCACAGCCAAGGACGCCATGTCTGAACCCTCTGCCTGCCCTTGTATGGCCAAGGGGGCCATTTGTAAACTTCCTGTCTGCCCTAACACGACCACGGAGGTCGTCCCTGAACATCTGCTCTACTGTGGTGGTCTTCCGCTGGTTCTCTGGTTTTCATTAAATAAATGCATTTGGAGCCAGCTCTTCCTCGTTTATTGAGTGCACCTATCATTACAGAGGGAAAGACTGAAAGGGTTAGTTCACCCAAAAGTGTTTAACTGTCATAATTTATTCACCCTTTCAAGTTTCCCAAACAATCCCCATGTCTTCTACTGGCCACTTAAACAGATTGCCCCGCCCCTAGCTCACTCTGTTGGGTTTATACACTTGCAAATGGCTCTTATAACTTGACTCTATATATTAATTTGATTTAAATGATAGGAGAAAGTAATTCGACCAAAAAAAAAAAAAAACTATACAAATAGCTACAGTACATACACTACTTTTAAACAAACATACAGAACTGACAAAATAGATGTTCTATAGACATTTACAGTTTACATGCAGCCTCTGCTCTCTCACACAAAGTCAGACAATATTTCATGGCCTTGAAAGCACTTGATGAATTTTCATCTTCATTTGGCAAAAAATTATTAACTCCCACAAGTCTACAAAACCAAGCACTTTATAAAACTAAAAAAGAACAGGAGCTTTGTGTTGATTTATGAATCAATGAATAAAATACAATAATGTTGTGTCCTGACTCTATAAAGTGTTTGATGGCAGAACAGATGATTTTTTTCCCTCATCTTCAGTGTCACTGTTTCTCAACAGGTTCATTTTCTCTCTGGTTCATGCTTGAGGGGGAGGGGGTGGAAATCTGACACATACACAACAGCAGTAACAGCAGCAGCTTAAAGCATGACTAATCAAGCATGAAGTGGCATGGATGCAATTGAGCACATTAACAACCAAAAACAAATGCTAAACAAACCATGACTCATATAACAAGTCAATTTCTTTGTGTGCCATTCTGTGCCTCCAAAAACCTCACTCATTTTTGACGTCCATGCCAAATTATGGCATTCAGATCTCAGTGAGCTTTTAAAGCAGGTACAGTATGCCAGGTGCATAAAGATAAATTAAATTTATTTTATTTTTTATACATTTAAAACATCCTAACATTCTGGTTCATAAACATGGCGAACCACCGAGGTAATGGAGAGATTGCCCTTGGCTTTGCAGAATAAGAATAAGACCTCGAATACCAGGGCCAATTTCCCACATTTGTTCGTGTGCAAGTTATGTGGCCTACCTATTAAAATGGTAATCTCAGCTCACAGCTGTTTTCACGAGTAGTATGAAGCTGCAGACTCCTGCAGCTACAGTCCCCCATCCAGAGTCCCGCATTCTCAGACCCCTCATTTTTCGAGACAGCGCCTCCTATCAAATTGGATCGGATAAACATGTGAAGAACTTAAGCCAAAACGTGAGTATCGTCAATTTTATTTAGCAAATCATACTCATTCGATTTCTTTTTTAATCAACCCACTTTATAGCTCATCGATACACCAACATATGAATAGTCCATTTAATATTTGTAAAGATGGTTTGTAACAAAATTTGAGCCATTATTGTATGTTTTTTCGCCTTTTTCCCCCGAAAATATTTTGATAGCTAACGTTAGCCTTTAACCGTGGACATTTTGCAGACAAGCCATTGTAAAAATTTTATTAAAATTAGTTGACATTAAAGTAGACCAATTAAATACATTAAGTGTGTTAATATCAAAGAATGTCATCATTAATTATTTAATCAGATTTACCATTTGAGCTTTTTTTAATTACCGGACCTTTTCTCCTAAAACTATAAATTGAATTAATTAATGCTGGAGTAATTATGTAACTTTATATAATTTATGTAGACTACTTAAATTAGTTCTTATAAAACGTAGGCTAAGTATTAAAATGAATCAATAGGCCTATTAATTTAACTGTGATATGAAGTTGTTGCCAGCCATTTACAACTCATACAATTGCCAATACAATAGTAATCAAATTTACTATGCCTTCACTATGTATTAACCAGTCTATGGTATTAACATGTGAGGTAGAATGTGTCATTTGGCCTTTTGTTTGGGTTCCTTGTTTTAATTTGTATTGACTGAAATTTGACTACGGGCTCTGTGGGGTGGTCTTAAAATTTCTCTCTTTTTTTTAAAGATGGATATAACAATTCCAAAAATATTATTTATTATTACACAATATTTTTGACAATGGCATTCATCTTTTATTTTAGTGAAGTCGAGGAATTTGATAGAGCGATTGCAAAAATAATGAAAAAAGAAGGAATATTCGCCTACCAGAAAGTTATTATTTTACCTTATGCATTTACATCACATTTTACATTTATTCATTTAGCAGACGCTTTTATCCAAAGCGACTTATAAATGAGGAGTTTTTTTAATGCAACTGAAGACGAGAAGTAAAGTCACTAACACAATTCTTTCTTCCTTTTTTCTTTGCTTTGTCCTGTTTACAGCAAGATGATGTTTAGGTGATCGTTAAATAAAGTACAGAATTGTTTTGTCTATTCTTATTTGAGTTTTGCTTCGCATTCAAAATATCGAAAAACAGGTTCTGTAATGTTAGCATGGTATAATGTTATTTAGACTTTTATAGGTTGAACTGAAAGAAAAATTGGAATTTGAATTAAAAAAAACATTGTAGCAATATAATATCACATAATATTTTTCAGAAGATAGTTCAATCTGTAATTGTTTCCCTTCCATCAGTAATTTTCTTTCAATTACACCCACGCTCATAAAATAACTACTGGGTAATTTGTTAGTCAGAGAACACAATGAGTTTTTTTGGCACATGCATTAAGCAGGGAATGCAAATATTTATTTGGATAACTTTAAATAAAATGAGACCGTAATATTGCATAATATTGTTTTCAATGGCATTTGGATAAGGGTGTTATACGATCTTATGAAGGGTCATAGAACACGGGACTCTGTGTGCGGGTGTTATACGATCTTCCGAACAGCAGGAGGCGCTGTCTCGAAAAACTAGGGGTCTGAGAATGCGGGACTCTGGGTGGGGGACTGTAACTGCAGGCTCTGAGTCTGCAGCTTCATAATATTGGTTTTCACCATCATTCCAGATTGAAGTTTTGTGTCCTGGGTTACTCTTACATGCCACACGGACAATTAAGATGTGCAACAGATGGTAGCCTAATAAACTGACATTTAAGAAAATAGTAACCATTAAATTTGCATACTGTTGCATACATCCACTCTCCGAACTGCTTGTTCTGTGCAGGGTGATGCCTGGATGCCAGGAGCCTATCCCAGCCAAAGGCAGGGAAACAACCTGGAAAGATGGCCAGTCCATCATAGGGCTTGTTTGCTGTACAGTGTACGTTAATTTAATGTGAAATGTAACAATGAACACATACTATTCTGAAACAATTTACTGCAGTTAAAAAAAAAAAAATATTAGGGAGGCAGCCAAGATGAGTAACAGCTTTCTTTAGGTGCATTCACTTAAGCTGCATTCATTCAAACGAGCCGCGCGGCGCGCGAAGAAAGAGAGTGAGGAAAGGAGGTGGTCTGTTTTAAATCCTTTGTCTTGGGATCAAACAACCTCTGCCGTTATCTTGGTGGGTTCTGAGCCGTGCCATAACTGAACCAATCAGCCTTTTCCAAACTATCTAACTTTGACCAGTTCTTCCTCTATTTAGGCTCGTCTCTTTGAAGCTTGCAGGGCCATAAAGTCGTTTTGTAGACTAGCTGGAGCCGGGATCTTTACGGTTCTGGAATGTTGAGTTTTGTGTGGCATTATGTTTGAACGAATCACCTGGAAGAATCATTTGTGTTTGGTTCACCCTCAATTACAGACGACGACTCAGGCTCAGGAACAGACGCCGACTCAGGCTCAGGAACAGACGCCGACTCAGGCTCAGGAACAGACGCCGACTCAGGCTCAGGAACAGACGCCGACTCAGGCTCAGGAACAGACGCCGACTCAGGCTCAGGAACAGACGCCGACTCAGGCTCAGGAACAGACGCCGACTCAGGCTCAGGAACAGACGCCGACTCAGGCTCAGGAACAGACGCCGACTCAGGCTCAGGAACAGACGCCGACTCAGGCTCAGGAACAGACGCCGACTCAGGCTCAGGAACAGACGCCGACTCAGGCTCAGGAACAGACGCCGGCTCAGGCACAGGAACAGCCACCCTTGAGGTGTGTGCCCCCCAGGCACGCAGGACCGCCGCTACATAAAATGTGAAGACAGCCCGCTTGGCCGTGACAGGACTGATGGTGGTCAGCTCTGGATCAACCGGATCAGAGACCACCAAAGTCGGGTCCTCCGGGCTGACAGCGGGCTGTTCGGAGACGGCCTCTGGGCTGACAGGGGGCTCAGGAAGGACCTCAGGGCATTGCGTGATACAGGAAGTCTTCTTCCTCCTCCTCCATCTCTGAGAGCGAGAGGGCACTGGGCTGGACGGCGCCAGCAGTGAGGGCACTGGGCTGGACGGCGCCAGCGGTGAGGGCTCTGGGCTGGACGGAGCCAGCGGTGGATGGAACTCTGGGCTGGACATCACCAGCCCAGGGTCAATGAGGGACCGAAGCGGAGAGTGGTGCCTGCGCTCACCTCTAGCACCTCCTCTCCTGCGACCTCCACGGGTTCCAGAAAACCTAGCCAGACGGGTTCCTTCAAAAGACGGTCCGTGTCCGATGGAAGGGGGCTCGGGAGAATTTACCGCCTCTTGCACGAACCCGGCGGCTATGATCTCCTCAGTCCTCTGGGCCGCCATGGCAAAATAATAAAATAAAGATTTGGGCCCCATGCTGCTGGATCCATTCATGGTCGAGTCCTTCTGTCACGATACACACACAAAGGTTAGGATCCAAGTGCAGTTTTTATTTGGGGCAATCCAAAATCATAGTCATTCAGGCAAAGGTTCAAAATCCATACAAGCAGTCCAAAACAAGAAACAAAACAAGACAGACCTCCGAAGTGTAGTGACATTAAACAAGGACACGACAACTAACACAGAAACAGACAGGGTATAAATACACACAGAAACTAACAATGGGAATGGGAACAGCTGTGTGCAATGATCAGTGATGAGTTCAGGCAAAGGGTTATGGGAAATGCAGTTCATTATAAGGGTGACGATCAGGGAAAGAAACCTCTAGTGAAAACCCAGGGAACACAAAACAGACACTGTGACAGTTTTAGCAAAAAAAAAAAAAAAACTACACAAGTGGGTTATTCCCAGGAAATTACATAATTTGTAGGCTATATGTGTGTCTCTTTGACATACTACTGAAATTAGTCATATTATCAAACATATCAGATAAAGGTTTTACATCTGAATATCAGACCATTTCCATTCGTCACCATTATATTTGCATATAAGAATATTAACAGAGTGTTCATTTTTTACTGAAAGTAGGTTTTTTATGGCAAGAACATTGCAAGCTAAATCGATTATTTGAGATTTTATGCACATCTTCAACCCAGTCTCATTTAACCCCAAAATGTAATTTTGAAAGTAAAAGGGCTGAGCAAAATTAGGAATGTAACATATTTTGAAAACTACAACTACTACTAATAATAATTATAATGTTATTGATATTACTATGATCATGATTGTTTTGTAAGAAACAGGAAGCTGTAGTGTGCTGTTGCTTTTTCTGCTTAATAAAGATATTGTTCATTCATCATTTTGCTTCACACCTCATTCCTGTGGATTTACTACAGCTAAGCCAACCCTGACAATATTCAAGACATCCTATCAAATATGTACAGAGCATCTGGTGAGGCAGCACACAGGCTGCTGAGGATGAACACACAGTAGCAGAGGCTGTGATTGGTACGCAGAAAGGGGCTTTTCTGTCTCACTCTCTGCCAAAATAAAAATAAAAACACGGAAAAGCAACTTCCTGTTTGTTACAGCAGAGAGCCAGAATGGAAGTGAGACAAGCCTGGAGCCAAAAAAAAAAAACCCACTGCATCCTGAGACACAGAGATGTAAAAGATTAGATTCTATACTGTAAACAAATAAATAAATAAATAAAGTGTTTAGGTGAATGTGGATTGTTATTGTATTCAAGCAATGAAATTACAATTAAGCTCTCAGACAATGTGGTTGTTTTTGTTTTTAGTTAAAATGTAAATGTTTAACGCTCCTTTCTTTAATCTCTTCATTTCATCATGTATGCCACAACCTAACTTGAACTCAATGCCGTCATGGCAACTGAACCAGCAAAGCAAATACGAAAGGAGTAAAAAAATGCAGTAATTTTTCACACTGTCTTCCAGATCTGTATGTACTTATGTGCATTAGTTTAAATGGGTCATATTATACTACTCTTTTATACTTTTTTATATATTTATATAGAAAATATTATAAACACTACCTATAATTTATATAATAATAATAATACTTATTAACATCTATTATTAAATTCCATTCATACATTCATTTATAAATTAATACAATTAATTGACATATAAAAGTCTTTATAATCGAAAAGTCATTTTTGGCACAAGACTTTCACAAATTGTATATATCGACTTCATAATAAGTTTATAACAACCTCTAATGATGTAGTTAAGCCTATGATTGGTTTAACTTGTACCTGTATGTGAAATGGAAAAACACATGCAATTTAACACACAAACAATCAAACAAACAAACCATGTACAACCTTCATCATTATTTCAATAACAGTGTTTGTTTTTTTGTTTAACCACTATAAGCTGATTTCGGAACATATTATCATAAAAGTGGTGTAGAAATGATTGACGTGGGTGAAACACGGGCTCTCCAGAGCTCTTCAGAGAGCGTTTGAGGACCGAATGATGGAAAATGCCTCGTCTATCTCCTCCCTCATTCACCTCACCCATTTGTCTGCACCATCCTCTCATCCTAATGGATGCCACTAGCTTTTCTTAGATCCTTCCACTCCAGCAGTGTACAATCTCTCTTTGTCTCTCACTGTCTGCACCTGCACTTTTTATATGAAAAATGATTTCATGCTGAGCACTTCAGAGACATGGTGGAGCACCGTTGGGAGAGAGTGCCAGGCAAAGCGTCTGGCTGAACTGAATAACTTCTTATTCATGCTCTCACGCTTGTGAGTGTGAATGTGTGATGGAGAAAATGGAGACTTGGGTTAATGATTCATCAACTCAAAACAAGTGAGGGGAAACTGTGGATCACTTTGTGTGACAGTCAAAGTGCAAATAATGGAGTGATTTCCAGAAATCACAGAGCTTTCACACTACAGTCCTGTGACTATTTAGAACCCTCTTTTTAGCAAGAACTATTTTTTGCTGTATATAGTTCTTTGGAGATATATATTTTTTAAATTATTATTATAACTAAGTACTGGAAGAATCATAAATAAATGGTTTTCCTAAGAAACATGGGATTTTATTTTTGTCATGGGACAAATTTGCTATGACATCATATAGAACTTCAAAAGGTTATCTTATGACATCATATGGAATTTAAAAAGGCCCTTTTATTGTCTCAGTCGGTTTTGGTTTCAGTTCCTTGTCAAGTATTGTCTTTACGTTGGTTTGTATAGCTGTTGCATTTATTTTTTGCTGCGATCTCTCTGTGTCTTTGCCTGTTATCTTTGTTAATTTAGTTTAAAACCGTATGTAAAAAGCTGTATTTAGATCACCATCTCCTCTCCTCCTCTGACACTATCATAACAATTATAGCATAATGGAACGCTGAAAGGAAATTATATGACATCCTATTAAACTTTAAAAGATTTGAAGCTCTATGTACCCATCTACAAAAACTGTTTATCATCAATCCTCTAAAGAAAAACAAAAGTATCCAAGATTAGTTTTTGCAAGACAAATAAAATGTCTGAAAAAACACCTCTTTCCTGCTAGCTCACCTACTCTATTCTTTCCCATTACTGTCAGTGCAGTAAAGAAGATGGATGAGTCCCTTTTTAGCTCAGGGAGGTAAAGCCAGCCCCTGACACAGCTGAACACTGAAGCTTTAAATTTATATATTCTGGGGGCTCATCATTTCCATCAGTATAAACTCATCCTGCATTAAGATGATTCAGACCCCCCCCCCCCCCCCCCCACACACACACACACACACACACACACATAAAACTCAGAACAAGTATCTGCTGCAAAACAACTGATTTATGTTCATTTGCTTTTTTATTCTCTCTGAAAATTGCACTTTGAAATGCACAAAGTCAATACAAAAAAACAACAGCTATTTGTCAAACACACAACACATTTGCCAACTAATTTGGAACAACAGACATTTCAATTCCATTCACACCAGAGGAAACAGAAGATAGGTGGGTTAGCTCACATCTTTCTTCAGGGGCATTACTTGGCTTGGTGTGGTGAGTTGAGAATGATTTCTGGGGCTCAAACTGAGGAGGACCCCCATGCAATAAAAAGTACAAGGGGCACAGAAACCATAGAGATGGCCCTGCCTCCCTCTCTGTTGTCCGTAAAAACATATCCATCTTCCCTAAAAACGTCTAGGTTGCTATTGTAACCCCCATTCCCTGAAGGAGGGAATGGAGACTTTACGTCAGAACAGAGCTGACAAATTGTGATTTCGCCATGAGCCCAATCACTTTCAAGTGTAAACTAAATGAGCCAATGCACATTGGCATGCGAGATTTGCATCACGTGCCCCGCCCCATGAAGAAGATATATAAGGAAGCGTGTGTGCGATCGCTCTTCAAGTTTTGCGCTGAGGAGCAGACCTGGTGATCCGGCCGCTCAACGGTGGTGCAGCAATTGTGGCGATGAGACGTAATGTCTCTGTTCCTTCTTTTAGAGAACGAGGGTTACAATAGAAACTGCCCCTTCCAGTGCTCTATGTAAGCCAGCTGATCACCCCCGGGGACCTACTTGGGTGGAAGATGGGACAGGGCTTTATGCATAGAAGGTTAAAACACTGCTGTACCTTCTGACCCACACACTGAGACAATTGGATAACACTGGAAAATTGTGCCTTTTCCAAGTGGAATGGAACGCTACGGAAACCAAATCCTGCCGACCGAAAATGCTTGCAAGTCCCATACCCTCTTAACAGAAGTCAGTGCTTTCAGGAGCGCCATCTTAATGTCATGGAATGGGTAGTTTAAGGTGCGAGGACTCAAGTGCATAACAATAAATGATAATTTATTAACAACAAACAAACACAAACTACAAACAAAACTCCCTCGTGGGGGAAAACGACAACGATAACAAGCAAGATCTGGAAACACAGGGAACATGGATAACATGGAAAAGAACCAGCCCAGGACTGCAAACACAGGGAGATTAAATAAGGGAACAAACATAAGAGGGTAACGAGGCAGGCAGGTGGGGGAAATTAAACAATAACGAGATAACAAGATGGGTGGGGTTTAGACAATTGACAGGAGAGCACATGGCACAAGGAAATAACATGACAGCCATGTTCTCACAACAGACCAGACTAAACACAAACACATGATAAACCGGGAGTGTCACAGCTCTGTCACTAAACCAAGAGAAAACCCGACAAGGGTGACAGAACTGTGACACAACCCCCCCTCAAAGGGACGCCACCTGGCGTTCCCAAGGAGGGACACCAAAAACAAGACAGGAACATCCAACGTGCAAGACCAAACAGCAGACAAGACAAGCAGATTAGAACACATACACAGAGAGGGGAGGGAGGGAGGGAGGGGAGTCAGGGAGGGAGGGGAGGGTTGAGCCAGGGAGGGACGGGCGGGTCTGAATTCCTGGCTGAGGACCAGGGTGGTGCCGGCGGGACAGACCAGGGAGACTCAGGCGGGTCCGGATTCCTGGCTGACGACCAGGGCGGTGCCGGAGGGACAGACCAGGGAGACTTTGACGAGTCTGGAGTCCTGGCTGAGGGCCAGGGTGGTGCAGGCAGTTCAGGTGGCCAGGGTGGACCAGACAGTTCTGGTGGCCAGGGTGGACCAGGCAGTTCAGGTGGCCAGGGCGGAGCAGGCCGTGCAGGCGGCCAGGGCTGAGCAGGCCGTGCAGGCGGCCAGGGCGGATCAGGCCGTGCAGGCGGCCAGGGCAGAGCAGGCAGTTCAGGTGGCCAGGGTGGACCAGGCAGTTATGGTGGCCAGGGTAGACCAGGCAGTTCAGGTGGCCAGGGTGGACCAGGCAGATCAGGTGCAGACACTGGCTGAGGAACAGACACCGGCTCAGGAACAGACACCAGCTCAGGAACAGACACCGTAATGTAAGGAACTAAGTAAGTAATGTGTCTGGGTTAGACAGGTCAATTTAGCTCAAAAGGAATTATAAATTAATTTATAGGGAATCTTAAAAGAATCGGTTATATGGCCGAGCAAATGACTCGTTTAGCGTTCATTCTAACGGGCCGTAACTATAACCTCTGCAGCGGATATAAATATCCAAACTATAGTGAAACACTATTTATTAGCAAGGTAACTTAGATCAGCAGTTTAAGACATTAAATCTGTAAGTACATAACCCAAGACAATTATCTTTAAAATATAAACAAGACTTTATTGATTATTCTAAAACATTCTAAAACTAATATCTAACACAAACCCACGCACACACACATTCATACGAGTTGCAGAAAGAAAGAGAGTGAGGAAAGAAAAATTAGTTCATGAGTGAGATAGTGAAATCCCAAGTTTCTATATGCACTTATAAGACATGACCTGAACTAACCATCAATCATTAATTTAACCCTTCTATCGTTTCTTAGGCAGGTTATTCAATTTTATCTCAATGCACCAGTTCAGCTAAGAGTCTGGAGGTATACTTGCTTTTGTCTGTGCATTTCTTTGGGATTCCTTTTGTTTACGTAAATGGATTTTCCCGGGTCCGTTGTTTGGCGGTGTCCTCGGTGCCTGGATGGATGTCTCTGGGCGGCCAATCACGTGGTGTGTTGGCGATAGATGAAAGTCTTAGGTGTTGGAAAGCAGGCTTTGCAGTTGAATCGCTTAAACGAAACTTTGCAGCAAAACTTAACTTAGAATCGAGACTCTCAACGGAAAAGAAAAATAAAGCTAAGAAACAGAAAGAAAAGTGAGACGAGAGTAGTTATAGATGGCTTGAATGAAGCTGTTTAACCCATGGATGTTCTTCTGATCTTGTTTGGGTTCTTTTCTCTGCTCGTCTACATGGTTACTCGTCTGTCCAGTTCGTCATGGCTTCTCCATGACTTCTGTAAATCTGCTCTTGCGAACAAATTCACAAACCAAACCTCAACCAAAATTAACAAAAACTTCTACTAACTCACCACTGGCTTTTCGTGTCCTAAGATTTTAAACTCAGCTGTTTGTCCAGCCTCTTAGATGAGTTCTGACCAATTAGGCACTGTCTTTATTTGGGAGGTGGCGTTCTCTTCACATCTCATCGTAAATCATGCGTTATCTGTGATCTCTTTACTCTCCGGCTCTAGCAGAGTACAAAAGTGTACAGTTTAGACATGATTCCTATTATAAGAACACAAAACATTTTACACAGATTTCAATCAAGCCATCTTCCGAATTAAGAACATATGATCGTATTGATAGGAATCAAGACACACTTTCATTCAAACATCTAATAGTTATAACAATTACATGACTTGTATGTGATCTAAGCATAATAGATGCATACAGAGGTGGTAGATACAATATAGGATTATGTAGTTGAACAATGATTGATTAGAAGTCCGTCAATAATTGTTTTGGGATGATTTTATGTATTTTTAAATGTAAAATCTCAGTCTCTGTGGTTTTAAGAGATTTCCACCCTGGGGTCGTCAAAAGGTCCTTAAAAAGGAGGTCTGTTTTAAATCCTTTGTCTTGGGATCAAACAACCTCTGCCGTTATCTTGGTGGATTCCGAGCCTTGCCATCTCTGAACCAATCATTCTTTTCCAAACTATCTAACTTTGACCAATTCTTCCACTATTTAGGCTCATCTCTTTGAAGCTTGCAGGGCCATAAAGTCGTTTTGTAGACTAGCTGGAGCCGGGATCTTTACGGTTCGGGAATGTTGAGTTTTGTGTGGAATTATGGAACAAATCACCTGGAAGATTCATATGTTTGGTTCGCCCTCAATTCCTACATATCCCCCCTTCGTTCGGCGATGTGTTGAGATGAAGACATCGGTGAACGCTGGAGAAACACGGGTAGAAGAAACAGACAAATACACAGCAAACAACAAGACAACACCCCCATGACTGGACACTGTACTGGTGCAGGGCATTAGATTATCTAAGTATTAAGAGTTCAAGTTCATTCTCTCAATATAGTTTATCACGCTGAACATAGTTTAGTTCAATTTTGGGATTGTTATTCTAATTTGTTTTGGTACGGTGATTCTTTGATCAAATTCTGTGATTAAATTTGTTTTGTTTGTTTGTTTTATTCTCTTCTAAATTGTTCTAGGTTAAGAACGTTTTACCTTTCATTTTCTGGTGACATCATTTGTAGTAAAGAATTATGTGACCCATCATGCGAATGTGACCTCTGGCTCACATTCGTTTTAAGGTGGCTTACAAATATTAGGCGTGGTGCATCAATCCTAATATCGTGACCTTGACCCTTATGGGGTAAACAGGCATTTTACCTAATAACAGAAGAAGAAAAGGAAAGGAAGAGATAAAACAAAACAAAGCAGTTGAGTGCTTCCTGGTATGGCTTACAACTACTGTTGCGCAGTGTCAGGTGTCACAATGTAATGAGAGGGGTTCTACTTGTTGGGTGGATATATTCCCTATGGTAAGTGTAGCTAAGTCGATGTTAAGATAGTTTCTGCCTGTGGGAAGAACATGTTTGTTGAATGTTTTTCATGGTAGATGTGTTTAACTTCTGTATGTTAGTGGTACAGTGTAGTGTAGTGCATGTATGTATGGTCAGATCTGTTTCAGTCTGTTTTGCTCCCCCCTTTTCTTGAAGGCTTGCCCACATGCTTCTTGGCTTAGCTTTGATGAGCTTAGATGAAGATTGGCCTGTTGCATCTTTGCCTTCGAAAAGGGATCTTCTGTGATCTGCTGGGGGTCAGTCCAGTAAGGCAGGAAGTTCTCTGGCAGACATTGGGAGGTAGTTTGGCCTGGATGCATGAAGCTGTAGTGCAAAACTTTGTCTCCGTTATTGCATTTCTCTTGTGATGCCTTCTGGTTGTGACAGACTTTCTGGCCTTCTGTGCTTACTGTGGTTACTGTAGCACGCATAGTTCTTGAGTTTGGAGCTCTTTTGGTTGTTTCTTTGTGAGTGATGGGTAACCAGGATGGTGTTTTCTGGTACCTCTGGGTGTTTGTCAGTGATTGGTTGTGAGACACCCCTTTGTTCTGTGTTGTTGTAGAACAGGTGGTCGTCATCTTCATTATGAAGCTGTACCAGATGATCATTGGTCTTCCGTTCCATCGCTAGTCATAGCGAGGATGACTCATCTTGTGGGTCACTCATGTTTACCTTGTTTTCGATGAACACTTTCAGTTGCCTCATTAGTTGCTCCATGTCTTCTGAGGGTAAACTGTCTTGTTCTTGGGCACACTCTGTGCTGTGTTTGACTAAGTTGTGCCGTCGTCGATTACCAACATAGAATGGTTTTGGATGCATTGGTTGATGGCATTTGGATGTCCAGTTATGATTCCAATTGTTTCTTTCTTGTGGGTTTCTTGAGAAGCGTGGCTGGTCCCATGACTTTTCAATGCGGTTGGTATGGTAGCTGTCATCGGCATGGGAGTCACGTTCTCTGTGCTCCTTACGAAGGACTGTGGTGTTGTCATGCCACTGGGTGTCTTTCAGTGCAAGGCTTGTGTCTTGGCTGATGGAGTTTGAAACAGTGGATGTTTTCAAACCTTTCTTTGTGGCCATCTTTTGTTTGATGTAGGCCTTTTGTGTCAGGTCCCGTAGCTGTTGAATTGTCATTGTGTTTGGGCAGGCTATGACACCAAGATGATGATTCAATCCGGGGTGCAGGTTTCTCAGGATGAGGGTTTTGAAGTTCACATCCTCTTCAAGTTCAGGTTTATTATGTGCACCAAGGTATGCTTGTCGAAAGCAGTGGTAGTAAGCTTGGGGAGTCTCTTGTCGACCTTGTTTGGTTTCCAAGGCGATTAACACACCATGTTCCGACTCGGGGCCTGTGAATTCTTTTATCAGTGTCACATAGTAGCTGGTAGTTCGACTTTACATGAGCAGGCTGTTGGTCTAGGAAACTTCTTATCTCTGGACTGGTTTTGGATCTGATGAGGTATAACCTGTCTCTGTCAGTCACATGGGGTCTCACCTCTAGGTGGAAGTCGATATCTCGGAGGTAGACCTGGATGTCTTGGCCCTCTGTGGAGTTCGGGTTGAACGGGGTGATGTTCTTAGCTAGCTTGTCGAGATCTTTAAAGGTCATCCCATGTGCAGCTTTGGAGTCTGCCTGGATGAGCTCTCTTCGTTTGTTGGCAGTGAACAGTTCTGTGGTGAAGGCCTGTGACGCTTTGGGTTGTGGCCATTCACTTCTTCCGTTGTATGGCAGTTCTTGGATGGAGGACACTGTTCTGCTCAGCAGTGGTGATGCTGAGGGAGGTCTCTCCCTTCTTGGCTCTGGTTTCTGTTTGAAAACATGCTGGAGTTCATCTCTGACCGCGTAGAGCTTGTTGTTGGCGTCATCTCGCTGTTGGGTCAAATGGTCCATTTCAACGCTGCACCTTTTCAGGTGGTCTTCCAGAGCATTGATTTTAGAGTTCTTATTTTCAATGTCAGCTTTGGCTTTCTCTAGCTGATGTTCAGCAGACTGAAGTTGGTTTACCAGGTGCTTCTGGACAGTCTTTAATTCTTGTTTGTCACGCTCTGTGACTGCAAGGGCTTCTTGGAGCTTGTCAACTTGTTTCTATGTTTCTTGCTCCGCTTCATCGGGCACTTTGAGTTTGTCTTGAGCTTTTGCTTTGAGCTGGTCTGTGCAGCGTTGAGTGTGCATCAGCTCTCTCAGGAACTCGGTGGTCTGACGCTTGAAGTCGTCCTGGACTTTCACTTCCAGCTTGTCTATGCGGCTTTGGGCACTTCTCAGCTCCTCCTGAAGGTGGGTGATGTGCTTGTCGCTTAGTTTCAGCTGGGCTGTGAAGGCACTGCTTAGGGAACTGGTGATCTTGGTAAGTTCCACATGGTTGTGGTTCTGGCTTGAATCGTGTGTCAGGAATCTTCTCAGAATTGTGATTATTATTAAAATTAATAACAGTTCAATTGTCTTTGGTGTGAGGCGGTCTGTAATGCCTCTGAGCCAGGCGTCCACTTCTTCCCCTTGGGCAGTGGTGTTTGTCGTCCACGACATGCTGGCACGCTGGGGTGAAGAAACTGACACAGATCTTTGTGGGGTATAAGCCTATATGTGGTTGAACAACTAAGTGTCGTTTCAGTAATTGTTCACAAATAGTGAAGGACTAAGTGTTGGTCTAAGTGTAGACGGGTAGGCTAGTGATGTAAAGATTTCTTCACTCAACTGAGTAAAGGAAAGAGAGAGAAAAAGGTTAAAACAGGAATGACCATCTTGTCCTGGGACACTGGCTCGGCAGCGGCCATTTTGTCCGGAGACACTGGCTCGGTGGCGGCCATCCAGTCCGGAGACAATGGCTCGGCAGAAGTGAAGTGAACAGTCTCTGGCTCAGCAGACGTGACGTGAACAGTCTCTTGTGCGGCAGGCACGATGTGAGCAGATTCGGGCTTGACTGGTAGCATGGGCGGTGCCGGCAGGGCTAGAGGCTTGGGCGGTGCCGGCAGGGCGAGACGCTTGGGCGGCTCGGCTGCAGGCCTCACTGGAGGCTTCTGGGGTTCGGCTGCAGGCTTCACTGGAGGCTTCGGAGGTTCGGCTGCAGGCTTCACTGGTGGCTTCGGAGATTCGGCTGCAGGCTTCGGAACCACCTCCGGGCCCTGTGGTTGGCCGGAAGCTCTCCTCCTCCTCCGTCTACGTGAGCGAGTTGGTGCTACGAGCTCCTCGGCCACCTCTGAGAGTGCTGCAGAGAGAGAGGACAGCTCTGGGACCACCGGCCTGGGACCACCGAAGTCGGATCCTTCTGGACCACCGGGCTTGGGACCACCAAAGTTGGGTCCTCCTGGACCACAGGACTTGGGACCACCGAAGTCGGGTCCTCCTGGACCACCGGGCTTGGGACCACCGAAGTCGGGTCCTCTTGGACCACCGGACTTGGAACCACTGAAGTCGGGTCCTTTTGGACCACCAGGTTTGGGACCGCCGAAGTTGGGTCCTCCTGGACCACCGGCCGAAGGGAAGCGACAGGAGCCTTCCTCCTCCTGCGCTGGTGAGGCGGTGTGGGCGTAACTGCCTCTGGGGGTGCTGCAACTCCTTCAGTCTCCACTGGATTGGAGGCTGATGGATCGCAGCTTCTCTTCCTCCTCCCTCTCCCCGAAGGGGTCATCGGAGGGCCGGGGACTTGGCAGTTTGTGAGGTCAGTGGGAGGTGGGCCAAGAGGCAGAAGACCACCCTCCCAGTCTGCATTGACCCCGCGATTGTAAATGTACCCCACAAACTGCCAGAAAGATAATATCCCCACCATTCCCATCACCCAGACAGGCACAGGCTTATTGAGGCTGATGTTAAATCTGTCCTGTGTCGCCGATGTTGAGCCCCTCCACGAAATACAGGAACTGGTAGGCAAGCTCCTTCACACTGCTCTCCCCTTACCGAAGCAAAATTATCTTGTCCAGTTTCTCCGCCATCGAATAAGCAGAGGGGCAGGGAGGTGGGAAAAGGAAGATCTCCATTGTTAGCTGAGTCCTCAGTTGGCTGGTTCGTTCTGTCACGGAATGGGTAGATTAAGGTGCGAGGACTCAAGTGCATTACAATGAGTGATAATTTATTAACAACAAACAAACACAAACTACAAACAAAACTCTCTCGTGGGGGAAAATTACAACGATAACAAGTAAGATCTGGAAACACAGGGAACATGGATAACATGGACAACGAACCAGCCCAGGACTGCAAACACAGGGAGATTAAATAGGGGAACAAACATAGGAAGGTAACGAGGCAGGCAGGTGGGGGAAATTAAACAATAACAAGATAACAAGATGGGCGGGGTTTAGACAATTGACAGGAGTGTGCCGCCCATTGATTGAATGCGAGACTCCAGTTCCCTTTACAGATGTTTATTAACACCGTAGAACTAAAAGTTCAGATAAACAAACAAAAGACAACATAAAACATTGCAATCATTGCATGGACCACATGGCTTCGCACTGAAGCTAAAGAATACAGAAAAATACTGACCACTTTAGCCTGCTTCTCAACCAACGGCAGAGTCTTTCCCCAGAAGCAATCTTCACAGTCAAAATATGATTCTCCAACTTGCACACAATTATAGCAAAACACCATGCAAAAAATTAAGTAACAATAAAGAAATAACTAGAAGATAATATCACCGACACATGTGCACGTTTTCCTCTTGTCTGTAGCTCTCTGCGCAACAGACCTTCCTTCCGGTTTTACTCATGTCAAAATAAAAGTATGTATTTTAAAATAAAATAAAAAATAAATAAAAAAACACGGCTGCATTTACACTCCCACCATCACACATTGTGTGATTCACATTGCAACATTGTTAACAGAATCTTGTAAAACATTTATGTAAACACACATATACCTTCAAGTATAAACAAAAACAATGATATTGAAGAACTAACCTACTTAGCCTCAAGCAATAATACTGTTTTGTGTATTGACCTTTCTAAGTAAAGTGGCTTATTTGAGCGTGTACCCTTACTGTCTAGGTTGGTGTCACTAAGTAACAGCTTGAGTTTTCGGACTCTTCCGTCAGCTCCTTGAAAGACTTCAACTACCTTCGCCATCTTCCACTGATTTCTTGGTGAGCCATCATCTTGCAACAGGACAATGTCATTCACTTTAGCATTTCTCCTTTCTTTGTTCCATTTGCTCCTCTGCTGCAGATTCAGCAAATACTCCTTTCTCCACCTGGTCCAAAATTCATTGGACAAGAACTGTACTCTCTTCCATCTTTTCCGAAGATAGAGATCTTCCCTTACAAACTCGCCTGGTGGTGGTGCGATTATTGACGATTTCATTGTCAATATGTGGTTTGGAGTTAGGGGTTCAGGTCCTGATGGATCATTGAGATGTTCTGTGGTCAATGGTCGACTATTTACTATAGCCATCACTTCGTACAGGAATGTTCTTAATGAAGAGCTGTCTAATCTTCCAGCAGACTGGTCTAGGATAGATGTGAGGACACTTCTCACGGTCTGAATCTGCCTCTCCCAGACGCCGCCCATGTGACTGGAAGCAGGTGGGTTCATGACAAAGTTGCATCCTAGCTCTTTCACACGTTCTTGCTCCATTCCTTTCATTAATTCTTGGAATTCATTGCGTGCTCCCACAAAGTTTGTGCCTTGATCACTTTGAAGCTGGCTTACATTGCCTCTTATGGCAATAAAACAGCGCAACGCATTCAGGAAGGCATCAGTGGAAAGGTCATCCAGTACCTCAATGTGGATGGCACGTGAACACATGCAGGTGAATAGAAGCCCATATCTCTTCAGGTCTTTTCTTCCATCTTTAACATAAAATGGTCCGAAATAATCCATACCACTATAAGTAAATGGAGGAGTAGCTTCCATCCTCTCTGGTGGAAGGTCGGCCATTTTTTGTTCTTGACTAGACCTTCTGAGCTTTCTGCATTTGATGCACTTGAAAATGAGTGATGACACTTCACTACTACATCCCAGGATCCAAATCCCACTGGAGCGTAGTTCATTGATGGTCATTCCACGACCCTGATGCTTCACCTTCTCATGATAGTGTTTTATCAACAATCGAGACACATGATGTCCTTTGGGAAGGATAGCTGGGTGTTTAACATGAGGGTGAAGTGTTGCTTGTGTCAATCTACCTCCCACCCTCAGGATATCTTGGCTGTCCATAAAGGGGTTCAACTTATGCAGTTCGGTTGACTTGCTCCTTTGTACATCATCCTTTTGTTTAAGAGCCTTGATTTCATCCTTGAACGCTTCTTCTTGAACTGCACGGATTATGAATTGTTCAGCATCCATTCTTACATCAAGTGTCGTAACTTCATTGGATCTTGTTTTAAGACTTTTCACCTCCTTTGCAAGACGCTTAAGTCTTGCTATGGCTCTTACGACTCTCTTCCAGTCTGAAAACTTCTTAAGTCGGTCTGATAGGGACCTTTCCTCATTTGCTTTCGTTGCGTGAACATGTGCTCTTCTGATTTCTGGGTCGTCTTCATTGAGTTCTTCCACCTTAATCTCTTCTTTATGGAGGTCCTTTTGCCACAAGAAACTAGGTCCTGAGAACCAGTTAGACTCTACAAGGTCCTTTGCTTTGAGCCCGCGCGAGGCATGGTCAGCCGGGTTACTTTCAGATGCAACATATTGCCACTGACTTGGATCTGTGCTCGACTTAATCTGCTGAATCCGATTGGCTACGAATACATGAAATCGCCTTTCATCATTGTTAATGTAACCAAGAACGACTTTGGAATCAGTCCAAAAAGTATTCTTGCAGATCCTTAATCTCCATTTCTTTCCTTAGCAGATCACTTGTCCTTGTGGCCACGACCGCAGCTGAGAGTTCCAGCCTTGGGATAGTTGTTATCTTAGTTGGCGCAACCCTTGCCTTCCCCATAACAAGAGCGCAATGGACTTCTCCAGACTTCGAAACAACTCTAAGGTAAGAACACATTCCATAGCCAGAGACACTGGCATCGGAGAAATGGTGAAGTTCACACTGACGAACATCCTTGGCTGCCAATGGTATGTAATGCCGTGGTATCTCTACCGAAGACAGACTATGAAGGTCCTGGACCCAAGGTCGTCAGGAAGTGGGTCATCCCATCCTACCTTTTCCTGGCACATCCTTTGTAATATCTGTTTACCTTTCAAAAGGATAGGTGCCACAAATCCAAGTGGATCAAATATTGAGGCCACTGTTGACAGTACTCCTCTTCTGGTAAAAGGATGCTCTTTTACCTTCACTTTGAACTGGAACTTATCCGAGCTAATGCACCATTGGACCCCGAGAGCCCGTTCTATCTTGTGCTCACCCAAGGCCATGTCCAGGTCCGCTACAACTTCAGCAAGTTCTTGCTTTGGAATTGTGGCAAGAACCTTCTTGTTATTGGTGATGAACTTGTGTAAGCGGAGTTTACCGGTGCTGCAGAGGTCTCTTGCTTCTCTAACAAGCTTGATAGCTTCTTCTTCACTGTCCAAACTTGTTAATCCATCGTCAACATAAAAGTTGCGTTGTATAAACCTTACAGTAGCTTCACTGAACTTGCCTTCTCCTTCTGCAGCCAGGTGTTTGAGCCCAAAGTTTGCGCATCCAGGTGACGATGCAGCACCGAACAAGTTAACCCTCACCTTTCCTGGCTTTTGGGGGTGGTAAACCCCATGGTGAGGGATATACCACATGTTCTGATTGATTACTTCTGACTCTGAAACCCTTTCAGCATCACCTCTTGCTATTACGTCCTCCATAAAAGCCACATAATCCTTGTGATATTGATTGTCTTTCTTAAGACGTTTCCCCAGACATCTGAGTCTATGTTCTGCACACACCTTGTTGTTTGGCAGACTTGGCCTCTCTTCCTTGAAAGGCAATGGCATTTCGTAATGTCCATTTGCCTTTTGCTTGATTCCTTCTTTTAGCTTCACTAAGAACTTAATATCTTCTTGTGAGATTAGAGCTTCTTCACTGAACTTCTCAGTAAAATCTGACTCAAAGATCTTGAGTATATCTGCTGGAGTGATCATTTCCTTGACTTGAGTCCTATAAACAAAATGGATATCAGACTTGAGCTCAGAAGAGGGCTTAGTAGCTGGCTAAACTTTCTTTATGATGACACGGTGACTCACACCGATTTCATCCTCATCAGCATAGTCAATTACAGTGCCGCTGTAGCCGATAATGCTCCAACCCAACACAGACCTTTGTGCGTATGGCTGGGCTTTATTGCCCATGATGACTTCTCTGGGAAGTAAGGCTTGTGGACAATTATAGCCGATTAACAATCCTACTTCACAGTCGAGCTCAGGAGACATCTCATCCGCCAAATGCTCTAAGTGAGGCCAGGATCTTGCAGTTGTACTTGTGGGTATATGGGATCTGTTTGCTGGTATGTAATCTCTGGTATGAGTTGTTGGGAGTTTGATTTTAGTGTCAGAGCTGATGCCTCTTACCTGTAGTCCTTGCACCTTTTGGCTATTCACCACTTTTGTTTTTGATGTTATCGTGGACACCTTGAGTTTTACTGGCTTTTTCTTGGCACCCAATGTTACCGCTGCATCCTTCAGAATGAAGGTGGTGTCGCTCTGACTATCAAGTAAAGCATACACTAAAATTTCCTTGTCTGGTTCCATTGTCGTGGAGACATAGACTGGAACGATAGATGAAGTATAGATGCTGCTCTTCTCTTGCACAACTCGATTAGAGGTAGCTTGTTGTATTTCAATTGGTTCAGACCGTTGGTTCTTGTTTCCTTTTGGTCTTTCTTCTCACGATCTTGATGTAGGCAAGTGGGGTGACGTTTTCCACATAAGTCACACACACTCCTGGATGTACAAGCTCTTGAGTTATGGCCAATCCTAAGGCAGCCAAAACATAATTTCTCCAGTTGTACAAACTTAACTCTTTCTTCAACTGTTTTTTCCCTAATCTTGAGACACCTATGGAGAGTATGGCCTTTCCTCTTGCAAAACATGCATGTGATGCTTGTCTTCTCACTTGTATTAATGGTAAAAGTCTTAGCACTCAAGTTCTGATTTCGTTGATACTTAAACTGTTCTCGTTCGGTTGGCTTTGATCTTTCTTGTTCAGTTGGCTTCACCGCATATAATGATGTGATGGGGTTACATGCAATTCGAGCCTCCATGTTGAGAAATTTTACGAAGTATCTGAAGTCAGGGAACATTTGGTGTCCATCTTGATAAATTGTGGCTTCTCTATTCCAGCGTGAGCACAACCAATCCGGGAGCTTGACAGTAATCCTTTGGTTTTCCACACAGTCATTGAGAGTTTGTAGACCTTGAGCATATGGCATAGCTGCTTCAACACTGCTCAAGAAATCAACAAACTCACGAAGATTTTCGCTGTCTTTGGTGCCAATTTTATGCCATGCATGTATCTTGTCACGATATGACTTGGCAACTATGAATGGATTACCAAATCTTTCTTCAAGTATATTCCAGGCAGCGCGATAAGCTGCTTCTGTTACTACAAGGAAATGGCCTTCAATAGCTCTCTTGGCTGAGCCGCCAACATACCTGCGTAGAAAGAAGAGCTTTTCTTGAGTTAGCAGGTTCTTGCGATCAATCAGAGTAACGAAGGAAAGTGGCTGGCTGTGGAGCAAAGCATGAGGGATATGGGATAGAGTTTTTAGTGGCTGTGACCTCATGTGGGTGATGGACTTGACTGGACTTGGCTTGTTGCGCAGGAAGAGCTTGGGAGACTGGTGCTTGATAGGAGGGAAAAAATTGATCCATTAAAGGGTTAAGTGCAAGTGGTGGATCGACAGATTCTGAATAAACTTGCAGTCTTGCTTGAGCTGCAACATGCCCTTTAAGTTCTTCTAGCCGTTCTACTTCTCTTCTTTTCCCTTCCAGCTTAATTTTTCTATCAGCACTTTCTGCTATAAACTGAGCTCTTTTTTTAGCACTTTCTGCTTCAATTTCCCTTTCTTTAGCTTCTCTTTCAGCCTTCAAGATTTGGTCTTCCACCTCAAGTATTTGAATTTCTTCTTTCTGCTGACGTTGTGCATTTGTTATCTTTATCACCTCTTGCGTAGCTACAACTTCAGCTGCCGCTTGTTTTGCATTAAGGGACAGGATGGTAGAGTGTCTGGATACTTTGGAAGAAGCATTTGACTTAGCGGTTTGAACTGAGGAAACACTAGACACTGTGCTGTCAAACACTGACTTAGCATCAGGCCAAGAAATTAATTCTGAATCATCACCACAGCGGAAATGTTGAACATTTGTATTTGCAATCCTAGTGAATGCCTGGCATGTATCATTCATTCTTCGAATGTCAGGTTCAGGACTTGAAATGGCTCTTAATTTGAGGTAAGTATTGTCCATGTCAACTTGGATGGTATTGATTGCATTTACAATCTCACCAATCAGATCATCAGCATCATTATTCTTAATGGACCGTTTTAAACCATTGATGTGATACTTCCACCTTCGGTACATCTTTACAAAACTCGCATTTAGATCCTTCGTTTTGTCATCTAACAGAGCCTTTCCCTTTTCAGTGAGCCTTTGTGTACGTCCAGATTTCCTAATTACAGGAGGCAGTTGCGTGTCATCCTCACCAACCTGAGATTGTGTGTCCTGTGCTGTGTCTTCAACTTGCTTATCAGTGTCTTGCTGTGATAGGGTCATTTGCTCTGCGTCACTGTCTTCCTGAAGGTCTCCATGACTGACCTTTTCAGTTGGAGGAAAAGTGTATTCTTTTGAGTGTGACATATTGAATGTACAGCTTTAAATGTGGAAATTTGAATAAATGTATTCTAAACTCTAATGTGTGCAAGTATAAAATAACATGAAATGTTGAAAAATGAAATGTAAATATAAATCTCTTTGATTACCTTAACCTCTGAAAACTGCACACTAAACACTACAGTTTCATAATAACACACTTCAATGACAGAGTAATAAAAAGGCAATTAACAGTTTAAAAATAAATAAACCTCTTGGCACAGTTCTACATATGAAAACTCACTTGTATGCACAATACTTTGATATTAACTTAAACCATCTTAGATTCAACTGTGAGAATGGTTACATTTACTTATCTACTTAGTTTCTTTGATTCTTAGATAACCAACTGCAGGAAAAATAATGTCCAATGCTGTTTTAAGGAAAAACACAAATTAAATGTCCATGAGTTATAATGGCAGTACTTGCGCTACTTTCAAGACACTCTCGTCGACGTGCTTGCTTGTGTAGCCTTGTCCGCTTGCCCTTTGGATTCACACGAACAGCTCACATGGTCTCTCCTTTACTGCACGTGGCCTGCAGTTAGTCCGTTTTCATCCGCTCGGAGCCTTCCCCGATGCAGAAGTGTTCTACTGTGCCGCCCATTGATTGAATGCGAGACTCCAGTTCCCTTTACAGATGTTTATTAACACTGTAGAACTAAAAGTTCAGATAAACAAACAAAAGACAACATAAAACATTGCAATCATTGCATGGATCACATGGCTTCGCACTGAAGCTAAAGAATACAGAAAAATACTGACCACTTTAGCCTGCTTCTCAACCAACGGCAGAGTCTTTCCCCAGAAGCAATCTTCACAGTCAAAATACGATTCTCCAACTCGCACACAATTATAGCAAAACACCATGCAAAAAATGAAGTAACAATAAAGAAATAACTAGAAGATAACATCACCGACACATGTGCGCGCTTTCCTCTTGTCTGTAGCTCTCTGCGCAACAGACCTTCCTTCCGGTTTTACTCATGTCAAAATAAAAGTACGTATTTTAAAATAAATACAAAAAAAAAGGAACACGACTGCATTTACAAGGAGAGCACATGGCACAAGGAAATAACATGACAGCCATGTGCTCACAACAGACCAGACTAAACACAAACACATGACAAACCGGGAGTGTCACAGCTCTGTCATTAAACCAAGAGAAAACCCAGACAAGGGTGATAGGACTGTGCCACTTAAGAGACAGGATTTTAAGCTCTAGCGACTGCAGCGATTTGAAGGGCAGTCTCTGTAAAGCAGCTAAGATTAAGGAAAGGTCCCAAGAGAGTACCAGAGAGCAGCAGCAGGCCGCAGGGGAAGGATGTGCACCGTCTGCTTCTGTGCAGCTGAACTGCAGGGCGAAGTTCTCGACTCGCAGAAGATGTTGGCCTGAGAGATCGGGCAGTCGAGAAAATGGTATTTTACAGTGAACGCATACGCTTCAGTTATTGTGTGCGAGAGATCTCGGGACTGGTGGGAACATACAACACGATCTCATGAAAGTGCACATCTATAATTTTATTTCTCGCGCCATTTATACGCCAAAAATATTTTTTGCGTGCATGATACGGACTGTAAACCCCTTGGGTAGGATTAGGGGTGTGGAGTGCGTGTGTATCACATGCCATAAAGTGCAAATGATTGAAATTACCAATGCTTATTGAAAGCGCTAAATAAATGCCTCATTCATGCACGCGAAAACGACGTATCAAATGCATACAAAAACTATTTTTGGCGTAAATGGCACGAGAAATAAAATTTGTGCTATAGATACGCACTTTCATGAGATCGTGGCGGGCTTTAACGAGAACCAGTGGGTCCAAAATTTTAGGAAGAGCTAGCCAACCTTTGATTTGTTGTGTCCACACTGAACGTTGAACGTGTGTCCACACTCCTCTCCGACGACACCATCCGTCTCTTTACAGATGCGCGTCGGGATTGCTCTCGTCATTAACCCTCTGGGGACTAAGCTATTTTTGGTCCGTTTTCTCTATTTTTACATTTGGGGTTATAAACTATATGTAATGGAGATGGAACACTACGTGTTTGGTATCTATGGATGCAGAAGACCCTAAGCTAACATAGGCATGCATGTAATATGTTTATAAAGGAAGTATGAGTGAAAATGTACAATAAACTAGAGAATTTCAAAAACGGAAATTCGATTTTTGGCAACAGTTTTTGAACAAAACATATATTTGTCAAAGCCTTTGCTTGACAAAGGCTTTGACAAATAATTATATTAATGCTATAATTGTATGTGTATATATAAATATATTGTAATTGTTCTGTCTCTGTCTCATATCTCTGTGCGCTCTTGCTCCATAAAGCCTTGTTTATACTCGACGGCGCGTCCGTTCGCTTTCTGTCGTCTCTGCCACTCAACGCTGTTTGCGTAATAGTATATCACCCCTTGCTAGAATACGTCATGGTAACCTTCCTCTGATTGGGTAAGAAAAATATTCCTCCATCAGCAATTTCTCCATTGGTTGTTGCTCGTGAATCTGCCAAACAACATCGATTTCATCAACATCGGCCTTTGACGTAGTGGTATTGCGCAACATGGAAGTGTGTATACAAGCCGGGTAAGTTTATCATCACTGTTTTCAGCGGAATCTGAGGAAGACGGCAAAAAAGACCGCACCTCTCTATCATTAATAGTTTTTAAGATAATTACACATTTGTAAAAGTATGCCATTTTGGGCGGTACCGCCCAATCCGTCCCCAGAGGGTTAAACCGCAGAGACGTAGCCTAATGCCAATCTGCCTGTTTACATGACAGTCGCATTGGCACATATCTGATTTATTTCCACATATGAACGAGGCCTGAAACCGATCTCGAAATATCCGAATGCATGTGTTTTTTTTCCTGTTTACACGGTCATAGAACATATCCGATCTGTGTCACATATGAGCAAAAAATCGGAACTGGGTCACATTTCACTGACAGTGTAAACGAGGCCTTTGGCAGAAAAGGTAGATTCGAGATCGGCCTGGAATTGACTAATTCTGTAGGATCAAGTTGCGTTTTTTTAACAAGCGGTTTAATCATAGCCAGCTTAAAAGTTTTTGGTACGTATCCTAATGACAAAGATGAATTAATGATATTAAGAAGAGGATCTATGACCTCTGGAAGCATCTCTTTCAGTAGTTTAGTCAGTGTAGGGTCTAACATACATGTTGTTGATTTAGATGATTTAACGAGTTTATAAAATTCACCCTCTACTATAGCAATGAATTAATCGAATTTTTCGTCAGTGAGACTACACTGCACTGTCTGATGCGATACTGTAGTAGACGGTTGCATAGTTATAATTTTCTCCCTGATATTATCAATCTTGTAAGTAAAAAATTTCCTAAAGCCATTACTGATGAGCTGCTTGGAAACATCTGGGCTTGAAACTTTATTTTTCGTTAGTTTAGTTACTGTTTTGAATAAATACCTAAGGTTTTATTTATTTTCTTCTAATAGGGTTGAAAAATAAGCAGATCTAGCAGTTTTTAAGGCCTCTCTGTATGCAATTGTGCTCTCTTTCCATGAAATGCAAAATACCTCTAGTTTTGTTTTCTTCCAGTTTCGCTTTGTGCTGAGGGGGGCGTGGTTCAACGAAGTCTGTAGTGGGAGAGCGAGGACGAGCCGAGCGTTGAGTAAGTAGGTCAAGTGCAAAATGACGAACACCTGTCTCTGATTGCAGTAATTGGTGTGGGGAGACCGCATAAAAGCCGGCTGGTCCGAGAGAGAAGGACTGGGAACTCGTCCACGACACGCGAGCTGAGCGCTGAAAGCCAAAGTGGAAAGAGTGATATTTTATATAGTGGAAAGAGTGTTCTCTGAACGTGAGTGGAGTTTATGTTAAAGCGCACACAGCGCATTTTTCTGTTCTATTTTTGGATCAAATAAAGTGTACGAGTCCCAGTCACGCCAACCCCTGTCTTCTTCCATCACACCTACACTGAACCTTCACTACACTGGTGCCGAAACCAGGGATGGAAGAAGAGGCCGCCGCCAGAAAGTCCCCATCACCACTTGCGGACATCATCCACGCGGTCGCGGGACTCCACCAGCAACAACACCAGGCACTGCTGGCCAAGGAGGAACAACAGGAGCGCCGGTTCGAGACGCTCCTCCGGGCCCAGCAGGAGGACCGCAAGCAGTTTCGGAGCTGGATGGACCGGGAGGTTCGGGCCACACCATCATCGCCAGCTCCAGCCTCGGCCCTGCCCATGCCCCTCCATAAAATGGGCCCACAGGGTGACCCAGGACACCCAGTCAAAGCAAGATACAACTCAGTTATTAGTTCCGAAAAGCCGCCGGGAAATGCTTTTCCAGGCGGCTCACTGTAATCCGATGGCTGGGCATTTAGGGCAGGCAGCTACCCTAAATCGTTTAATGACCCGATTTTTCTGGCCGGGCATTCACGAGAACGTGCGCAAGTGGTGCGCGTCTTGTCGCGAATGTCAGTTGGTGAACCCACCGGCCAACCCAAAAGCACCTTTGTGCCCTCTTCCCTTAATGGAGGTCCCCTTCGAGAGAATTGGTATGGACCTCATCGGGCCATTAGAACGATCTGCACGGGGGCATCGCTTTGCATTAGTCCTGGTGGATTATGCAACGCGATACCCAGAAGCAGTGCCGCTTCGCAATATTTCCACTAAAAGCGTGGTTTCAATTAATCTCCCGGGTGGGAATCCCAAAAGAGATTCTCACCGATCAAGGCACGGCGTTCATGTCACGCACCATTCGCGAACTGTACGAATTATTGGGCATTAAATCGATCCGCACCAGCGCCTATCACCCACAAACAGACGGCTTGGTGGAACGTTTTAATCGCACATTAAAATCCATGATTCGTAAGTTTGTGCGGGAAGACGCCAAAAAATGGGATAAGTGGCTAGAACCCCTCTTGTGTGCTGTACGCGAGGTCCCCCAAGCCTCCACGGGGTTTTCCGCCTTCGAGCTTCTCTATGGGCGTCAGCCCCACAGGGTGCTGGACCTGAGAAGAAAACTCCACATTTTGGGGCCGCTCTCTATGGAGAATTTGTTACAGGCCCAGGACAAGCAAAGTCGGCTGTACAACAGGGGGGCTAGACTTCGCAAATTTGCACCGGGAGATAAAGTACTTATATTGCTCCCCACGTCCAGCTCTAAATTACTCGCAAAGTGGCAAGGGCCGTTTGAGGTCACACGGCGAGTCGGGGATCTCAACTATGAGATTATCCGATCAGATAGGGACGGGGCACATCAAATCTACCACCTCAACCTCCTTAAAAAATGGAATGAGGCGGAGTCAGTGATGCTGGCAAAGGTGGTGAGTGGGGAGGAGGATCTCGGTCCAGAAGCGAGCTCAAAATCCCAATCTCTCGCTCTGGCATTTGGAGGAGACAACCTCTCGCCGTCCCAAATCACTGATATACGTAATTTACAAGCAGAGTTTGCTGATGTGTTCTCGCCCCTACCTGGTCGGACAAATCTCATTCAGTACCACGTTGAGACCGAACCGGGTGTAGTAGTGTGTAGCCGGCCGTATCGTTTACCTGTACATAAAAATAAAATAGTTCAAGATGAATTAGAAGCTATGCTCGACATGGGGGTAATAGAAGAATCCAACAGTGACTGGGCAAGCCCGATAGTTTTAGTGCCTAAAACCGACGGCTCGGTCCGGTTCTGTGTGGATTATGGCAAGGTGAATGCTGTGTGGAAATTCGATGCGTATCCAATGCCGCGGGTTGACGAATCACTTGATCGGCTCGGTACCGCTAGATTTTATTCGACACTGGATTTGACAAAAGGATATTGGCAAATCCCCTTATCTCCAATATCTAAAGAAAAAACTGCTTTCACAACGCCGTTTGGATTACACCAATTTGTTACTCTTCCTTTCGGCTTGTTCGGGGCTCCAGCAACCTTCCAGCGCCTGATGGACAGAATTCTCCGGCCGCATACTGCATATGCCGCTGCTTACTTGGATGATATTATCATCTATAGTAACGATTGGCAGCGGCATATGCAGCATTTGCGAGCTGTCCTCAGGATGCTGCGAGGGGCGGGGCTCACGGCCAACCCAAAGAAGTGTGCAATTGGGCGTGTGGAAGTTAGGTATTTGGGCTTCCACTTGGGTCATGGACAGGTGCGTCCCCAAATTGATAAGACGGCAGCATTTGCGACCTGTCCGAGACCTAAGACCAAAAAAGAAGTTAGACAGTTCCTGGGGCTAGCGGGATATTACAGAAGGTTTGTGCCTAATTATTCGGACCTCGCTAGCCCGCTGACTGATCTGACTAAAAAGGAAGCACCAGAGCGGTGTCAGCAGGCCTTTACTCAGATAAAGGCTGCTCTATGTGGCGGACCGCTCTTACAGGCTCCTAACTTTTCTCTCCCTTTTTTCCTACAGACTGACGTGTCGGACAGAGGGCTGGGCGCAGACTTGTCCCAGGAGATAGAGGGTGAAGAGCGGCGGGTGCTGTACATTAGTCGGAAGCTCTCGAAGAGAGAGACTATGTACAGCACCATTGAAAAGGAAGCTTTAGCCATCAAGTGGGCTGTTCTCACCCTCCGCTACTACCTCCTGGGGCGAGAGTTCACCCTCTGTTCGGACCACGCTCCCCTGCAGTGGCTCCACCGCATGAAGGATACCAACGCGCGGATCTCCCGTTGGTATCTGGCTTTACAGCCTTTTAAGTTCAAGGTGATCCACAGGCCGGGTGCACAGATGGTTGTGGCTGACTTCCTCTCCAGAAGGAGGGGGAGAGGGGGAGGCTGCAGGCCGGACGGCTCCCCGGCCTGAGTCAGTCGGTGGGGGTATGTGGTGAGGGGGGCGTGGTTCAGCGAAGTCTGTAGTGGGAGAGCGAGGATGGAGCCGAGTGGTGAGTAAGTAGGTCAAGTGCAAAATGACGAACATCTGTCTCTGATTGCAGTAATTGGTGTGGGGAGACCGCATAAAAGCCGGCTGGTCCGAGAGAGAAGGACTGGGAACTCGTCCACGACACGCGAGCTGAGCGCTGAAAGCCAAAGTGGAAAGAGTGATATTTTATATAGTGGAAAGAGTGTTCTCTGAACGTGAGTGGAGTTTATGTTAAAGAGAGAGTTAAAAATTTCTGTCACAATATCGAGTTCTTCTAAGCTATCTGGGATGCTGAGATGAAGAAACTGATCAGGAAGATTATTTATAAAGCAATCTTTAGTGGCAGAAGTGATAGGTCTAACATATTTGTAACACGGAGTCGGCTTTGCAGCCTTGACTAAATGAAGTTTACACAAGACTAGATAGTGATCTGAGATGTCATCGCTCTGGTGCAGAATTTCAACGGCATCAACATTTATTCCATGTGATAATATCAGATCTAGAGTATGATTACGACAATGAGTAGGTCCTGACCAGTGTTGGGAGTAACGCGTTACAGAAGTAATGCATTACAGTAACATATTACTTTTTGCTGTAACCCAGTAGTGTAAGGCATTACTAATCAATTTTCAGTAATATTTTACTCGGTACATGTTCAGTAAGGCTTGCGTTACAACAGACTTTTAGTTTTAATTGTAAAACAAACAAAAAAAAACAACAAGACCGCAAGACATTAACGAATGAAAAATGCAAGTAGGCTAAATTACCTGTTCATGGTCAGTCAATAGCCGCGTGTGGTGTCCAAGTCTGTAAATAAAGACTAAATGGCAGCGTCTGATATATTTGTATAGCGATTTATTTTTTACAGGAGTGCCGTGAGGCATGATTTCGGCCTCTGTGCTCGCGCTGGCCAGTGGAAAAGCGGCTAATGGTGAAGATGGCATGAAGAAGACTATACATTCGCGAGATGGACGTATGCGCATTAGGCTATTCGTTCTGTGTTTTCTTTCTAAACAGTTAGGCTATGTTTATGTGGTATTTTTCATGTTTACATCACGCAATCATGTTTTTGATGTGGTGGTGACGCGTTCATTAAGGGCGGCGGCGCTGCCGATAAAGCACCTAAAAGCTGTCACAAAGAACCGGCAAAAGCAATGATTATGAATATGTCAAATATAGCAAGGAGACATTTTAATTGTTTATTAATAAAGTCAAGATGAAGTTGACGATGCTGACTTGCGATCTTCGCAGTAGGCTAGTGAATGCACCAGAGAGAAATGCACATTTAATTTCATAAGAAGAGAGCAGTCTGTTTTCTTTCATTTTGAATTGTTCTATTTACAAGTAGACATTTCAATATAGATATATTTTTCAGGTCCGTGAATAGACTACCTTATACGCTGAGTTTCGGTTCATTTATGAGACGCGCTCCAGTTCACGCGCCGGCACCTCAGTGTCATGATTATAATTGTCTGCTATATTTAGCCTACTTCTTATTTAGTAAATCCAGGCAATTGGTTGATGAAACATTGATTAAAATTAAGATACAATTAATACAAAACGAAATTCACTTTAAAGAAAGGCTTTCTGTTTGAGGTCTCTGTGAAAGTTTTAAAGCAGTCTTTTAGTGCCGCTTCAGAGCTGCCGCGTCCGTAATGGAGAACTGTCACGTCTGTAACATTGTTTTTTCTTCATAAATGCGAAGACGAAAAATAAAATAAAATAAAATGGATATTTTATGTTCTGTGGAGACCCAACCCTTCTTCATCCGATTTGCGCTGTGTAATTCACAGAATTACAACAAAAAAAAATCGTTGCCTCCTAAAAGTTAAAGATTTTTTTTTGTCACGCATGACTGTCTATTGTCTATTGTGTAGACTGATATTTTTCTAATGTCTGGACTCCTTTCAGGGAGGGGCCTATGGATAAACAGACGTTTCAATATTTTGGTATTAATGCATTTTCTGAGAATTTATATTTCAAGTTTTGACTGCAAATGTTATGTCCATAACGCTGGAATTCCCAAATTTTAAATAATTTATCCTCAACTAGTTTTGTGGTGTAGGTCTATGTATTTTATAATGTTAAGTTAACTTCAAATAATACTAATAGTAATTTAAAGATGTGGTAGCATTGGATCTGGACGGTATGGATAACGCTGGGAGTTGGAAGGGGTGTGTCGCGATTCTGCAGGTTCGTGGATCTGAGTGTTGCGATTTCGGTTTCATATCGCATATCGTTACAGCCCTAGTCATTTTAGAATGTTAAGTTCTACTTCTGTATAGTTATTTTGGTGAAAGTAACTCAAAAGTAATACAGGAGTAATGTAACGCATTACAATTCTGAGACAGTAATATTGTAAGGTAATGAATTACTTTTAAATAACAGTAACAAGTAATATATAATGTATTACAGTTTGGAAGTAACTTGCACAACACTGGTCCTGACACGTGTTGTCTAACTCCAATAGAGCTAAGAATATCTTTAAATGCCAATCCCAATGCATCTTTTTCGTTATCTACATGTATGTTAAAATCACCAACAATTAGGACTTTATCTGCAGCCAGTACTAACTCTGATAGAAAGTCAGCAAATTCTTTGAAAAAGTCTGTATGGTGCTCTGGTGGCCTGGATACAGTAGCCAGCACAAATCTCAAACGTGATTTATCATTTATAAACACTTCAAAAGAATTATATCAGCTTATAATTCCACAGGTTGGTGTGCGTGTGTGAGACCGGAAACCCGGACCGACCACGCGGTTGCAGGCCGGCAGGCCCAACACATTAAGCCATGTGCCACTTCCTTGACCATGACGGAGTCGAACTAACCATGCAAGTTCATCATATGTTCTTTATTCAATGCAGAAGATATCGATTGCAACTTCAAAGCCATTGGATCAAGAAACCATCAAATCAGGAACTTTACAAAACTGCTTCAACTGCAACGGCAATGCAATATCGTACAATTAGAGTATTTCACTTTAAAATGAAAATTACCCCATGATTTACTCACCCTCAAGCCATCCTAGGTGTATATGACTTTCTTCTTCAGACGAATACAATTGGAGTTATATTAATAAACACCGACGCTTCCGAGTTTTATAATGGCAGTGGATTGCAACCATCACTTTGAAGCTCAAAAAAGTGCATCTATCCATTATAAAAGAACTCCACACGGCTCCGGGGTTAATAAAGGCCTTCTGAAACAAAGTGATGAGTTTGTTAAAGAAAAATATTCATATTAAAACTTTATAAAGTAAAATAACTAGCTTCCGGCCAAACGAACATACGGATTCGATTTAAGTCTAAAGCACAACTTATGCAAGTAATGCGACGTACTGCTGATATTTACACTACGCCATGACGCACTACGCTACTTCTGACGTCAAAAGTTGTGCTTTAGGCGCAAGTAGACTGCATGTGGCGGTTTGGCCGGAAGCTAGAATTTCACTTTGTACCGTGTTAAATATGAATATTTTCCTCCCAATGGCAATCCACTGCCATTATAAAGCTCGGAAGCGTCAGGGTGTTTATTCATATAACTCCGATTGTATTCGTCTGAAAGAAGAAAGTCATATACACATAGGATGGCTTGAGGGTGAAAAAACCATGAAGTGATTTTCATTTTAAAGTGAACTACTCCTTTAACTGACTAAACAGAGGTTTAGTAATAAGCTGTGAACCCTTCAACAAGGCTATGCAAATAATAAACTGATGGTTCTTTTCATAGTAAAATTAATATTTTCCATAGCTTCATTCCCTGTTTCCAGCATCACACACATGACCAGCGTCGGCCAATAGTGAGCCTACGTTCTGACGTAGAACCCAGAAGCACTGCACTATTTACACTACGTCAACAGCGTATGAGAATGACATGGAAGAGAAGATATTGTTGAATAAAGTCGTTATTTTAGTTGTTTTTTTGCGCACAAAAAGTATTCTTTTTGAGAGAGGATAGAGAAATGGTGAACAGAGACATTTGGAATGAAGACCACCTCTCATGTAGCCTTATTCTTCTATGCCTGTTTCTCTCATATGTCTGAGTCATGTATAAAAATAATAAATAAGAAACCTCTAGGCAAAGTAACTGGTGTAGCTTCCATAATTCAACAAAAATTGGGAAAAGCAAGATTTTCAAATCTACAGCCTTTGAAAGTTGTAATGACATTGCTGTCAATGGAGGGACAGAAAGCTCTCAGATTTCATCAAAAATATCTTCATTTGTGTTCCGAAGATTAACGAAGGTCTTATGGGTTTGGAACGACATGAGGGTGAGTAATTAACGACAGAATTTTCATTTTTGCGTTAACTAAAGATTTATTTTTTGATAATATTTTTTTTTTTTGCCTTTATTATGACAGGACAGTTAGTTTACAGGAAGCAAAGTTGGAGGGAGGGAGAGAGGGGGGTGGAGGGAGGGGTTTGGGATCGGGAAAGGTCCACAAGCTGGGATTCTAACTCAGAAGGGCCGAAGAGCAACTGCACTATATGTTGATGCGCTGCCCACAAGGCTATTGGCACCAACGGGGTTTGCTCATTTGAAAAGGAAATTGCCTCTTTAGAATGCCACTGATGTACCCAGGGGCTCTCTCTTTTGAAATTTGATATTTGTATTTTTTTTTTATCTCCATAAATATTATTGTATTGATTTTGTAATTTACATGCTGCTAATTAATTTTGGTTTAATGTGTACATGTTACCTTTTGTGTTGCAGTGCATCTGTGATATTTCATCTGCTTTGGGGTGAATTATGTTGGACTTTGGGTTGTCATAATGCACTAAACAGTCCTATAAAATACATAAAAAAGAGTCTTTTTTGCAGTTAAAACATCAGGAAGTCTTTGCTGAAAGGAAGAAATTACATTTAATATTGAGAGCATGTACGAATAAAGCAGCTCAATTTAATTTATTATATAAACGTTTTCTTAGGATAATGTCCAAATCAGTCTGAAGGGTTAAAAAACCACTAGAGTTTGCAAGCCAGCCCACTTGAAGTATTAATCCGTCAGTGTGTCTGAGTTTGTGTTATTCTGTGGTAAATATCTGCACCACAAGAATGTTGCAATGTATAGAATGCTAAGCTCACTCTGTCGTGGTGTCAGTTACAGTAAAACATCTGCTTCAATAAATGTTTTTCTTGCATCTCACGAAGAAACATGTATGAGATATTCAGCAAGTGATCATTTGACTAAGGCTTATGAATGTGCTCTTCAAAATCACTCAAAGGGGTACATCATGATTTATTGGTGCAAATTTAAAGTAGACAAATCAAATGACGATGAATCTGTTTTACCAGCTACTGCATAACCAAATCAGGGCTCACTTCCCAGACAAATTTAAAACTCTTCCCTTTAATGCATTGTCAGTCATGTTTCTTAATTTTAAATCACTTGTCACTCCTGCACAAAAACTAATAGCTGTTTGGGGAAAGCAGTCTCTTTGTTCAGAATCAGAAACTAAAAATTCATGAATTTAAATTGAACAGAGCTGCTTCCTTTCATTTTCTGCAGTCAGCAGATCTATCAAACCGATGACTATGCAGAAAGGGCTGAGTATATTCTCAATATTGAATCCCTTCTTTCAAAACTCAAACGCCCTCCTGTGATGGATGAGATGTCGACAAGTGTGCATTTATACTGCAACTCAAGCTTTTTGGGATGTTTTCCTTCTCCGTCTTTAGATGCATGCCATTATTTTTCTTTCAAGACAAACAGACAAGCAGATTTTTCTTGGCAGATGATTAAACAGGTAAAAAATCCAATCCATTTACAGTGCCATATATAAAGATTACAATCACAAAGAACTGGGGGTTTGCTCTTTTTACTTGGAGCAGTATGTAATCGCCTAGCATCCATAACACCCTAGAAATCACATAGCAACAACCTAGAAAAATGAAAACCATAGAAACAGCATAGCAACATCTTGGCAACCACTTACTTGTCTTAATGGAATATTTTGGGTAAAATAAAAGTTAAACTCAATCAACAGCGTTTGTGACCATGTTGGGTAACACTTTATAATAACTGCACGCTATTAGTAATTAGTTAAGCATGAGTAAACAGTTAATTAATCATTTATAAAGCAATAATAGACACTTATAAGCAGTTTATAAATACAGCTATAAATGCTTTTTCTTGAATTATAAGCATATCTGTTTCATAACAATGAACATCCAAGATGGCGCCACAGACGGCTGCCTCTGTGTCGGCAGCGTTTGTTTGTTCTGCGTTTAGTCATTCTTTTCCTATCAGTTTCACCAAAGACGAACTACTGGACATTAGGAAACACACACCAGATAACTTTTCTACAGTTTTTGATTATTCGGACGTCTTGCAGGACATTCTCGTCGGAGGGGCAGCGTTGTTGTTCAAACGCGCGGTCAGACGCAAACGCGGGAAGCGAGCCGGCGCGCTGGTTAAAATCCGCGAGCGCGGCCTGCGCACTGCACTCCCCAGTATTCATCTCGCGAATCTCCGATCCCTTCCTAACAAAACGGACGAACTTCTTCTCCTCACCCGCACTAACAAGGATTTTTTAAACTCTGCTGCTCTGTGCTTCACTGAAACCTGGCTGAGTGAAGCCATACCAGACAACGCAATACATCTGCCGGGCTTCCAGCTGTTCCGAGCGGATCGCATCGTGGAGCTAACGGGGAAAACAAGAGGTGGTGGATTGTGTTTCTACATTAACGAAAGTTGGTGTTCAGATGTAACAACACTGAAGAAGATGTGCTCTCCTAATTTAGAGGCACATTTCATAAACTGTAAACCTTTCTACTCGCCTCGGGAGTTTTCCTCTTTCATTCTCGTGATTGTTTACATCCCTCCAGACGCGTGCGTGAGCGCGGCGCTACAACAGCTGGCTGAACAAATAGCTGAAACAGAACAAAGGTATCCTGACTCTATTTTAATCATTCTTGGGGATTTTAACAAAGCAAATCTTTCCCGTGAACTACCAAAATACAGACAGCACGTTACATGTCCCACCAGAGACAGTAATATACTGGACCACTGTTACACCACAATAAAAGATGCGTATCACTCCGTTTCACAAGCAGCTTTGGGGCTCTCTGATCACTGTTTGGTTCATCTCATACCGACCTACAGGCAGAAACTGAAATCAGCTAAACCTGTAATAAGGACTGTAAAAAGATGGACTAATGAAGCAGAGCAGAATCTACAGGCCTGCTTCGATTGCACTGATTGGACTGTTTTTGAAGCTGCTACCAACGATCTGGATGAGCTCACAGATACTGTAACATCATATATAAGTTTCTGTGAGGATACATGCATTCCAAACCAGGACATTCTTATCATTTACTAATGATAAACCATGGTTTACTGGGAAACTCAAACACCTTCGTCATGCCAAAGAGGATGCCTACAAAAGTGGGGATAAAATCTTGTATAACCAGGCCAGAAACAGACTGACAAAGGAGATCAGAGTTGCTAAAAGAAGCTACTCTGATAAACTGAAAAAACAGTTTTCATCCAACGACCCATCATCAGTCTGGAATGACCTGAGGAACATCACCAACTACAAGTCACCATCCCCCCGATCTGTGGACAATCAACACATGGCTGATGATTTAAACTCATTTTATTGCAGGTTTGAAAAGCCCTCATTCACACCACACACAGGCTCTGACCTGCACTTCACACATTCACCATCACCTCCTCCACTCCCATTACCCCCCCCCCCCCCCCCTCCTGCCATCCAACCTGAGCTTAAGGTCTGTGTGGAGGACGTGAGCCGAGTCTTCAAAAAACAGAAGACTAGGAAAGCCTCAGGACCAGACGGCATCTCATCTGCTTGTTTAAAAGCCTGCGCTGACCAACTGGCCCCGGTCTTCACGCAGACCTTCAATAGATCATTGGAGCAGTGTGAAGTTCCCTGCTGCTTCAAACGCTCCACTATCATTCCTGTCCCCAAAAAAAACAAAATCACTGGACTTAATGACTACAGACCTGTCGCTCTCACGTCTGTGGTCATGAAGTCGTTTGAAAGACTGGTGCTGGCCCACCTGAAGGACATCACTGGACCCCTGCTGGATCCCTTTCAGTTTGCTTACAGAGTTTGCAAACAGGTCTGTGGATGATGCAGTCAACATGGGACTGCATTATATCCTGCAACATCTCGACAGACCAGGGACTTATGCAAGGATCCTCTTTGTGGACTTCAGTTCGGCCTTCAATACCATCATGCCTGGTCTTCTCACAGCCAAACTGACCCAGCTCTCCATACCATCCTCGATCTGTCAGTGGATCACCAGCTTCCTGACGGACCGGCAGCAGCGAGTGAGACTAGGGAAACTCACATCCAGGACTCTCACCACCAGCACTGGCGCCTCTCAAGGGTGCGTTCTCTCCCCACTGCTCTTCTCCCTGTACACTAATGACTGCACTTCTAAAGACCCCACTGTCAAGCTCCTGAAATTTGCCGACGACACCACTGTCATCGGTCTCATCCAAAACGGTGACGAGTCTGCTTACAGACTGGAGGTTGAACAGCTGGCTGTCTGGTGCAGTTATAACAACCTTGAGCTGAACACGCTCAAAACAGTGGAGATGATCGTGGACTTCAGGAGGAACAGCCCAGCACTCCCCCCACTCACCATCATGAACAGCACTGTGGAAGCAGTGGAGTCATTCAGGTTCCTGGGCACTTCCATCTCTCAGGACCTGAAGTGGGACAATCACATTGACTCCATTGTGAAAAAGGCCCAGCAGAGACTGTACTTCCTTCGCCAGCTGAGGAAGTTCAACTTGCCACAGGAGCTGCTGATTCAGTTCTACTCAGCCGTCATTGAGTCTGTCTTGTGCACTTCCATCACTGTCTGGTTTGGTTCGGCTGCCAAATTGGACATCAGGAGACTACAACGGACAGTCCGGACTGCGCAGAGGATCATTGGTGCCCCCCTGCCAACCCTCCAGGACCTGTACTCTTCCAGAGTGAGGAAGAGAGCAGGTAAAATCATCATAGACTCCACTCACCCTGGACACCTCCTGTTTGAACTGTTACCGTCAAGACGGCAACTCAGATCACTGGCCACAAGAACATCTCGGCACAGGAACAGTTTCTTCCCACAGGCCATTTCCCTCCTGAACAGTTAACACTCCTCCAAAGGCATATGCCTTAAGTGCAATACTCCCACTGTTTAGTGCAATACCCTACAACTCAGGTGATACTTATATGTAAATTTATTTATTCATAATATTCAAAACACTGTAAATATATTCATAATCTGTAAATCTGAAAATGTCTATTCTGACAAAACCCAACTGTGATACTTTTATTCTCATATATTTATATTTTTATTTTTTATTCTTATAATTTGTAGTATTATGTTTCTTGTTGTATTTGTATTTGTATATGTCCACTGGAAGCCTCAGTACCAAAAACAAATTCCTTGTGTGTGCAAGCACACTTGGCAATAAAGCTCTTTCTGATTCTGATTCTGATATCTATAATGTTTAATAATTGTATTTTCATACTTTGTTAATGATTAATTAATTTCTAAATGAAGTATAGCATTTTTTACAAACCAGTTATTTAAGAGTTGTCAGTGGTTCATAAGATCACCTAGAAAGTGAAAGTAAATGGAGTAAATTCAGATAGTTATAAAGCATTTAGTAGTGGTCAGTTAACTATTTTTGTGAGCTCATCTAAAGTGAGGACTATTCATGCCTTGTAAAGCATTTATAAAGGAGATTTAAAGACGCAGTTATTTTCTAAACAGAAAAATGAAACAAACACAACACAGTGATACAGAACATAGAAATATTTAACAGCCTTTAAATCTCCTTTGTAAACGCTTTACAAGGCATAACTAGTCCTCACTTTAGATGAGCTCACAAAAATAGTTAACTGACCACTACTAAATGCTTTATAACCACCCAAATTAACACTGAATTACAGTATAAATACATGTTAATAAAGCATTTATTAACACTAAGTAACTATTACTATATGTCTGAATAATAAGATGTATGAATGTACATTTATAGTTTATTAATCATTTACTTACACTTTCTAAGTAATCTTATGAACCACTGACAACTCTTAAATAACTGGTTTATAAATAATGCAATACTTCATTTAGAAATGATAAATTGATCATTAATAAAGTATGAAAATACAATTATTAAACACATTACAGATATGCTTTTAAATCAAGAATAAAGCATTTATAGCCGTATTTATAAACTGCTTATTAATGTCTATTAATGCTTTATAAATGATGAATTAACTGTTTACTAATGCTTACTAATGCCTAACTAATGATCAATAGCGTGCAGTTATTATAAAGTGCTACCCAATGTGGATTGCAACAAATAGCATTTTAAACTTGCTCCTCGTTAAGCAATGTTTCACACTAAAATCACAACACAATTTAGCTGAAATTTGTCAATTCAATAGAAAAAAAGTTTAACAGTATGCGTTTGTGCTTGTATTGAACTCAGAATATTTATTTAAGGAAATGTAAACATCTAATATTCCACATCATAAGATTCTCTATAGTCTCCAAGACTAAAATAATAGTCCAGGTTACAAGAACTGCTAGCTTTACCTATACACCATACAGTGTGTGTGTGTGTAACGCTTCCATGCACGCCATGTCCGCTATGGGTCTGAGATTTAAATGTGTGTCTGTAAGGGCACACACATATGTTAAAGTGTGTTGTTTATTTAAAAGCTTTGTAGTTCTTTTATCTGGATGGGATATTGAGTGAACACTTTGAACATTTTCTCATATAAGAACACAGTTACTTCAAAGCATCCTCACTATGTTCCAGAGGCTGGAATGTGATTATTATGTGGCCACAGAAAGCTGCTAAAGGTTTTTTTCCAAACAACCCCACAAATTCCTACACTGCTTTAGAAACTTTTTGTCACAGTGTTGGGTTTGTGTTCCCCTGATGTCCACTAGATGTCCTCCTTTCCCATGGTGTCCTTCACTTATGAACTACATTTCCCACGATCCTTTGTCTCATCATTGCACTCAGCTATTCCTTATCACTGATCATTGCACTCAGCCAATTCCCCATTATCATTGTCGATTCCCTGTGTATATAACCCTGTCTGTTTCAGTATGTGTCACGGAGTCCTTGTATGAATCACGCTACTTCTGTCATCCAGTTTCCTTGCTTCTTGTTTTGTTCCTGTTCATGTTGGATTGCCTTTTGGATTTTGACCCTTGCTTTGGACTGGTTTACGATTTTGGATTATCCCTAATAAAACTACTGCTTTTGGAACTTACCCTTGTTTCCCCATGTGTGGATCGTGACAGAAGGACTCCGTCAACTCAGATCCAGCGGTATGTTTTTTAATATCTCTTCCCCAGCCACCAAGCGGGAGAGAAGGGAGTTTTTTAAGGGGACCCGGTTGGTCAAGTTTCGCGGGTCCCGTGGAGGTCACAGTGGAGGATGTAGTCGGGAGATGATCCCCGTTCCGGTGGTCCCGGTTCCGTTGGTGCTGAGTCCGGTGGTCCGGAGAGGGAGACACAGCCCGTCTGCCCAGTCAGAGACTGTTCACGTCCCGTCTGCCCAGTCAGAGACGGTTCACGTTGCGTCTGCCCAGCGAGAGACTGTTCACGTCACGTCTGCCCAGCGAGAGACTGTTCACGTCACGTCTGCCCAGCGAGAGACTGTTCACGTCACGTCTGCCCAGCGAGAGACTGTTCACGTCCCATCTGCCCAGTCAGAGACAGTTCATGTTCCGTCTGCCTTCATGGACCTGGACTATCTGGAGCGTCTGGCTCGGATCCTGGACATGCCCGTGTCTCCTGTCCCTGAGCCGGAGCCAGTGTCTCCTGTCCCAGAGCCGGAGCCAGTGTCTGCTGTTCCAGAGCCGGAGGCAGAGCCATTGCCCGTTCCAGAGCCGGAGGCAGAGCCAATGCCTGTTCCAGAGCCGGAGGCAGAGCCAATGCCTGTTCCAGAGCCGGAGGCAGAGCCAGTACCCGTTCCAGAGCCGGAGGCAGAGCCAGTGCCGTCTGCCTTCATGGACCTGGACTATCTGGAGCGTCTGGCACGGATCCTGGACATACATGTGTCTCCTGTTCCAGAGCCGGAACCAGTGTCTGCTGTTCCAGAGCCGGAGGCAGAGCCATTGCCTGTTCCAGAGCCGGAGGCAGAGCCAATGACTGTTCCAGAGCCGGAGGCAGAGTCAATGCCTGTTCCAGAGCCGGAGGCAGAGCCAATGCCTGTTCCAGAGCTGGAGCCAATGTCTGTTCCAGAGCCAGTGCCTGTTCCAGCGCCAGAGCCAGTGTTTGTTTCTGTGTTTGTGTCTGTTCTTGTGGCTGTTACAGTTTTGGTGTCTGTTCCTGAGCTAATGCCTGTTCCTGAGCCAGTGTCTGTTCCAGAGCTGGAGCTAGTGGCTGTTCTAGAGCCAGAGCCGGTGCCGTCTGTTCCAGAGCCAGTGTCTGCTGTTCCAGAGCCTGCTGTTCCAGAGTCTGCTTCGCCCTGGCTGCCCGATGGGTCGTCTGCTTCGCCCTGGCCGCCCGATGGGTCGTCTGCTTCGCCCTGGCCGCCCGATGGGTCGTCTGCTTCGCCCTGGCCTAGGGGTCTTCACCGCCCTGGCCGCCCGAGGGGTCTTCACCGCCCTGGCCGCCTGAGGGGTCTTCATCGCCCTGGCCGCCCGAGGGATCCTCACCGCCCTGGCCGCCCGAGGGGTCTTCTTCGCCCTGGCCGCCCGATGGACTTTGCGTCTCACCCTGGCCTCCCAATGAACTGTGCGTTTCGCCCTGGCCTCCCGATGGACTTTGTGTTTCCCCCTGGATGCCCGATAGATTTTTTGTTTTGCCCTGGTCCCCGGTTAAACCCTCACCCCTTGTTCCTGTCTCCCTTCATGGACCTGGCCCACCTTCCCTCCCCCTGATCCTCCACCGTTCCACCTCCCTCCTGAACCTCTTGTATTGTGTTTTCTGTGTTTTTTGTTGTTGTCGTGGAGCGTCTGGTAGCCGCTCCGTAGAGGGGGGGTTATGTCACAGTGTTGGGTTTGTGTTCCCCTGATGTCCACTAGATGTCCTCCTTTCCCACGGTGTCCTTCACTTATGAACTACATTTCCCACGATCCTTTGTCTCATCATTGCACTTAGCTGTTCCTTATCACTGATCATTGCACTCAGCCAATTCCCCATTATTATTGTCGATTCCCTGTGTATACAACCCTGTCTGTTTCAGTATGTGTCACGGAGTCCTTGTATGAATCACGCTACTTCTGTCATCCAGTTTCCTTGCTTCTTGTTTTGTTCCTGTTCATGTTGGATTGCCTTTTGGATTTTGACCCTTGCTTTGGACTGGTTTACGATTTTGGATTATCCCTAATAAAACTACTGCTTTTGGAACTTACCCTTGTTTCCCCGTGTGTGGATCGTGACACTTTTGGCACAAAAGTTTACCTATATTACTTTTCAGTTACAACAAACTTTCTCTGTATTCTAGGTCTAGATATATTGTAATCAATAACTGACACCATCTATTTGCTAGTGTGTATGATATATTTGTATATGTCTTATAAGAATATGTGTTTTCTGTGGTTGCAAGCTTTTGGGTTTCAGTTCTTCTAACTGCTTGAATATGTCCGAGGTTTCTTTGCTATGTAGACAACTGCGGATGTGTGTGTGTATGTGTGTGCGTGTGGTTGGCATGTTTTTTTCTCTCTCATCTCCATCTGGTCTCCATTAGGACTGGGAGTATAAAACTATTGCACTAAGAGAGGGAGCTCCACAGAGCCTCTGATCTCTTAACACACTAACACACTCTTGCAGCTATGGCCACAATGCTATGGGTCTGTCTGCTTTGTCTACAGGGTTGTCTGCTTACCCATGCTCTGGACTGCACAGGCAGAAGTGTGGACTGTGCCGGCACACAGCTTACAGAGGTCAAGGTAAGGTCTGGTTTGAGATCTTGCATGGCTGAAGAATACAATACGCTCCATTTGGGATGCACCATAGTTTGCTTAAAGTGCTTTGTTGTGGTACTAGTACAGTTGGGTTTACTTGTGTAATCACATTTAAAACACATTAATTACATATTAACAGCACATTAATTACACATTACATCAAAATACAACTGTGCTTAAGTTAATTTCAGGTAAATCACTGAACTTAATATAAGAAACAAGACTTTGTAGTTTGTGGTCTTTACTGGACTACAGTAAAAGCCTTGGAATGCTAACCCACAAGTTTCCATTCCAGCTTGGTTTTGCGTCACAATGGCAAAGCAAAAGAATAGGGCAATTATACTGGCCATGAGGCATTATGAGTATTTTTAGATATTAAAGGAGCCAGTAAAGACACTGAACAGATGTGTTTGAAGGGTCAGAACCACAGACACAGATGTCATTTCACTCTTCGCTACCGTGGAGTCTGAAGAGCTGTGACTCAATAGTCTGTTATCCCAAAATACCCTGAAAATAACAAACGTCTCCAACTTTCCATGGGATATGAACGTTTCACAGCGCTACTTGACTTTCCACTTACTTAGTTTTCCATTTCTTCTGTCTCATGTCCAGAGTTAACATACAGACATGAATACACACACCTGTGTGTGAACTATCACACAAGCACATACTCTCTACGGTTGCATTTCAACTTCAATTTTGGTAGGTTCAGATGAATTTCCATAGTTCAACAGTACTTGGAAAACAATGCTTTATTTTTCTTGGCTTCCTGAAACAGTAATTTCTAGGGAAATATGTGCTGCTACTCTGCTAGATGCGGCTGGTTAATAAAGAAAGAAACATCATAAACACTGCGCTTCTTTAATGTCTAAATTGTTTTAAGTGAATGCAGTACATTAAGATATTGAGGTGGAAAGGAAGGGATGAAATGGAGGAAAGAGTAGGAGTGCTGAGAGAGTTTAATCTTATTATTTATTTTAGTCACTTAAAATAATTTTTTAATTTATGAACAAATAAATAATTTAATAAAACTAAATAGTGTCTTGGTCGTGAAGAAAAGTATTAATTACAAAGCATATACAGTATGTGCACTGAGAATGTATTATATAGTGGCCAATTATCAGAGCTTTGATCAATATTTATTTAGTACAGACTCCAGAGAAAGGAAATTAAACAGACCAACTGTCTAGCTCAAATGGTCACTATTGTGGATTGTTTTCTAAACAAACAATCTCCAAAGATTGCCATCTTTACAAAACCAGAGGCCAGATAAACACTAGTTTGAATCAATAAGTTGCTGTTCAAATAATTCATATCCCAATAATAATCCTCTTTCATGTCCTTTCATAGGTTGAAGAAGAGCCCTTCTCTTCCCTGGTGAGTCTGTGGCATACAGTTTAAGCGTTTGGGGTCAGTAAGATTATTAATGTTTTTGAAAAGTCTCATATGTTCACCAAGGCTAAATTTATTTGATCAAAAATACAATAAAAACTGTAATATTGTGAAAACTTATTACAATAAAAACGGTTTACTATTTTAATATATTTTAAAATGTAATTTATTCCTGTGATGGCAAAGATTTCAACAATCATTATTCCAGTCTTTACTGTCACTTGATCCGTCAGAAATCATTGTAATATGCTAATCTGGTGCTCAAGAAACATTTATTATTATCAATGTTGAAAATATTTGCGCTCCTTAATATTTGTGTGAAAACTGTGATGCAATTTGATTTATTGTTTGTTTTATGAATAGAAATAAAAAATTTTTTGAAATAATTAACATTTATAATGTGACTTTTTCTTTGATCACAAGGCAAACATTTGCCAACATCTATTCTCTGTTCTCAGGTGAGAATGCGAGGACAAGCTCAACTCACTCAACGGCCTGGATCTTACTCAGTCAAAGGATCTCCTAACACACTCATCCAGGTGAGAAACACATTATTGTAACATACTGTTATAGGAAAAAAAGATTGTACTCTCGGCAGAAAACGAGAGAGAGTATAAAAGTTCATGTACTTTCTGTTCTGTACTTTAGACCGATAGGTCGAGGCGACATTTGAATGCCAGTAAGAAGAAGCCCAACAGGTCTCGTATCGGCTCTTACTCACTTCTTTCCCACAACCACGCAACTAACCCACTACAGGTGCATATCCATGACAGCCAGAATAACATTTTAAGTCACAAGTGATGATATACACAAATTAGACTTAAAAAAACAATAATAGTCCAATTTTTCAAAATGGTACTATGATATTATCATCTACTACCATTGTACTGTATCATATACTGTACAGACGTTAAATATGCGGCCACTTCAAAAGGCTGAAAAAAGAATAAACTCTGATGATCTCTGCGACAGGTTGTAAGTGTGCATAGACAGTTCGAGGATGTTCCCCATCCAAAAGTGGGTGCATTAAAGGTGAGTTCTCTCAAACATACACACATTTCTGACAATTCAGTGCCAAAGGGTATAAGTACAACTCCATCTCTATTTTAGTCTGTGAAGAAGAGGTCCAGAAGAAGTGCACCCAAGAGAAAGAAGAATGTGAGGAATAACACATGCTCATGAGATGTTCTTCGAAGCACCAGACCCACACTTACTTCTGCTGAACTTCCTGTTGACTTTCTAACTCATTTAAATCTGAGATTATGTACTTAAAGAGAGTAGACTCTGTTGTGCAGATAATGTTATCACTATTAATGACAAAATTTGGACGGTCCCAGAATTTAGAATTAAACACACAAAAAAACTACTTCAATATGAACATTTATGCAGCATACTAAGCTTCAAAACCTGCATAATACTCATTTAAAAGAAACTTTATAGTTTAATTATCTTTTGTTAATATGATTCTGAACAATGAACTAAGTTATATAAGTCTATATACACTACTTGAACCGATACAATATATATATAAAATCTTTTGTAGATTCCTGATTAAATAACCTTTCATCAATGTGGATGGTCTGAACTACTTTACATAAAACTGATTATTTCAAACTTTAAAGGTTTAAATTAATATTTGAAGAGAAAAAAAACTGTTAAGTACCATTTAATCATTATATAATGTTTAATAACTAAAAAGGTCTGTACATTGACTGTCTGATGCACATTGCTGGGAAAGCATTTCCTCAATCTGGCAAGCTCTAATCTGATTGGCTGGCTTTGCCTTCTGGGAGTCGGGGTACACAGCTTATTTTATCAGCTTTATAGTTTTAGATGTTCGTCAAACGGTGGTTTCCTACCTAAGTGAGCGATTTTTGGCCAAGTGCACTGCAAAAGTGGAGCAGACTTGTCTGGTTATGCAAGACCAGCAAAAAGCCAGTATGCTTGCAGACTGCCATAGCACTTTGGCAGAGAGATCGGTGATGCCCAATTAGAGAGAAAACTCTCAGACTTCATCTATAGCAACAGACGGCCCATTGTTGTCTGTGTGTGCGCATGTGTCTGTTTTGTTCATTGTTGTGCATGAAATAAACTGCCTCTTTTTCATGAACATTTCGTCTGTTTTTTATTCATCCATGCCAGTATTGTGCTTTTTAACTTTCCTACCCCCACTACCGCCCCCCTCTGTTACCCTATGACATTACAACCAATCATCACATCCCCCTTTCTTTAAGGCAAACATTTCAACAATAAACCAAACAAACTACCAGCGAACAGCTGTTGTACCTATTTTCTAACTTTAACATTGTATTACTGTCAATTACTATTATCACAGATTCAGTCTCTCAGGCTTTCTACTTATTCTGGTAGATCTTCTCAGCACATGTTCACCTGGAGTATGTGCATTGGTGTTACAGTCTGTGACAGGCGGAGAAATGGACTCAGACTCAGTATGGGCATTGCCGAGCTCTGGGAAAGTCTCTTGTGTTTTAAGAAGACTGCGGCGATTACGTCTGAAGATTTGTCCTTCCTCAGTCCTCACAGTGAACGATTTAGGAGCTACTTCCTGAAGAACAGTTGCTTTTGTTTTCCAACCATCAGGATTTTCGATCCTGACTATGTCATCTGTCAACAGAAGTGGAAGCTGCTTAGCTGTCCTGTCATAGAATTACTTCTGCTTCATCTTTTGCTGTTTTAGTTTTTGTTCAATCCTTGAATCTTTGTTTTGTTTTATGTAGCTTGGCAATGTGGTGCGCAGTTTCCGACTCATCAACAATTCAGCAGGTGACAGTCCGCACTCCAGTGGTGATGCTCTGTAACTTAGTAGCGCAAGATAAGGATCTGAGCCACTGTCAGCAGCTTTCTTCAGGAGCTGTTTGAGAATGTGGACTCCTTTTTCCGCTTTTCCATTTGACTGCGCATACAGAGGACTGGATGTCACATGCTTGAAGTCGTACTGTTCTGCAAAGTCATGCCATTCTTTACTACTGAAACATGGTCCATTATCACTCATTACAGTGTTTGGTATGCCATGCCTGGCAAAAATGGATTTTGCATGGGTTATGACACAGTTTGATGATGTGTTTGACAACAAAGCCATTTCCGGAAAGTTTGAGTAATAGTCAATGATCACCAAGTAGTCCTTTCCTTTAAGCTGAAATAAATCCATTCCAACCTTGTGCCATGGCGTTGTTGATACCTCAGTCACCAGCATAGGCTCTTTGGTTTGCTTGTTCCTGTGTTTCTGACATGTGTCACATATGCTGATCAATTTCTCAATATCCTTGTTTATCCCAGGCCAAAAAACTGTTTCTCTCGCTCTCCGTTTGCACTTCTCGACCCCGAGATGACCTTCATGGATCCTGTGTAGTACATCCTGTCTCATCTTTTGTGGAATGACAATTCTGCTTTGCTTCAGCAACAGTCCATCAATGACACTGAGTTCACCTCTGATGTGATAGAACTGTGTACAGGAACCTACAGGCCATCCATTTTTCATGTTATTAACAACACACTGTAGCTCTGTATGTACCTAAACACTCTATTTTCTGTCCATTGTAGTCTTTCAACTTTGTCATTTCTTTGTGTATTTTTGGTTTCACTTTCATCACTTTAATGTCAGATGTGCTGATCAGGTTTGCCTTTGCACCAGTGTCCAGTTTCATTACTATTAAAGTCCCATTTATCTCCAATGGTGCTGTCCACTTATCCTCTCTGACAGTGTTGACTTGTTTTTCTGTTTCATCTTCACAGTTAACCATACCAACAAAGAATGTTTCACACAGATCTGTGTCCTCCACTATGTTTATAGATTTTCTATTCTTCTCCTCTTTTCTTTTTGAGAAACACTGCTTTGCAAAATGGTTCTTGCCCCGACAATTAGAGCATAGCTTACCATAAGCTGGACACTGTTTTGGCTTATGCTGCAAACCGCAGCGTTTGCAATTAAATGCTTGTCCGTCTGTTCGCTGTGCAGGTCGGGCCTGCGTGCGTCTCCTTCCTTCACTGGAGACAGCACCGACAGGCGCGTCATCACTCTCTCTGACGCTTGCTGTGCTCGCCGACGCCGTCATCTCACTGAATGTCCTTACATGCATTTGCGAAAGCTCACTTGCCTGGCAGATCTTTATAGCCCCTTCCAACGTCAGCTCCGTTTCCCTCAGTAGCCTTTCTCTGACTTTTTTATCCTCCACACCAAACACGATCTGGTCTCTGAGCATGGAGTCCCTCAGTATTGCAAAATTGCATGACTGTGCTTTGAGCTTCAGGTCGGTCAGAAAATTATCAAAAGGTTCGCGCTGTTGCTGCACTCGTGAGCGAAAAACATATCTCTCATATGTCTCGTTCTTTTTCGGAGAGCAGTGGGCATCAAACTTCTCAAGCACTTTATCCAGCTTATCTTTGTCATCAGCATTATCATACACGAAGGTATTGTACACTTCTATGGCTTGAGGGCCTGCTATAGTTAGCAGTAACGCTACCTTCCTTGTGTCCGGCTTCGTCTCTAGGCCCATGGCCGCGATATACAGCTGAAACTGCTGCTTGAAGGTGCGCCAATTGCTGTCGACATTCCCCGTTAGTTTTAGACTACTCGGTGGCTTCAAAGTATCCATGTCGCTTTTCACAACGCACCCCGTTTAGATTTTTTTACTCCTGGTACCATGTTTTGTTCATTGTTGTGCATGAAATAAACTGCCTCTTTTTCATGAACATTTCGTCTGTTTTTTATTCATCCATGCCAGTATTGTGCTTTTTAACTTTCCTACCCCCACTACCGCCCCCCTCTGTTACCCTATGACATTACAACCAATCATCACAGTGTCTATATAAGGTACCAAACTACCAGCCCATCTGTGCATAATGTCCTTCCAGTTCTGAAGGAGGGACTGAGAAAATGCACTAAGTAATCCATTTAGTGACATAGCACTAGGCCAACCGACATAACACAATCAAACTCAAACACACACACACACACACACACACACACACACACACACACACACACACACACACACACACACACACACACACACACACACACACACACACACACACACACACACAAGCACTAGGGCTTTTATAAACACACCAGACTTAAGGACAACTAAACAAGATCTGATGAGGTGGGATGGAAATTCTGGGAGGAAGCCATGACACAGAGACATGAAGAGATGCAATATTTAAACACACACATTCTTCACTTTTGTCTGCTTAAAGGGGTGGTACAATGCCCTTTTCACAAAATGTAAAATAAGTCTTTGATGTCCCCAGAGTGTGTATGTGAAATTTTAGCTCAAAATACCCCACATAATATTTTATATAGCATATTAAAACTGTCACTTTTTGAGGGAGAGCATAAATGCACAGTTTTTGTGTCTGTCCCTTTAAATTCAAATGAGCTGCTGCTGCTGAAAAAAAGACATACACTGAAAATTTCAAAAACTTTTACCCTTTTATGTTCAAATCGGAGTCAGACAATGATGGAGAGACTCAAGAAGAAGTGACAACATGTAGAATGCAACAGGACATTTCTGAATGGTTAGTTGATGTACTTATGTAGCTTATGTGTAGTTATCTTCTAGTCGTTGATTAGCATATTCTGTCATGATAATCTATAAATAGCGTTCCCAGGGGCGGGGCTTATGTAAATTTTAGGGTTAGTGATGTCACTAACCTGGGAGGAATGTCGTGTAGTCCCTACCAGCTGTTTGTTGTAGTCCTTAAAAAGAATTACTTTAAAAGAAAATATCTCCCTTTGCTTTGAACTTTGAACATTGTGTTGTTTATGCTCAAACAGCAACATTACACACTAACTAAGGTTAGAAAAGTGAAAACAATCAACCACCCCTTTAAGTCTGACGGGTAGTGGATAGCCCGTGTGTAAGAGAGGAATCGTGCAGTTAGTTTACAAAAAAACAATTATATTGCTATAAAATGTGCTCTATAATGTGCTGTCTTCCCATTTCGCAAACAGCCATTTTTGATTACAGAATTAAAAATAAAATAAAAAAACATATTATATACATTCATTTATTATAATATTTGATCTACATTAAATTAAAAAGTACAGTCACATTTCAATTAAAGACACAACTTGAACTTTCAAACATTTTCTTTACATTATGTATGTACTTGTGATATCCCAAAATGATTAGAGTATTAGAGTATGATTCATTGCTTATTTCTGTTTAAGTAGGTCACTTAGAATCTAATCGCTGTTTTTCTAAGGTAGCCTTTAGTCATTTTTAAGAAATAATTAAGAAGTTTGTGTTTGGCTGATTTAAGGTGAATCAGAGTTTAGCTTGGGCTCGTCTCTGTTGGTCTCTGAGCTCCAGGAGAGCAATGGAGGACAAATGAACCTCATCAGGTCCGTCAGCTATGCGTAGAGTCCGTGCATAAGCATACCTATATAAACATACAACCACAAAAAATGCTTTTAATATGACAGCACATCACTAAAAACTTCTAGTGATTCTCAAACAGCTATCAAATAGCTTTAAGAAGGTTGATTGTTTATGGTATAAAATAATAATAATAATTACAATAATGATTGTAACATTTATATAATTATGACAATTAGTATTATTATCATCAATAAATAATTATACTAAAAACACTAGAACAATTATTTTAATTTACAATGATTATACATCAATAATAACAATATGTCTATTTTATGATTATTATTATGAAATGATTATTATCATCATCATCATCATCATCATCATCAATAAATAAAAATTAAACTCTTAACACTAGTATAATTATTTTATTTACAAGTATTACACACCACATTAATAATAATAATAATAATAATAATAATAATAATAATAATAATGGTAACATAAGTTAATTATATTAGTTAACATCAACTAACAATTAATTAATATGGTTTAAAATATATAACAACTTTTAAATAACTTTTAGATTCAGGTAACAAATACTACAGAAATTAAGAAAAGTAATTAAATGTGAAAAAAAAAACACTGCGTAGTCTTCACTGTGTTATTGAATACAGATAAATCCTTATTTAAGCTACAAAAGTTATTCAGTCAAGAGCAGTGAATGGTTTTCTTTCTTTTTGTCCTTTGAATAACATTAATGACACAGACAGCAGCAGGTCTTTTAGGCTAGTGTCAATTCGATACTGCATGCTGTCTTTGAAGCGGCTTCTGTGCATTTGTTTTGAAAAATATGAATCGCAGATGTTAACACTAAATAACATCTCTATATATTCCAAAACCCTGTCTTGATTATAGATATCAAGGGACTCTGATTCATATGTTCATACTTAAATGGCACTGTATATACACCACATGGTATTTTCTTCAAGATAAAAGCAATGTCTTTCAATAGTATTTTATGGAAATTCCATGGTACTTGAAAAAATTTAGAAACTCACTTACCTCATCTAAAAAATTTCAGGAAATGAAAATATGATGTACACATGTTTTCAGGAAACAATAATTTACTCACATTTCTGCCAGTGGGAAGTCATCAGACACTCCTGCACCACCGTAAACTTGAATGGCACAGTCCACCACCTTACTCGCCATCCTGCCTGCCGCCACCTTTATCATAGCAATCTAATGAAGAAGAAAAAAAATCCCACAAGGTCAAGTTATTATGGGTGGCAAACAGATCTGTGTGCGTGTGTTTGTTTTGCTTATGTCTTTCATTTGAGAGTGGTTTAATTAAGAAGTACCACACTGGGACCTTACAGGCACAGACATCTCCACAGGAACATGCAGTAAAAGCTAATAAGATTCCATCTCACTAACGTAATCCTATCCATGTTTCGTAATCCATGTTTCGTACAATTATAGATTTGTGTGGATCTGGTATGCAACAACAAGACATTTAATTTTGAATACACAGACATGAGAAGATAAATATGAAATCTGCAATTGTGTTAGCCCATCTGTTAAAGGACCATTATAAACCAATGTGCAGAATTCAGGAACAGGCTGTATACAGCATGTATCTACTTTTAAAACCACCCCAGCAGGAGACGTGCTTAAGATGTTTGGCTTTTCTCCGAACCCGCAATATGAATCAAACATAAGGTGTTGGTTCAGCAAGGAGGAAACAGCAGGTAGGTTAACATTAACAGAATCGCTGCAAGAATATGCTTCATCTCTATTAGCTGAAGCCTGAACACTGTGTTACCGTGACTACAGCCAGTGGGATACGGAGCCCTACTATTCTGGCTGAACCTAGAAAACTGCAAGTTGAGCAAATGACCCCTGCCACAGCTGCAATGGAACGCATGGCAGACGGTGAAAAGTGTGTATATGGAGAGAGTTGAGGGCTGGAAGGGGAACTGGATTAAGACTTGTGTTTTTATTAAGTTTTAAAATAGAATGGTTTTATTCTATTACTTTTTTCCATTATTACAGTAGATGAGGATATTATTTTTGTAATACATAAACACCACCGTCTAGTAGCATTAAGCAGTCTGTATAAATAAACATGTCAATTTTAGGGGGCAAATAAAACCTCTTAATGGAAAAGTTAGTCTCTGACCCTGGCCAGTATTTAATTAATAGTTCATTAAATTTGTCAACTTTTTAGAGAGGCATTTACATAAGCACTTTCAAACTTTTTGATGTCAAAGTATGGAGCCCCTAAAGGGACATGGTGATGGTGGGAAAAAATGCAACAAGAGAAAAAATTACATTTCATGGCTTTTGAGTTTCATGCAAGGGAGCATTCACTATATTTCAATGCTTTTGCAAATATTCCCTGGGGAACGCAATACTTTTGGGAGACAACACAAAATGTATTTCTTGGGGTATCACAAAAAATTTGCAAGAGAATATAAAAGTTTCCCGGGTGAACACAAAACTTTTGCGAGAGAACGCAAAAGCACTGAAATATATATATTTTTACTCTCATCTGATTTTTTTTTCATCACCATGTCAGGGGGTCTGCACTAAAGACCCTGAAAAAATAATGATAATCTTTTGAGGGACCCCCTTCTCAAAATATGAATATATTTTAATGTATATAAGTATTCGCTAACACTTTATTTTGATGGTCCCTTTTGAACATTCTGTTGACTATATGTAACTTTGCAACTACATGTCAACTAACTCTCATTACAGTATTAGTAGACTCTCTGCTTAATACCTGATAACTCTTTATTGTGATGATCCTCCAACAGACATTCTACTGACTATAAGTAACTTTGCAACTACATGTCAACTTATTCTAACCCTAACCCTACCAGTCTACTAATACTCTACTAACACTCTACTGAGAGTTAGTAGATATGTAGGTGCAACATTACTTATAGTCAACAGAATGTGTTAAAGGGACCATCAAAATGAAGTGAAACCAAGTATTCTAATGTATAATAATAACCCATTTATTTACAGATATTATGACCAAAATTAAATAACTGTTTCCTAAATTGATATTTACATTGTCATTAATTGTACTAAACAAATCACTACCTCACGATTTAGTGAAAGTATAATAATACATTTTTAATACTTTAAGTACACACATGAACTTTAACAGCCCTTCTGAGATAATTCTCATATCTTTCACACATCCCTTTGCATCCCCTTACAGACTCCTGCACCCCAGTTTTAAAGCACCTCCTCTAACATACAGTACCTGTCAAAAGTTTGGAAACATTAACATTTTTTATGTTTATGAACAAAGTCTCTTATGCTCACCAAGGATGCATTTATTTAATCAAAAATACAGTACAAACAGTAATATTGTAAAATACTATCACAAATTAAAATTGTTTTCTATTTGAATATTTTTTAAATGTAATTTATTCCTTTGATGGCAAAGCATGAATTTTCAGCATCATTACTCTAGGTTTCAGTGACACATGATCCTTCCGAAATCATTCCAATATGCTGGTTTGGTGCACAGGTAACATTTTTTTATTATTATCAATTTTGAAAACACTTGTGCTGCTTAACATTTTTGTGGAAATGGTGATTTTTTTCAGATAGAAAGTAGAAAGTTCAATGAACAGCATTTATTTGCATTTATTAAATAGAAATGGTTTGTACCAATTTTCTTCACTGTCACTTTTAATCAATTTAATGCATCCTTGATGAATGCAGGCATTCATTTATCTTTTTTTAATCTTACCACAAATGTTTGAATGGTATCATTATTTTCACAAAAATGTTAAACAGCAACAACAGTTTGCAACATTGATAACAATAATAACAAAAAATGTTTCTTGAGCAGAAAAACAACATATCAGAATGATTTCTGAAGGATCATGTGACACTGAAGACTGGATTTATGCTGCTCAGGCTCTACTGCTCTCTGGAGCTGGACACATCCTATGTGAACGTATCACTCCCACAGACACATCTGTTGATGAGGAGTGACAGAAAGAGAGGGGATGAGTTCTGAGATAAACTTTGTGTGTGTGTGTGTGTGCATGCATTTGTGTGTGATGTTATGAAAGGTCAGTCTGTCAGAGTTGATTTCTGCACATCTTCCATCATCTATTGGAGTTTCAGGTCATGCATTAAGTGGGAGTGACTGAGATGTTTAAAAGCATGAGAGACGACAGACAGAAAAGAGTGAGACAGACTTTAATGTCAAATCAGTTTAATTATTTCAAGAGCAATTCAGAAAATATAACATGTCAAAGAAACAAAAAAGAATGATAATGACAAAGTATAACAGTAAGCTTTACCTGTTGTCTTGCAGCCTTGTTGCCCTGTGTGTCCAGTGTGTGAGCAGCATGTAATGTTAACAGACGCGTCTGCGCAATGGCGATTCGACACTCTGCTATCCAATGAGCTACCACCTCCTAGAACCAGAAACAACCACTGAACAATAACACACTGAATATATTACATGCATTAAACCAAACAAAAAATACAGGATTGATGCATGAATTACAAATACACCAGCTGATATAAACAGCTCATCCACTGGATGTCAGTAATGAGCCGTTTGCTATGAGGTAAGGCCAGCCAGCAGTCAACCAGAGCAGATTCCAAAAGATTCCTCTGGCAAGCATCTTGCATTATTGAGGTCTAAGACTCTCTATGCACAATAATATTTAAACAGAAGACTCTTCCATTCCATTTGATAATACTGACAGACATAGAATAACTTACTCTACAACACAACCTCAGGATAACCTTGTGAAAAAGAAGCACACAGTAGCATACTTTTATGCACATTACAAAAAATAATATACTTAATTGCTCATATTTGCTAATAAAATACTTATATGCGAACTGGATGTTTTTGGATATTTAGCTGCAATTAAATTGTAATGTTAAATCTTAAACTGTTGTTAAAGGGATAGTTCACCCAAAAATGAAAATTCTGTCAGTAATTACTCACCCTCATGTTGTTCCAACCCCGTAAGACCTTTATTCATCTTCGGAACACAAATTAAGATATTTTTTGATTAAATCTGAGAGCTGGATCACTCCTCCATAGGCTTCTAAGGGATTGAAACTTGTTCCCCAAAAAGTTATTAAAGACATCGTTAAAATAGTTCAAGTGACTACAGTGGCTCAATCTTAAGTTTATCAAACGACGAGAATACTTTTTGTGCGCAAAAATAACTAAAATAACGACTTTATTTCAACTATTCATTTCCTTCTCTGTGGGCCTCGAGTCAGTTCACTAGTGTAATAGCGTAAGCTTCTGTTGTTATACGTCACACGCATCACACACATGACCAGCGCCGGCCAATAGTAAGCCTACGTGTGACATAGCACTACGCTATCACACTACGTTAACTGACTAGAGGCCCACAGAGAAGGAAATGAATAGTTTAAATAAAGTCGTTATTTTTGTTTGTTTTTGCGCACAAAAAGTATTATCGTCGTTTGATAAACTTAAGATTGAGCCACTGTAGTCACTTGGGCTATTTTAACAATGTATTTAATGACTTTTCGGGGCTGGCAATTTTCAATCCCTTAGGAGTGGAGGAGTGATCCAGCTCTCAGATTTAATCAAAAATATCTTAATTCGTGTTCCGAAGATGAACGAAGGTCTTACGGGGTTGGGACAACATGAGGGTGAGTAGTTACTGACAGATTTTTCATTTTTGGGTGAACTATCCCTTTAACATTTCTTTTACAGGTGCTGGTCATATAATTAGAATATCATCAAAAAGTTGATTTATTTCAGTAATTCCATTCAAAAAGTGAAATTTGGATATTATATTCATTCATTACACACAGACTGATATATTTCAAATGTTTATTTCATTTAATTGTGATGATTAAAACTGACAACTAATTAAAATCCCAAATTCAGTATCTCCGAAAATTAGAATATTACTTAAGGCTGATTTATACTTCTGCGTCGGACCTACGCCGGAGCCTCTACGCTATACACTACGTGTTGGTTTTCATTTATACTTCTGCGTCGTTGTCCGTGTTGACGCGCAATTACACATGCAGAGGGAGCATGTGAAACCCGAGGGAGGGGTTCTAGCAGACCAATCACAGCGCTTGCGTTCGCGTAGAATTGACGCGTTGTTACATTTTTGGAGAGGTGCACGTCAGGGTACGCCGAAGGGTACGCGCGCTACGCACAGCCTGCGGCGTAGCTACGGCGTAAGTTTGACGCAGAAGTATAAATTGGGCTTAAAGACCAATACAAAAAAGGATTTTTAGAAATGTTGGCCAACTGAAAAGTATGAACATGAAAAGTATGAGCATGTACAGCACTCAATACTTAGTTGGGGCTCCTTTTGCCTGAATTACTGCAGCAATGCGGCGTGGCATGGAGTCGATCAGTCTGTGGCACTGCTCAGGTGTTATGAGAGCCCAGGTTGCTCTGACAGTGGCCTTCAGCTCTTCTGCATGGTTAGGTCTGGCGTATCGCATCTTCCTCTTCACAATAACCCATAGATTTTCTAAAGGGTTAAGGTCAGGTGAGTTTGCTGGCCAATTAATAACAGGGATACCATGGTCCTTAAACCAGGTACTGGTAGCTTTGGCACTGTGTGCAGGTGCCAAGTCCTGTTGGAAAATGAAATCTGCATCTCCATAAAGTTGGTCAGCAGCAGGAAGCATGAAGTGCTCTAAAACTTCCTGGTAGACGGCTGCGTTGACATTGGACCTCAGAAAACACAGTGGACCAACACCAGCAGATGACATGGCACCCCAAACCATCACTGACTGTGGAAACTTTACACTGGACTTCAAGCAACGTGGATTCTGTGCCTCTCCTCTCTTCCTCCGGGACCTTGATTTCCAAAGGAAATGCCTAATTTACTTTCATCAGAGAACATAACTTTGGACCACTCAGCAGCAGTCCAGTCCTTTTTGTCTTTAGCCCACTCTTTAGCCTAGGCGAGACGCTTCTGACACTGTGTCTTGTTCAAGAGTGGCTTGACACAAGGAATGCGACAGCTGAAACCCACATACGTCTGTGCGTTGTGGTTCTTGAAGCACTGACTCCAGCTGCAGTCCACTCTTTGTGAATCTCCCCCACATATTTGAATGGGTTTTGTTTCACAATCCTCTCCAGGGTGTGGTTATCCCTATTGCTTGTACACTTTTTTCTACCACATCTTTTCCTTCCCTTCGACTCTCTATTAATGTGCTTGGACACAGAGCTCTGTGAACAGCCAGCCTCTTTAGCAATGAACTTTTGTGTCTTGCCCTCCTTGTGCAAGATGTCAATGGTCGTCTTTTAGACAGCTGTCAAGTCAGCAGTCTTCCCCAGGATTGTGTAGCCTACAGAACTAGACTGAGAGACCATTTAAAGGCCTTTGCAGGTGTTTTGAGTTAACCCTCTGAGGTCGGCAGTATCACCGGCGATACCAGCTCACTTTTTTTCTTATCAGTGCAAAAGAGACTCAAACTACTCTGTTGATTTTGATCTTACATATAAGTGTTAGCTGTATACATCATTCAAAACTGTTAAATGTCTTTTATTTGTGTACACTCATAATAAAAACAAAATGTTGTGTTTTTCGTAAAAAAAAGAAAATAAACATGATGCATGTTCTGCCGTCTCTCTCAATGTGAAGTTCATTCTGAAACGCGACAGAAAATGATCTGTAACTCAGCTTATGTTTGTCAGACAGACTTGAAATGTATGTCTTTACAAAGCTTGGAATCTCTATTTTTAAATTATGTAAATTATATCAAAAGCAAATATTCTCTGTTTAAGTAATCAGTATGAAACCAACGACATGCATAGTTTCTCAAACGTGTCCTAATTAACTCTAATGTGACCACACCCACACGCCAAGAGTGATTGACATGCAAATGATCTACGTGAAGGAGCCGACCTGAAAACGCCCTTGTCACCTCAAAACAAAGAATCAGCGACTTCAGTAGCCTAACGTTACTCCTCTGCTTTACATCGGGAAGACTGTGTTTGTGCTGTGTTGTGCTGAGCATCTTGGATTTACCTCAGAGGAACGCAATTTGAAGACGAGAAAGATTTTTAAGGTAAGACATCCACTCATAATGTTATTGTTATATAAACTTTACATTGCGCAACTAGTCAAACTGATGCCAGACTAAAATGAATACGTTATGAAATGAGATTGGAGTAAAAACATGAAGCCTAAATCTAAATTTATATACATGTACATGACAGGAGGATAATAAAACACAGCATGATATACAAGTATCTTATATGAGTGTTTACTCTAATATGGTGAATATTATAATGTTTAGAAAAGTGATTACTGTTAAATACTGTGTTTGTGGGTATCTGCTCAAACGTAGATATGTATATGTGGTAACAATAATGTTTCATAGTTTGGAGCGGCTCGATCACTTCAGTAAATGTTCTCTGCATACGCTGTGAGTTTCAGTCAGTCGCGCTGTGCGTTTGAAAAGCAAAACACGCCAAACAATAGGCTTCATGTTTTTACTCCAATCTCATTTCATAACGTCATAACGAATGGAAACATTTGAAGTAACATATGATCCATATATTTTTCTCTAGTGTAGTGTTTCTGAAGTGTTCATTTTTAACGATTTACAGGCTGCCTGCTATAGGCTATTGTTATTGTTATTTTATGCAGCCCTACACATAAAATGAACACCAGGTTGGTTGTGCCTTATAGGCATATTTATGTGTAGCCTACACGTATATGCCTACAAGGCACAACCAACCTGGTGTTCATTTTATATATATATATATATATATATATATATATATATATATATATATATATATATACATACAGGTCCTTCTCAAAAAATTAGCATATTGTGATAAAGTTAATTATTTTCCATAATGTAATGATAAAAATTAAACTTTCATATATTTTAGATTCATTGCACACCAACTGAAATATTTCAGGTCTTTTATTGTTTTAATACTGATGATTTTGGCATACAGCTCATGAAAACCCAAAATTCCTATCTCAAAAAATTAGCATATCATGAAAAGGTTCTCTAAACGAGCTATTAACCTAATCATCTGAATCAACTAATTAACTCTAAACACCTGCAAAAGATTCCTGAGGATTTTAAAAACTCCCAGCCTGTTTCATTACTCAAAACCGCAATCATGGGTAAGACTGCCGACCTGACTGCTGTCCAGAAGGCCATCATTGACACCCTCAAGCAAGAGGGTAAGACACAGAAAGAAATTTCTGAACAAATAGGCTGTTCCCAGAGTGCTGTATCAAGGCACCTCAGTGGGAAGTCTGTGGGAAGGAAAAAGTGTGGCAAAAAACGTTGCACAACGAGAAGAGGTGACCGGACCCTGAGGAAGATTGTGGAGAAGGACCGATTCCAGACCTTGGGGGACCTGCGGAAGCAGTGGACTGAGTCTGGAGTAGAAACATCCAGAGCCACCGTGCACAGGCGTGTGCAGGAAATGGGCTACAGGTTCCGCAATCCCCAGGTCAAGCCACTTTTGAACCAGAAACAGCGGCAGAAGCGCCTGACCTGGGCTACAGAGAAGCAGCACTGGACTGTTGCTCAGTGGTCCAAAGTACTTTTTTCGGATGAAGCAAATTTTGCATGTCATTCGGAAATCAAGGTGCCAGAGTCTGGAGGAAGACTGGGGAGAAGGAAATGCCAAAATGCCTGAAGTCCAGTGTCAAGTACCCACAGTCAGTGATGGTCTGGGGTGCCATGTCAGCTGCTGGTGTTGGTCCACTGTGTTTTATCAAGGGCAGGGTCAATGCAGCTAGCTATCAGGAGATTTTGGAGCACTTCATGCTTCCATCTGCTGAAAAGCTTTATGGAGATGAAGATTTCATTTTTCAGCACGACCTGGCACCTGCTCACAGAGCCAAAACCACTGGTAAATGGTTTACTGACCATGGTATTACTGTGCTCAATTGGCCTGCCAACTCTCCTGACCTGAACCCCATAGATAATCTGTGGGATATTGTGAAGAGAAAGTTGAGATACGCAAGACCCAAAACTCTGGATGAGCTTAAGGCCGCTATTGAAGCATCCTGGGCCTCCATAACACCTCAGCAATGCCACAGGCTGATTGCCTCCATGCCACGCCGCATTGAAGCAGTCATTTCTGCAAAAGGATTCCCGACCAAGTATTGAGTGCATAACTGAACATAATTATTTGAAGGTTGACTTTTTTTGTATTAAAAACACTTCTTTTATTGGTCGGATGAAATATGCTAATTTTTTGAGATAGGAATTTTGGGTTTTCATGAGCTGTATGCCAAAATCATCAGTATTAAAACAATAAAAGACCTGAAATATTTCAGTTGGTGTGCAATGAATCTAAAATATATGAAAGTTTAATTTTTATCATTACATTATGGAAAATAATGAACTTTATCACAATATGCTAATTTTTTGAGAAGGACCTGTATATCCCACGATTTTGGGAAAACATTGTATATATATATATATAATGTATGTGTGTGTGTGTGTGTGTGAGTATTTTGTACATTTTAAATCGCAATTTTAATCAGAAAAATCTATGTTTTAGGAATGGCACAAAGGTGTGTGACTGTCCAAGTCTCTGTCTTTAGATCAGTGTGTTTACTAATGTGCTATTTTGTCATTTGTAGTGTATCTTTGGATTATGTTGTGTTGTAAATAAATCCAAACAATCTAAAAGCCATTCTTTTTAAAATTTCTCCTCATTCTTTGTGCAAGGCTCCTCATAATTATTGGGCCTGATAGCACCTAATAGGGCCATTAGGGGAGGGTCTTTGTCTTTCTCAGATGTGAAAAACTATATATTAATGGTTGGTTTACGCCTCCTCGCATAAGGCTTTATTACACAAAACATGTCTTACAAATTTTAAATCAATATATTGTCTTATCTGAATGAGTAGTCAGGATGATTTTCACATAGTTTTGAAGCAAATATTCTAGGCCATGTGATAGAATTTTCAAAAGTCTTGTGAAGAAATAATCAGTATGGGTTTTATGACCTTATTTCAGTGACATTTTTTCACAAACCATGCATAACGTCATTATCTCAAAACTAAAAACTTTTACATACATGCTGCTGACATATTATTGTAGCAGAGTTTGTGCTGAATACAGTGTAATAAGACTTTAGCCATGAAAATGTCACAAGTAACAGAAATAAGCACAAATGTCAGAGCATGTCAGAACACCTCCAGGACCCAGAAAACACCTCAGACCCCAGAGGGTTAATTAGCTGAGCAATTAGATGATTAATTAATTAGCTGATTAGAGTGTGGCACTAGGTGTCTTCAATATTGAACCTTTTCACAATATTCTAATTTTCTGAGATACTGATTTTGGGGTTTTCATTAGTTGTCAGTTATAATCATCAGAATTAAAAGGTTTGAACACTTGAAATGTATCAGTCTGCGTGTAATGAATGAATATAATATCCAAATTTCACTTTTTGAATGGAATTACTGAAATAAATTACTTTTTGATGATTTTCTAATTATATGACCAGCACCTGTATATTCAATTAGCTGAACTTACACTTTTTCCCGTACATTTTTAAAGGGGTAGTAAAACACATTTTTTCGAAGGCTTGATTGTGTTTGTGGGGTGCACTGTAACATGTATTCATGCTTCGTTTTTAAAAAATTGCATTATTTTTCATATATTTTACCTTTATTCTACACTGCTCTGTCCCTCCTTGTAAAAACGGGCTGATGGTTTTCAGTCCCTCAAAAATACGCAATGGGCACAGATTGGTTAGCTGGCCCAGTGTGTTGTGATTCGCTAACTGCCTAGTGCACGTTTTTCGGAAACGTCACGCCTCTTACCTTTACTGGTAGTTTGTGTTTAGTGTATTATAAACAATGGCGTCAATAAAACCAATCGGACCCAGGGAATGTCAGTGAAGATAATCGAGCAGAACCTGTTCAAGAACGGCTGTTAAACGACGTTTCAGAAAGGTTTGTTTTTTGTTGTTGTTGTTGTCTCATTACTTTTTAGATATGCTGTTATTTAATTGTACTAATTATTATAGTATTACAAAAAATAAGCTTCATAAACAAGAATTTCATATAATCTTTCTAACAAATTATACTACAGTCCTCAAAGGGATTTTTTTGAGTAAAAGATCGATAGTGATCGTTACTGACTGTATGGCACAATTACTTTTGTATTTTTAGAATGATTGTAGCCAAATATCTGTCGCCAGAACTATTAACCCTCTGGGGTCGAGGAACGCGCCGGCGCGTTTTGCTGTTTTTTTTCCACATAGCAGCAACATAGACTTAAAATACTCCGTAATTTTTGGTCATATAAATAAAATCAATATATGATTATAAACTATAGAGAGTCTTCTTTTTTGTGTACACTCACATTAACATCAAAACCGTGTGCTTTTGTAAAATGAAGAAAATAAACAGGGTGTGCTTTCTACCTCTCTGTCTCCATGAACTTTTTTTCTGGAGCACGTCTCTAAACTTAAACAAAGCTCAGCGAATACTATTCACCCAAGCATGAGCAATATATCTTTATGATCATATAAGTTTGTACTTTTAAAATATCTAATTCAAAACTAAAATAAATATTCTCTGTTTATGTAATCTATAAAAAAAAGAGAGGGGTGTCAGCCGATCTCATTATCGTTCTCTTAGCTCATTATTCTGCTAATGTGACACGCCCACGGACAGCGCACGCTATTCAGACGCAAATGATCTGAAGCGACACATGCAAATGTGTCAACGCCCCTCATAAACGCGATAACACAACAAATTTAATCATCAGATTAATGTACCTTTTCGTCTTGTAAGCCTGTGACTGTGAGGAGTAATCCTGGGACATTTACCTCAGAACATGTGCTGGTTTATTTTCATTTTGAGGAGCGACCGATCTAGCCGAGAATTGTGAGTAGCCTAAGTTTTTTATTCTTGTGCTTTGTTCTAATGTCTGTAAATGCAAAAAGACTGTTTAAATTTGAATCACGTTTCTGTGTGTGAATGAATTAACGGCACAGATGGGCGCTGTTGTTTATGTTTAGCCTACTATGTTACAGATGAAATATGAAAGACAACATTTCGTAGTTTTGGATAGATTATAAAGTTTTTTATTCTAAAATATCAAATAAGCTTTTGTCATCCAGTTTCTGCTCATATTTTAAATATATAGTAGGCTATGTTCTGTCAAAAATAAACTCATCAACTAAGATGTTATTATAGTGTTTGTTCCAATGTAAGCTATATAAAAACTAATGAATCCTTAACTTTAAAATATGTATGATAATACTGAGGAATACTGTAGATGAAAAAGTTTTTTTCATTCTCAAGTGAATCGCGTTTCTGTGTGTGATGAATGAACGGCAGAGATGCGCTGTTTACCACAACTCGCAAAAAGACAGTTTAAATTTGAATCGCATTTCTGTGTGTGAATGAATGATCCGCTTTTAGCAAACTATATTGCTATACTGAGATGAGTAAAAATCGACTGAAATATGTTGAAATAAAATGTATTTGTATAAGCAACGTATTAAACTGCAAATTAACATTTATATTTCTTATATAAACGAAAGACCTATGTTACAGACATATGAAAGACAACATTTCGTTGACTAGTTTTAGATAGATTATAAATTTTTACTGTAAAATATTTGCCACCTCAAATAAGCTTTTGTTTGCCAATTTTTGCTCATATGTTAAATAGCCTATAGTATGTTTTGTCAAAAATAAAGTAATCAAATAATATGTTATTATGTGTTTGTTCCAATGTAGCCGAGGCTATATCCAAAGTAATGAATCCTTAACTTTGAAATATGTATGATAAAATGTATACTTTAGTTTTTACAAAGAAAGATTGCACTTGAATTGTTGTTGTAACATTTTTAATAAAAATATATATTTACAAGGTAGATGTAAACAAACTATTAAAAGGTAAATATAAGCCTTTTCTTTAAATATTTTTTATTAAGTTTTATTAGTGACAAATTTGGGGAGAGGATACATATTCCAAAACTGAAAATACAGTATGAGAATTAACTGCACAATTACTAGACATGGAAAAATATAAAAAAAAATTAGATGCTTCCAACTGTGAACCAATTTGGTAGAATATATATATATATATATATATATATATATATATATATATATATATATATATATATATATATATATATATATATATATATATATATACATATATATACACACACACACACACACACACACACACACACACACATATATTGCTCTTGCATTCTTTCTTGTGGCTCAGTGACACACCTGAATGAATGGCTCATTAAGTATGCGGGCCCCATTGTCTCCTCAGGTGTGAACCACTAAATATGCATGATGGTGTTGAAATCGTTGACGCCCCTTGTGCATATTGCCTTTCCAAACAAAAAGTGTCTTACAAAATTTAAATCAATGTATTGTTTTATGTGAATGATTAGGCAGGATGATTTTCACATCATTTTGAAGAAAGAACTCTAGGCAACGACATCCATTAGTCAAAAGTCTTGTGGACACATATTTAGTATGTGTTTTGTGGCCTTATTTCAGAAACTTTATTTTTTTCAATAACCATGCATAAACAATATTCCCTCAAAAATACAAACATGTACATGTTGCTCACATATTATGGTAGCCCTGTTTGTGCTAAATAGAGTGTAATTACACCTTTGCCATTAATATATTTATAAGCAACTGAAAAAAGCACAAATGTCAGAGCATGTCAGAACATCTCAAGGACCCCAAAAATCCCTTAGACCCCAGAGGGTTAACCCAAAACGAACACTAAACATTGGCTTTTCTATAGTAGCCAAATCAAACACAGAACCATGTTTAGCATGCCTGTAGATAAACAAGCATGTAGATAAACGATACATAAAAGCTCTAATCATAAATTTTAACCACTAAACCCTAACTCCCCCGATCCTATAAAAGGCTGAATAAAGTGGACCTGCAATCCGGATGAAAATAACAGCGTTTCGACGGCATTGCGGCAACAACAGCCTACTATACCACAACAACTCTTCTCCAAAGCAATATAAAATGGCCTCACCCCTTATTTAGTATTCTCGGAGGAGGGGTTTAGTGGGGTTAGTGATGTCAGCAACCCTGGAGGAATGTCGTGTAGTTCCTACCGGCCGTTTGCTGTAGTCCTTAGAAATTGATTTCTTTAAAAGCAAATATCTCCCTTTGCTTTGAACTTTGAGCACTGTAACTTTGCAGATGTTGTTTATGCTCAAACAGCAACATTACACACTACCTAAAGTTAGAAAAGTGAAATTGTGTTTTACCACCCCTTTAAATGTAAAGCATTTACATTATATGACAATATATGACATTACATAATATGAAAAGCATTTATAATGTAAACTAAAATACACTTAATTCATGACTAGTATTTAAAGAATTGTAATTACACATTTGTAATGATGAAGCTGCAATTTAGTATATTTAAAACACATGAATTAAACAATGTGTAATGTCAAACAACACACTACAGTTACTACAATCAAACTATAATCAAGTAATTCACATGCTTTAGTATTTTAGTCAAAAGTGTACAACTTTAAAGCACGATTTTAGATTTAGAGCACTTAAAGGTGCATTGTGTAATATATCTGAGGATCTATTGACAGAAATGCAATATAAGATCCATAACTATGTTTTCAGTGGTGTATAAAGACCTTGCATAATGAACCGTTATGTTTTTATTACCTTAGAATGAGACATTTATATCTCCATAACCACGGGCACCCCCTTCTATGGAGGTCGACATATTGTGTCGTCATGTTTCTACCGTAGCCAACAGCGAACAAACAGTCGCTACAGAGCGCGTTTCGTCACTACCTTGAAAAATAAGTTTTCAGTGGTGTATACTTACCTTACTTAATGAACCGTTATATTTGTATTACCTTATAATGAGCAGTTTCTATCTACATACACCATGGTCCCCTTATATTGAAATGCGCCGACATGTTTCTACAGTAGCCTAAACGGATAAACGCGTTTCGTTACTATGTTGCTCTTCGTGCAAGGAAGCAAGCTTAGTTCAGCGAATAAAACACTGACACAATGATGAACAAGTAACAATAATATTCGCAGTAACATATAGTTTGACTGAATAATTAAGTAAACATAATTTCTTAATTTATCCTTGTAAAGAAACCTCATTGCTGAACTGGCTACTCTCTGCTGTCTCAGACGATGACATATTTTCCTGTCGGCCACCGTAAATTTTGTTGGTTGCAATTCGTAACCTCACCACTAAGCGGTCTTTTCATTTCATGAATAATATATTATTTGCAAGTTTTCTTTGTAAACCTTTTATGATCTGAAGTACATTAGTGCACATTCAATACACTTCTTTTTCAAAAGGACAGTCTGACCCAAAATCTTCTTTAATTATAATGAATGAATGAACATTCATTCATTCATTCATTTTTCTAATTATAATGTTGGGTTGTGCATCAAAGAGTCTAATCTAAAACATATCCAAGGTAGTACAATTAAAAACCCAAAACAACAAACTATGAGTCAATCACATACATACATGTTGGTACAGTCTCTTTCCAAAGGCTTGTCTATGAGCTGCACGTTGGCATAGCAGTTCCAGTGCCCACTCTGCCAGCCCCACAGCCCTCATACAGTGATGAAGTCTACCTGGTCCCAGCCGTCCCTGAGCGATCTCAAAGCCCCGACCCTCACCTACAAACAAACAATCAGAGAGCAAACAATTTATCTAATCAATGAATCAATGAATCAAATGGCAACCATACATTAATCAGACAGCTCCACAAATAGTAATGCAAAATTATATTATATAACAAGCATAAATCTGTGCGTGACAAATTGAGTCATTTTATAACAAGCATTGGGTGTAAAAAAATGCGTTAAACCGAAAAGTGAATATCCACAAGGCAAGTTCGTTTTGTTAAGTGTTTCCTTTAAGGGGTTTAATCAATATCTATTATGGTTTAATAAATTAATTCCAAGTATTCCAATAAAGCTTGTTTTATCTCTGCGAGTAAGTGCCCAGGGCGCTGAAGTTATTGAAGTTTTTGTGGGCTCATTAATCTGCAAGAACAGTACACAAACATACTCACACACATACACAGAGTAGGTGCGTACATAACGTGCACAGACAAACACACACGCACTCTGATGAATGAATCTTACCAAGAAGAATGTTGGAAGCAGGAACTCTCACATTGTCAAAGCGGATCTCAAAATGGCCACCATGGATCGCATCTACAGAGATAAACAATATTTCACTGTATAGTAAAAGCAAGGGAACCCTCTTTAATCTGTCATCACATATACTGAAAAGATATGGTGGAAAGACAGATGTGGAAGAACAGACAGAATCAAACGGAAGATGCTGATAGGGAGAATGTTGTGATAAGGGAGTGGAGCGATAGTGAGAGAGGAGGCTTTAAAACACAGTGATGAAAAAAAGATGAGTTGAAGATCTGATAAGCTTCATGTGGCACGGCAGATTGTGTTAATCAGAACTCACCGTCCTGTCCGAAAACAGTAAGCGGCCTTATCTTCTTCACTCCTGGAGTGTTCAGAGGGACCAGGATCATGGTGTGCAGCCCATGCCTGAAAAACATTTGCGCACACACACACACACACACACACACACACACACACACACACACACACACACACACACACACACACACACACGCACACACACACACACACACACACGCACACACAAAACACTCCTGAATGAACAATCAGTAACACTTTACAATGACCATACACATAACCCTTGTTAATACATCTTATTAATATTATTCATCGTAATTATTAATATTTAAATATTTTACATACACACACATGTATAAACTCACCTAAAGGCTTATTAGGAACACCATACTAATACTGTGTTTGACCCGCTTTCGCCTTCAGAACTGCCTTAATTCTTTTTCCTATTTGAAGTGGAGATGAGTGGTACCCGGTGGGGTCTTCTGCTGTTGTAGCCCATCCGCCTCAAGGTTGTGGGTGTTGTGGCTTCACAAATGCTTTGCTGCATACCTCGGTTGTAACGAGTGGTTATTTCAGTCAAAGTTGCTCTTCTATCAGCTTGAATCACTCGGCCCATTCTCCTCTGACCTCTAGCATCAACAAGGCATTTTCGCCCACAGGACTGCCGCATACTGGATGTTTTTCCCTTTTCACACCATTCTTTGTAAACCCTAGAAATGGTTGTGCGTGAAAATCCCAGTAACTGAGCAGATTGTGAAATACTCAGACCGGCCCGTCTGGCACCAACAACCATGCCACACTCAAAATTGCTTAAATCACCTTTTTTTGTTCCCATTCTGACATTCAGTTTGGAGTTCAGGAGATTGTCTTGACCAGGACCACACCCCTAAATGCATTGAAGCAACTGCCATGTGATTGGTTGATTAGATAATTGCATTAATGAGAAATTGAACAGGTATTCCTAATAATCCTTTAGGTGAGTGTTGATTCTACGTGGCATTGATTCAACAAGGTGCTGAAAGCATTCTTTAGAAATGTTGGCCCATATTGATAGGATAGCATCTTGCAGTTGATGGAGATTTGTGGGATGCACATCCAGGGCACGAAGCTCCCATTCCACCACATCCCAAAGATGCTCTATTGGGTTGAGATCTGGTGACTGTGGGGGCCATTTTAGTACAGTGAACTCATTGTCATGTTCAAGAAACCAATTTGAAATGATTCAAGCTTTGTGACATGGTGCATTATCCTGCTGGAAGTAGCCATCAGAGGATGGGTACATGGTGGCCATAAAGGGATGGACATGGTCAGAAACAATGCTCAGGAAGGCCGTGGCATTTAAACGATGCCCAATTGGCACTAAGGGGCCTAAAGTGTGCCAAGAAAACATCCCCCACACCATTACACCAGCACCACCAGCCTGCACAGTGGTAACAAGGCATGATGGATCCATGTTCTCATTCTGTTTACGCCAAATTCTGACTACCATCTGAATGTCTCAACAGAAATCAAGACTCATCAGACCAGGCAACATTTTTCCAGTCTTCAACTGTCCAATTTTGGTGAGCTCTTGCAAATTGTAGCCTCTTTTTCCTATTTGTAGTGGAGATGAGTGGTACCCGGTGGGGTCTTCTGCTGTTGTAGCCCATCCGCCTCAAGGTTGTGGGTGTTGTGGCTTCACAAATGCTTTGCTGCATACCTCGGTTGTAACGAGTGGTTATTTCATTCAAAGTTGCTCTTCTATCAGCTTGAATCAGTCGGCCCATTCTCCTCTGACCTCTAGCATCAACAAGGCATTTTCGCCCACAGGACTGCCGCATACTGGATGTTTTTCCCTTTTCACACCATTCTTTGTAAACCCTAGAAATGGTTGTGTGTGAAAATCCCAGTAACTGAACAGATTGTGAAATACTCAGACCGGCCCGTCTGACACCAACAACCATGCCACGCTCAAAATTGCTTAAATCACCTTTCTTTCCCATTCTGACATTCAGTTTGGAGTTTAGGAGATTGTCTTAACCAGGACCACACCCCTAAATGCATTGAAGCAACTGCCATGTGATTGGTTGATTAGATAATTGCATTAATGAGAAATTGAACCGGTGTTCCTAATAATCCTTTAGGTGAGTGTATATATATTTATATATATATAGCCGCTCTGGAGAAAACAGTGATATCATCGTCCAGCTCATTTTATTTCTCACATAATGGTGTCAATGCAGGCAGATCAATAATATTGTTGAATATTAAATATCCCCAACTACGCAAGCCAAAAGCAACAGTGAAAAGGAACCAAAACTGGAGTCGTATGAGCTTACTTTTTAATGTGTTTAAAGCAGAAAAAGAAACTACTTGATTACACCAAAAATAATTTGAAAAGACAGCAAATAATTACTGAATATACACAAAAGACAAAAGTTTACTTTTAATTGACTCTTAATACTGCGTGTCGTTACCTTGATGATCAAAAGCTTTTTGAGCATCAATGAATGTTTGCACCTTTTGTAATAGTTGTGTATGACAGTCTGAGCTAAACATAAAGGCTATTTTGAAAACAACAAAAAGTACAACATGATTATAAAACATTTTAGAGCTGATAACAACTGAGGAAAGCTGAGCAAAACTGTTCCACATAGATTTTACAAGAAAAATTGCATATTTTTTTAAAGGTTTTAATTATTTCCATGATTTTTCACTGACTGAAAAACACAATTTTAAAATTCCCTAATATTTCCATGTTTTTCATGACAGTGTATCAATGTATCAATGGTTTGAGTGCTTTGACTAGTGATTAAAGTGCAATTGTGATAGAGTCCGTCCTGAGAAGCGACCAGACATCAGAAGTGTCAGAAAACAGCTCAGAAAGTTTCTATTATGAGAGTTATGGATAGAGGGGGCGCCATCCTGTAAAGAACAAACAATAAAAAGTAGTGTAGTGTATATAAGCTCAATCTTACTGTACCACCTCAGAGAAACAAAGGCATGACGGGGTGAGAGGAAGGAGAAACATAGAGGCATGACGGGTGAGAGGAAGGAGAAACAGAGGCATGATCGGGGTGAGAGGAAGGAGAAACGAAGAGATGAGGGGGTGAGGGAGGAGAAACAGAGAAACGTACTCGGTTACATACGTAACCTCGGTTCTCTCTAGAAGAGGGAACGAGTATTGCCTAAGCTAGCTTACGCTACGGGTAAAGTCATCTTTCCTCGAGATATTGAAGCCAAAAATTATCCTTTATTTTGCATTTATTGTCAACGCAGTGCAGCAGCCAGCAGACCTAGAGCAGGCCATCTTGCGTGCTCATTGGTTGCCCTGCGGCAACTGCTGCAGCCTACCACTGAGCCTCGCGCGTGACGTCGCGCCCTCTACAAATCACAGCCTGCCCAAATGGGGGTGGCTTAGCGTATAAAAGCCAGGCTCAGAGGGTGTGTCACTGGTTTCATCAGCTGAAGCAAAAAATCGCTCGAGGCGCCAGCACGGTCGGGTTACGCAATACTCGTTCCCTCTTCTAGAGAGAACCGAGGTTACGTATGAACCGAGTACGTTCTCTTACGAGAGGTTCTCTCGTATTGCGTAAGCTAGCTTACCCTACGGGAACCCATTGTCAACGCCGTGCGCGCCCAGCCTCCACTTCATGAGTCCCAGGAGTTCCCGGGGAACATAGATAAGTGGGAAACAGGTGGCCAGCAATGCGGGCCAGCACATGTTATAAGCACATACAGGGTATACAGAGCGGCGTCGCCGGTCCATATAACTATCCACCATATAGTGCAGCTCAACCAGGAGAGCCAACGTCGTGTGAGAGTAGCCTGCGCATGATAAACTGGGCAGAGTATACACACCACTCACACTGACAGAAGTCTAGCCTGCAAGGCGGGAACTTCCAGGTTAAAAAACCTAACAAATGTGGACGGAGAGGCCCAGCCTGCCGCCGCACAAATGTCTTGAATGGAAATTCCGCTGGACCAAGCCCACGACGAGGCCACACCTCTGGTGGAATGCGCCCTGATGCCCAAGGGGCATTGCAGAGCTTTAGACTTATAAGCGGAAGCGATAGCTTCCACTATCCATCTAGACAGGCTCTGTTTCGAGGCGGCGAGACCCTTGGTGCGCCCACCAAAGGAGACAAAGAGCTGATCCGAACGCCTGAAAGAGGCGGAGCGCGTAATGTAAGCCCTCAGCGCCCTGACGGGGCAGAGGAAATTAAGATCACCCTCACTATCGGATGGTGGCATAGCCGAGAAAGAAATGCCTGCGCTCTGAAGGGAGTGCCAAACACTTTAGGAATATAACCATGTCTTGGCTTAAGGATGACTTTAGAGTCATTTGGCCAGAAATCAAGACACGCCGCGCTTACAGATAGCGTGTGCAAATCCCCCACACGTTTAACTGACGATAGAGGTGTCAGAAAAACGGTTTTGAGCGAAAGGTACTTTAGGTCCACTGAGTCTATCGGTTCGGAGGGGAAAGCTTTAGGGCCTCGAGGACCAGAGAAAGATCCCATTTGGGAACCGACGGGGGTCGCGGGGGATTCATCCTTCTGGCTCCTCTAAGGAAGCGGATGACGAGCTTGTCTCTTCCTACTGACTGGCCGCGCGTCGACTCAGCGAACGCTGCAACTGCCGCCACATAGACTTTAAGAGTGGATGGGGACCCGCCCTTATCCAGCAGCTCTTGAAGGAAGCCAAGCAACCTCGGAACCCCAGACGTTCGTGGGTCTAGATTTCTATCAGCACACCATTTGGAGAACACCGACCATTTAGACGCGTAAAGCCGCATCGTAGAGGGAGCTCTGGATTGCGTAATCGTGTTTATCACTCCTTCTGGCAGGACAACGGGTACCCGTTGATTACCCATACGTGCAGAGACCAGTGCTCTGGATGGGGATGCCAGACTGAGCCGCGGGCTTGAGAGAGGAGATCTCTCCTCACCGGGATCGGCCAAGGGGCTGTGTGAGACAGCCGCATCAGCTCCGGGAACCAAGTTTGATTTTCCCAGCACGGGGCTATAAGGAGCACCGAGTGGCGCGTTTCCCTGATCCTCTTTATTACCTGTGGTAACAGAGAGACCGGAGGGAAAGCATAAAGTGGGAGGCTGGGCCAGATTTGGGCCAGCGCATTCTCATTCTTTGAAAAGATCATCGGGCAATGAGCGTTGTCTTTCGACGCAAACAGGTCGACTTTCGCTTTGCCGAAAAGGCGCAACAATGACTGGACTATTTGGGGGTGCAGGGACCATTCCCCTGGGGAAACGTAGTTCCTGGACAGTTTGTCTGGACCGTCGTTCAAGTGGCCTGGCACATGCGCAGCTCTCAGCGAGCGCAGGAGGTACTGAGACCATACAAGAAGGCGTTCTGTCAGATGGCAGAGGCTTCTGGACCTGACACCGCCCTGACGGTTTATGTAGGACACCACAGACATGTTGTCCGAGCGGACTAGCACATGGTGGTCCTGTATGAACGGGAGGAAGTGTTTGAGCGCGTTCTCGACCGTTATCATTTCCAGACAGTTTATGTGGAAGCGTCTGCCCTCAAAGACGGCGCCCCAGCCTGCTTTGGAGGCGTCCGTCGAGATGACCTTTCGGTGCGAGACAGCCCCCATTGTCACTCCCCACTGGTAAAAGTCGGCCGCTAACCAGGGCTGCAGAGCCAAAACGCAGCTCTGTGTCACTCTGATTCGTCTGTAGCCTGAAACCCAAGCTTGGTGAGGCACTTGGGCGTTTAGCCAGCGTTGTAGCAGGCGCATGCGCAGCAAGCCCAGCTGAAGCACAGCCGCAGCTGATGCCATGCAGCCTAGCATCCTCTGGAATGTCTTCAGAGATGTGATGCTGCCCTCCTGGAAAGACGCGGCGAGGTGTCGAACACGGCGCGCGCGCTGTGTCGATAGGCAGGCCGTCATAGCCACAGAGTCTAGTTCTATTCCTAGAAAGGAAACTGACTGACTGGTTAGTAAAGAGCTCTTGGTCCAGTTGACCGTGAGGCCCAAGCTTTCCAGATGGCTGAGAAGCACTGTTCTGTGAGATAACAGTTCTATCTCTGACTGTGCTAAAATCAGCCAATCTTCCAAGTAGTTTAGAATTCGCAGCCCTTTCACTCTCAAGGGGGCGAGAGCCGCATCCATGCACTTCGTAAATGTACGGGGTGCCAAAGACAGGCCGAACGGGAGGACGGTGTATTGATATGCCCGGCCGTCGAAGGCGAATCTCAAGAATGGCCTTTGACGGGGGACTATCAGGATCTGAAAGTATGCATCTTTCAGATCGAGAGAGATAAACCAGTCCCTCGGGCGAATTTGCGCGAGGATTTGTCTGGTCGTGAGCATTTTGAACGGCCGCCTCATGAGAGCTTTGTTCAAATATCTCAGATCTAAGGTAGGTCTTAGAGCTCCGTCCTTCTTGGGTACGAGAAAATAAGGGCTGTAAAAGCCTGACTCGCTCAGAGAAGGAGGTACTGGTTCTATGGCCCCTTTGCACAGCAGTTTGGCTATTTCTGCGCGGAGTAGATGCGGTACATCCACTTTCACTTTCGTCTTGGTCCGTGCTCGAAAGCGAGGGGGACGGCGAGTGAACTGAAGCGAATAGCCCTGTCTTATTGTGCTCAGCACCCATTCTGACACACCTGGAATAGCCTTCCATGCTTCTACATGTATAGCTAGGGGCAGAATGGACTCCGGGTTCCGATCGCCGCGGTTTGCGGGCTCGGGAAACTGAACCGGAGGTGTGTGCAGGGCACGCACGCCCTCTGATCTCGGGAACGGCGGCTCGCTGACAGCTGTGACTGTCTGTACTGGGAATGGGGAACATTTTGTGACAGCATTAAGTGCGAGCGGAGCCTGGGGCGAAGTGTTTATCAGTAAGCGTGAGCGCTCGTGGGCGGGCACGTGACTTACATTCATAACTTGGCCGCTGTGAGGCTGCTGCCGTGTAACAGAGCGGGCAGCGAGTAGGTGTGAGCACAGATTTGTGGGCACATTCTCTACATCTAGCACTCGAGCGGCATTTGCCAGCTTTATAAGAGTGGGCTCTGTGAGCGTGTGAGACACGTGGGGCATCGTGTTTATGTGTAGGGGTGAGCACTGACTTGTGGGCACTTTTTCTACACTTAAAACACCGTCGGCGTGAGCCGGATAACCAGAATTTATACTCTTTCTGAGATTTCTCTGGGTCGCCATAAAAACTGCGTTTGTGTGCAGGCGAGCGGGCTGTGTTACCGACTCGTTGGCTGCTAAAATTGCGTCTGCAGTAGCCTTCTCTGAGGGGACTGACAGGTCGAGATATTTTGACGGTGGTCCGGCCGCAGCGAGACCCATCCGTCTTTTCCTCTCTGATGTTGCCAGGAGGACTTTGCCTGCTCGGGCTTCAGCACAACCTTGGGCCGGGGTCCCCGGGGGGGAGGCGACCTGCGTCCAGAAGAGCGTGATCTAGGGCGGCCGCCCTGATGATGCTGCGAAGGCTGGGGCTGAGCTGGGCGCTGGCTAGCGTGTCGTGCAGGCGGCTCACGTGGGCGGCTTGCAGAGGAGCTAGAACGTCGAGGCAGGAAAAGGTTCATGGCCTGCGAGGTCTTCTGTACTTTGGAGAAGCGGTCGACGATCCCGTTCACTGCTGGGCCAAAGAGACCAGTAGGGGAGAGCGGCGCGTCGAGAAATGCGGAGGTGCCAGAGGTGCCTCTCTGTGACGGTGAGCGAGGCCATGCATCTGCCCATTGCCTGAGCCGCGGATTCCGTTGCACTCCTTAAATCCGTGATGGCGGCCAGGTCCTTGCTTCTCTCGTCCCATTCGCGGAGGAGATCAGCTTGGAGGATCTGCAGCACAGCCATTGAGTGCAGGGCGGAAGCAGCTTGTCCGGCGGCGGCGAACGCGCGGCCGACAAGGGCTGAGGTGGTCCTGCAGGCTTTAGACGGGAGGGCAGACTTTGAGCGCCATCTCGCAGAGGGCGGGCAAAGGTGCACTGCGACCGCCTCTTCCACTGGGGGGATAGCTGGGCACCCCTTCTCGGCGGCACCGTCCACTCGGGAGAGCGCCGAGGAGACATGTGAGTGGAACCTAGCTTACGCAATACGAGAGAACCTCTCGTAAGAGAACCATTTACAGCTGGCATGATGGGGTGAGAGGATAGAGAAATGGGGAACAGAGAAATCTGGAATGAAGCCCACCTCACCTGTAGCCTTATTTTTCTATGCCTGATACATGTATAAAAATAATAAATAATAAATCTCTCGGAAAAATATCTGGTGTCGCTTCCGTGATTCAACAATTATGGGGAAAAGCATGATTTTCAAATCTACAATACGTATGTTAGCATATGCGTACAGTGGAACGTTTAGCCTTTCAAAGTATACTCCAACGCAGGCGGTAGACACATCCGCTCTGGAAAGTTTAATCTCTGTCCAGAGTCTGCGTCTTTGTATTCTTTAGGGCTGCACGATTAATAGCAATTAACCCAAAATTGTGCTTAAACCAATTTGGCTTAGTGCGATTATGAAATCGCAAAGGCTGCGATTATTTTTTATTCGCATCTTGACAGTAAGGCACGGCTCTGTGATCAGTAGTTAATGCTGCTCCATCTGAAAGCACTGCAAGTTTGAGTCACTAATAATGTGCATTTGAAAAAACAACATTTAATAACATGTTTTCACTCCAAACTCTTCATCACGTCAGTTGAGTGTTTGAACATCCTTCTGTGAGATGATGTGGCTTCTTACATAGAATAAGACATACAACATTATTTTATAGTATTCTATACAGTGATAAAGGCTATGTCGATTAGCATTGAAGAATAAATATACATTATTATCATGAAAATACCCGAGAAGGCTAAAATAACTTAGATAAACCATATATTGTCATAGTCGTGTGTTTATTAGTCATGTTTAATCAATCAAAGCGTTTCAATCTTCTGTTTATTAAGCTAAAAATAAATAATAATAATAATATTAATATTAATAATAATAATAATAATAATATCGCAGCCTATGCCAAATTGCGTCCGGTTCAAATTCGATTAATCGTGCAGCCCTAGTATACTAAAGCTACGGCTATCTTTACTCCCTCACACAAGCGCTTGTCATTCCGGCCGTCTGTTGTTGTTGCAGTCTTTGTTGTTGTTGTTCCGTCTCTTTAGTTTAGTTTTCTGCAGTGTTGCCACCTTGTGGAACAACTGATTAGTGCAAAACAAATTCAATGCGCATGTGTGACCTACAAAGTATGCTCGGTTACAAAAATAGAGTGGCACGCTTACAGTACTATACAGTACAGTACTTTGTCAAACATACTATTCTGGTGACAAAATTTGCGTCACCCTCACGTACATGTAAAAACCGAAGTATACTTTAGGCTGTACCTGAATACTACTGTTAGACCTAACTGAAAATCTTTAAACAGTGTTTATTTCATTTGTATCTTTGTTCTATTGTATATATTTGTTCTATTGCTTGTAATTTGTTTATTTGTTCTTATTTTATTACAGGCTATTTAAAAAATGACATTATTTTCGTTAGGCTAGTAGTTTTGGTTGTGGTATATAATTTGGAATCAAGAATTGTGAAATTTTACTGGTATGTAAAATACGAGGTTACACGGGTCAAAAACAATGAAAACAATAACTTTTTGTTGGTGCCTTTATAACATTTAATCAGTAGAATTATAGTATCAGTGATACTGGCCTTCATTGACTGTACTTCGTGAAGGTGGTGTATCCTGCCGCTTCAATGTATATCTAATGAGTGATTATAATCAAGGTATTAATCAATATTTTTCCTTTTACATATTAAATGATTTGAGTGACTTCTCTAAGCTTATGAGATTTTACTTTATAGATAGTAATAGAAGTTACCAGTGTGATTACCAAAAAGTTGTTTTCATGTATTCTTTAATGTCTGTATTAAATATCTGAGAGGTGACTGGGGGTCTGGCCCATGCCAGGAATGCAGTAGTGCTTACTCATTTAGCCTGGCTTCCAGAAATGAAATATGGACTTGTTTTGTTTGACAAAGGTCTCAAACGTGTTAAAACATATATCTACTCTTGTAGCTGACCAAGTCAGCCGAGGTCACTGGGGTTACTTCACCTGTTGTTTACGTGACCACTTCTTAATTAAATCATTAAATTAAACTTTTCATTCATCATATCTGGTTCTAGGTCTTTAATATAAATGTGTGTTTAGTCGACTAATGGCTTAAATGAACGGAACAGTTAGTTTAATGACTTAAATATATACTGGTGGGGGCAGAATATATAGCCTATTCCGTGCTCATCAAGACAGTTTCTGTCTTGACTGACCCCACCAGTGACCACTTTAAGTGCATTTTTACTATGAGCAGAATTAGAAGCAGCTGTCAGATTGTGTCATGACTTCTGTTGTCTGTGTGGTCTGGTCTGATTCTGCTGTGTTTAGCAGAAATTTCAGACTGGTTCATATATAGACCAGCAAATATTGACCAACCATATCCCACCCCAAACTGAAAACACTTATGAGAGGAAAGGAAAAAAACAAATAATAAGAAATGGAAAACCTGGCAGCAAGTGTCGAGAAGGACAGAAAGAAAACTTTAAGGGAAAGAGTAACTAGCGTGGCTGCTTTTATCTCAAAGTAATGAGTAATGACTAATGACTAAAAAGTAATGAGACAACAACAAAAACAAACCTTTCTGAAACGTCGTTTAACAGCCGTTCTTGAGCAGGTTCTGCTCTATCATCTTCACTAACATTCTCCGGGTCCGATTGGTTTTATTGACGCCATTGTTTATAATACACCAAAGCACAAACTACCAGTAAAGGTAAGGGGCGTGTCATTTCCGAAAAACGTGCACTAGGCAGATAGCAAATCACAGCACACTGGGCCAGCTAACCAATCTGAGCCCATTGCGTATTTTTGAGGGACTGGCTTCATAGAACCCGGAAACCATCAGACCGTTTTACAAGGAGGGACAGAACAGTGTAGAATAAAGGTAAAATATATGAAAAATAATGCAACTTTTTAAAAACGAAGCATGAACACGTTACAATGCACCCCACAAACACAATCAAGCCTTCGAAAAAATGTGTTTTACCACCCCTTTAAATTATTGACAAATTGATAATTTATTATTTTAGTGGATATTCTAAATTTCTAACCCCATGCATTAAGTCATGCACCATTTGTGCGAAGAACACGAATGAGACCCCCAGCTCTGTAAGGGTTTAAGGCTTCAACCTAGTTATTGTTCATATTTGCAACATCAAAACTCAATTTCACTTTATTTTAATGGTCCCTTTAACACATTCTTGTTGACTATAAGCAACGTTGCACCTACATGTCTACTAATTCTCATTAGAGTGTTATTAGAGTATTAGTAGACTGGTAGGGTTAGAGTAAGTTGACATGTAGTTGCAAAGTTACTTATAGTCAGTAGAATGTCTGTTGGGGGACCAACACAAAGTGCCAGCAGATATTAAGCAGACAGTCTACTAATACTCTAATGAGAGTTAGTTGACAATAATTGTAGTTAATACTAATAGTTAGTAGAATGTTTAAAATGACCAATCAAAATAAAGTGTTACCCAAAACTGTAATTTTAATATACGAGTAGTAATTTTTTAATATGGTCTGCAGTAAAATAGGATTAAAGTCTATATAGTCAGCTTAGTGAAAGAATGCAGGCAAAGCAGATCTCAGACCTGACCATAGGACCTCATGCCAGAATGTGTGTGTGAGTGAGTGTTTGTGTGTGTGTGTGTGTTTCCAAAAGATCTGCCAACGTTAGCAATACATTTTTTTTTTCAAAATAAGCTGTGTGGGGGAATTTGCCCAGCCTGCCTAACAAAATACAGGTCCAAAAAGTGACCAAAGTTACTTTATAGTGTCAAACATTTAACCTGGCTATATTGCTGATAGAAACTTTTGCCGTGTATGTCAGAGTTCCAGTACCTGTCACTATTTGAGTCCAGTGACTTGCTCCTGCACATGACTATGGCAATCTCACACTTTGGGTTACCAGCACCTGCAATAAAAAAACAAAAAAAAAACAAGACAAAACACACACACCCACCCACACCCGACACACACACACACACAGAGTGTTATGCACAATATGCAGCTGTCAAGGTGTTCTTTTGTGTTAGTATCTCTAGAGGGAGCACTTTCTCACACTGACATGCACTTTGCACATGCACTTCTGAGTGTAGCAATAGTTTCTGTTGTACATGAACTGCAGTTGCTAGCATGTGCATGCACTTACACACAAACACTGCAATGCTCAAAGCCCTTACAACGAAAATCATTCACAGACTGCCATAATGTACATCATGACTCAAAGCTGCTATAATTCACAGCAAAGTGAATCACACATAGGCCTGAGGCCAATCTATGATCCAAGGGACGGACAGATGGGTGTGTCCCATGAACATTCTTTTCCTGTTTATTGTCCAGTTTTCTGACAAACGACATAAGGATAGCAGATCAACATGATACTGCCCCAATCAAAGGAGTAAAGGCTCAGTTTATTGAATGTATAAGAGGTGGGTGTGATAAGAGTCTGCAGGGAAAATCGTCCCACATTGGCACAAATAGTCTTTCCATACCTGCATATGTCCATTTACAAGATATTAAGAATAAAATAAAAAACAACAAAGATCTTTTAAGGCTTTTTTACTCTTTTTTTTTTCCCAGTAAAAAATGTCATCCCCATCCTAAAATAAGTTATAGTATTCTCATGCAATTTGCACGTAAAGCAAATCTATCTTGTTTTGAGGATTTTTCTTACTGTGAAAATTTTGTTTTTCCTTGCAGCATACATCAATTCATCAAATACATTGCCTAAGTGATAAGTACATCTATAAAATATAGACGAATAATAATTGTTTTAATGTAATTGAAGATGTATTTTTAACACTCAACTACAGTGTCCAACTGTAACATGAGACATACCGAGTGGGCCCGTTTTCACTGTTGCACAGCGGTTTCCTGTCTGCCTAATTGAATTGTGTTAGTACCTTGTATCGTTTGTAGCGTTTGTAACAAACAAATATCTTTGTTTCTAAACTCTATTTTCTACCTTTCCTGCCATTTATATTGCTTAATATAATTTAATCATCACAATATATCTGATATTATCTAATATTGTCTGTCCCATTAATCTGACAACGCTAGCTTTACTCTAAATCGCTATCGCTGGCACAACTCACTAGCATTTCGCTAGCCTGTTAACCTGCCATCCGTGCTTACCGTCTTTTTTCTCTTGCACGCTCGCGCCTTTTACAAGTCCACAGTAGTGGAAAGAGTACTAAAAAACTACTTAAGTAAAAGTATTGCTACTTAAGAAATAATTTACTTGAGTACAAGTAGAAGTAGCCTACTGGAAAATAATAAATAGGCCCTACTGGGGCTCGAGTCAGTTCACTAGTGTAATAGCATAAGCTTCTGTTGTTATACGTCACACGCATCACACACATGACCAGCGTCGGCCAATAGTGAGCCTACGTGTGACGTAGCACTACGCAATCACACTACGTTAACTGACTAGAGGCCCACAGAGAAGGAAATGAATAGTTGAAATAAAGTCGTTATTTTTGTTTGTTTTTGCACACAAAAAGTATTCTCGTCACTTGATAAACTTAAGATTGAGCCACTGTAGTCATTTGGACTATTTTAACGAAGTCTTTAATAACTTTTCGGGGCTGGCAAGTTTCAATCCCTGAAGAAAGCCTATGGAGGAGTGATCCAGCTCTCAGATTTAATCAAAATAATATCTTAATTCGTGTTCCGAAGATGAACAAAGGTCTTACGGGGTTCAAACAACATGAGGGTGAGTAAATACTGACAGAATTTTCATTTTTGGTTGAACTAACCCTTTAAAGTCACGTCAAGTCACATTTATTTATATAGCGTTTTTTTACAATACAGATTGTTTCAAAGCAGCTTTACAGAGATAACAGGAAAATAATGCAAAAAAGTTTGTTTCCAGAAGAAAATAGCGTCCCAGTCCAGCTTAAGTAAATTCAGTGATGTTTCATTTTTGTTTTAAAAAAGTTATTCATTTAGTTAATTTATATATAGCCACTCTGGAGTAAACCGTGATGTCATCATCCAGCTCAGTTCAGTTCTTGTATAATAGTTTCAATGCAGGCAGATCGATATTATTGTTGAATATTAAATTAAATGTTAAATTTAATGTCCCCAACTAAGCAAGCCAAGCCAATGGCAACAAAGGTGGAAAAAGGCGACAGTGGCAAGGAACTAAAACAGAATGGAGAAAAAAAACCTTGGGAGAGCCCAGGCTCAGTCTTCAGTTCTCGTCTGGCCAATGAACGTATGATTATGTATGATTATGATTCAGGCAGCATTATAGGTCAGAAGTCTGAAGTCAGAAGATTGGTTTGGAACAATCAGAAAATTACCCAGTTCCATCTGGTTGAAGATCGGAGTCACGCCGGTATGGAGATGGGTTTGATGAGGATCAGTGCCGTTGGCTGTCGTGTCGATGAAGGGCGAGAGGGCAAGCTTTACCATTCAACTGAATTGTGTGCGTCCATTTTAGTCACTTAACTTACATTGTTCTGGCTCCGTCCATGCAATAACTGTGTCCTTGTATGAGCAGAGTTTTCTATTTACTTCAAATGCTCAGTGCTCTGGTAATATCAATGGTATGACCATTTCAGTTTAAAATCAGAATATGAGCATAGCTCACTAAATATGAGCATACATTCACTAAAATATTGAAATGTTAGCGATACTACTGATTAAAAACCCGAGTGCCAGTGATTGACTGTCAGAGAGTGGTTTTTAACGCCCTGTGCCCCAGCTGAACTGGAAGTTTTGATTGGTTTTGCACCCGAGTCAGACCTGTCTGTTATTGGCTGAAGCGCAGGGTTCCACTGCAGTAGTTTGAAAAGTGTGTGTCAAATGCCAGCTCACCCTGTTGCTCCGTCGGCACCTTTGTCAAAGTACTTTGTAATTTTGGTGAAAAATAAATGTAGTGAAGTTGAATAGTTTATTTTTATTCAACTCAAGTAAAAGTAGCTGCTGAGAAAAGAGATCCTCTGCATGGGGGATAGTTTGCTCTTTTCCCGGTTGACCAGGAACCACAGCTGGCTGAGGTGTCGGAGCACCAAATCCCTGTGTTTGCACAACTGCTCTTGTGACAAGTGCCAGTATGAGCGAATCGTTGAGATAGTTGAGGATGCGAACACCACATTCTCTCATGGGAACAAAGGCCGCCTCCATGAATTTCATGAATACGCGAGGCGACAGGGACAATTTTCTTTTCATAATATGTTGTTTCAGACTAGTGGAAAGAAAACATTAAAATACTTAAAGTGTTTATTTTATCTATTTTTATCTGTACATTTTAAATACATTACATACCTTTAAAGACTGTTTTCTCAAAATGAGTTTTCACTTATGTACTGAGCCAGAAATCTCCACTTCAATAGCACGTGCATACACCAAACTTAACAGTTTTATTTCTATTCTGAGGGATTTTACAGAGGGGTCATATATAATTTACCTGTTTTATTCATTTTATTCCTAAAAAAATGGTGAATGTTTTTGTTGTTGTTGTTTTTCTGGATGTTGATGGTATTTTCTGATTTATGGAGTGATAAAAAATCCCCTAAATTTAATTTAATTTAATTTAATATGTCAACGAAATTAAATAAGCATTTTGAAACTGGCTTTATCCAATGTTCAGATTTATGTTCTGGAATTGTATGAAAATTTTTACTTTAGATTTTGCTAAACTAAGCTTCCGTAAACTTGTAATACAAAAATGTTTGCAATTCTGATGTTATCAATCAACTAGGTTATGGTGATATGGTGATATCTATTTTTTTATTTTTTTTGCCTAGTCACGTTAACCTACAATGGGAAAGAAATACCTGTTATGATATAACCATGGGAAATGAAAACAAAAACCCACAAACTCCCACAAGGTAAAATTTGGACACATTGACTCGTGCTTTTATGGAAGCGAGAATTGGACAAGATGCTGAATCCACAATTCCACATATAACAGAGGCACACCTTAGATTCTGATACACGCACGCACACACGCACACACACACACACACACACACACACACACACACACACACACACACACACACACACACACACACACACACACACACACACACACACATGAAACAAACACTCAAGGTCCACAATTTCTGGAAAGACAAGTGTTTTTCCGAAGGAAGAGTTAGTCACAAGCCTGCATGCGTTTTTGTGTGTGGGTGTGTATGTATATGTGCTGGCAAGCAACGGCTCTTACTTTAGTAATTTGTTTGATGAAAACACAGGTTGTTTCTCAGGGTGTGATATGACAGACTTGTCCTTTCATGTCTGCAGGTTGTCCCCGTACAAGCAGCCAAACACGCGACCGTTAGCTCCATGGTGCATTCCATAAAGAACAGACTCCATTAAACAAACAAATCATGCAGGGCCTTCGTAATGCAGTGCTCTCTTAAATAAAACGATTAAGCACAGATGAGCTCCTGCAAGGAATTACACCAGTCAGACAAGACCCTCTGTCAAAAAGTTTGTTTCACACTTCACAGCTAATATCCTCAATGAACATGGCCGTTCTTTAGAAAAATAATCACAGCAGCTACTTTCCTATGCAAACAAAGTAAATGATTACACTCGGAAAAGAGCAGTAACAAGACTGTAAAGTTAATTACGCACACTGATTTCCTGAACCACTGCCTATAACTAGCTCTGGGAAATATGCCAGTTGGGAAAAATACCACTAATTTATGTTCCACCGTTCTTTTATTTCGATTAGATAAATGATTTTTTCCCCCCCAAAAGTGTATGCACTGTACATGAATAACAAATGCTTCTGTGATTGACCTGGTAACTTCGGAAGATATATTTTATTATTGGTGCACAAAAATGTGCAGCTTACTAATATAACCCAAGTCTGCATGGGTGCTGCACTCAGATATTGATCTTAGAGTCAGACTATATGCTCAATGCAGGGATAACATATTAATCATGAAATAAAAACTATCTGCAAGAGGATAAGAAGATATCTGAGAAGATAAGACTTTTGCTCAATTTATTTATTTAATATGAGCTAAAGCAACACAATTGCTGAAGATATTATTACAAATCAATTCCATTAAATTTACTCAAATATATAACTATTAAAATTTACTTTTGTGTTGCAACTACATGAATCATTTTTGTTGCATTAACAAACTTTTGATTGCTTTAACATCTCTTGCTCTGTAAATTCAAGTCAAGTTAAGTAAAAGGAGACCAATGTCAGTGTTTAATGTTCAGTTATGCTGACATTTAAAAGAGTTTCTGTTTTGATAATGCTTTTATAGTTATCATTGTGCTTAATTTTGTGTAACCACTTCGTCATTTTTGGTTTACCTCTAAGTAAATATAATATATTTTATAATTAACTTGTATTCGTTTGAATGATATAACCCTTTCGAAAGGTACCACAGTTATATATTATCAACAGTTATTATGCTATAAACACAATATACTGGAATTTCAAGAATTCAGCTTGAAGATGATCAGGAAAACATAGAGAGGGAGTTTGTGTAACCTGCTGGAAAAGGGTGATCCTTATTTTCTCTAAGTCTCTCTCTCTTTCCTCTGACGCACACACAAACACACACCCGTGGCCGTCCTCTTGCCCCAGCTGCAATTATCAACTGAGTGTTTCACTTCTCTGGACTAAAGGCAGTTCTTTCCTGGACGGAGTGTGACTCAGACGCTACAAACAGAGGTAAGACATATCGCTGCAATTCACATGCAACAGTCGAATTTCAATCATCAAAGCTGCGGGAAGCTCAAAGTCTAAGGGTTCTGAGATGATCGCTTAGTATCAGAGCTAAACAGGGGACAATCGTGAGAGTAACTTTAGAGAATCACCATTCAAAGTAAACACTGGTTTAAGAATACAGCAAACAAATGCCAGACAAAGTGACAACAGATGCTGAATTATGGCAATTACATATACAATGATTTGAAATGTCAGTATTTAGATTTCTTTAATTGGTTTTATGTAAGTTTGATGTATTACTTTATTACTCTGTATTTATGTATTACTCTTGGCTGTCATGTATTAAGTCAAAGCAAAGTCCTGCACACCGATCCTCAAAAGGATTTATGACAGGGAAGGTAAAGTTCAAAATAAACAATGACACAGAAGAATTTAGGTTTCAGGAATACATTATAAATTTGACTCAATGAAAGATGTGTTTCCAAAGAAAGCTCTTGTTTCTGTATGCCAGTGAGAAAGAAGAATGGAATGAGGGTTTACCTGTCAGTGTTAAACTGACAGGGTATAAGGGTGTAACAACCCCTGAGCTGCATAGTAGACAGAGGTAATTCAATAAGACTACAAATTCAACCATGGATTAATGAATAAGAAAAGTGGATCACCTTTCAGACACTGGATCACAGACACACTTATTATGCAGAAAGCCAACAAAAAACTTCCTGTGTTAACGGTTAAACTGCAACTTTTGCAATTAAAAGATACAAGGTACTATATATACAAACATTTCATATTTCTACAAAATGGCCTGAAAAAGTATCTGGACACTTTTGCCACCCGTCAAAATGAAAGACAAATAGCGGAATTTAAAGGGAACAAGGGAACAAAATAAGGGAACTATTATAGCAAAATACTCCACAAAAAGTTTTATTTTGTTATTTGAAAAATAACAAAGTATAATATAGGCTTTAGGTATGACATTATGAAATGTAACACGTTCATGTTCAGAAATGTTGTATGGCCAAAAAATGTTGCATGGTACTCTTCAAGTAACCAAAGCATTTTTTAGAAAAATTAATTGACTAAAATTTAATAGACAAAAACAAACAAAAAAATCTGCACAATAAAGATCTTCATTTAACAGCAGGTTTGCTGATCACCCAGACATACAAAATCCAATCTGCTCGGCACCCCTATTTAAAGAGCATGTGTTTAGCAGATTGGAAGGTACACTCAGTGCTATGTGCAACTCCAGATGAGCAGATGGCAAAAGTCAAGGATTTGCGGTTTTGAAATGCAAATGACCAGCAGTATGTTTTTCTGGAACCTTCACCTGAAAGCGTTCAGGGTTAAATAAACTCTCCCTCACTCCAAACAAACTATAGCAAATATACGAAGCTTATAATACATCCAAAGCTCAAGTGCTACAAAGCTGCCCATGGGCTTTTCTTTACATGCGCTACTGTATATATTGAAATAAATAACAGCACTGCAAGCTGCTCGGATACAGTTGGCCAGCTAAAAAAGTTGCACACACGTGCAGGGAGTTTTCTGTCAAAAGTAGATGTCTCTGTTTTGAGTTGCGTATTATCTCAATCAAGACCCTCTGGAAAACTGAATGGGAATGACGAAATGGAAGAAATTAGCAGTATGGTTTTTGTTGCAGAAAAAATTTTTGTCTTGCACACTTTGCTCATTTAAAATGTGCATATTTGAAGGTACACGTGGATCAAGCAAACAAAATAACACTCAGTTAGAACAAAGTTAGAACGAAGCACAGATGACACACTAAATTGACAATTAAATGAAAGAAGAAAAAAAAAAGATAAAGAGTGCACAGACATCTAAAAATCTAATCAGATTTGTTAGGCTGTGCAGAGTCTAACAGCATTATTCAGACTTTATTAAAGACAGATGTGAGTTTTAAGGTGCTGAATCTTAAGATAACGGATAAACTCCATAATTCAGAATATTGTCACAAAAATTCGCTAAATGAAAGCTCATTGCCTTGTAATGCAGAAAAACACATGACAACTTTTTTCATCAAGTAAAAATAATATGCACTGAAAGCAGATAAAATATATTATATTAGATAATATGTTCAATAAAAATTATGAATATATAAATATATTTTCTAAGGTTACAAAATACAATTAGAAGCAAAAACCTGTTTGAACTCTAAAAGCAATGTCCAAAACATTCAAAGTAGGGAAGGAGGAAAGCTATTATTTCATGATTGGAGGTCTTAATTGTGATTTAAAGGATGTTTAAAGCAATTATGTCTGGAAACAAACAGACGTGAGCAATTTCATACTTCTATCTCTACTATTTATTTATTTTTCACTTAGAAGAGAAATAAGCTTTTTAGCACTAACGCAGCGAAATAAAGAGCAAAAGATGCACATTAGGTGTGTAATTGATTCTTTGGGTGGCATTTTATTATTCTTGTGTCACCATTTTGTGAATTATTATATACTGATACTCCCAGACTGAACATACATTGAAGTACTTGAGTATTGTTTTAAGATTGTAATTTTGAATGTAAATACACACACACACACACACACACACACACACACACACACACACACACACACACATATACATATATATATATATATATATATAAATATATATATATTTTTATATTGTAAGAAGAAAAAATTCAGACTGTGTTTATCATATATTGTATTGTGAAGGTACACTGTAAAAAATATTTTAAGTTGTAAATAAAGATTATTTCAGACATTCTACTTAAAAATTTCTAAGTGAAAATTGTTTCAAAGTAAATCCTACACCAAATATTTTTTCCAGTGTACAATTTTTTCACATTTTCTCTGAGAGTGTATGAAGAACTAAATGAAATCTATCACCATCAGCAATATTAAATTTGTCCTCTCTCTCTCTAGATCAAGATGGAAGACCTTTTTGATAACGAACATGACTACCACTACCATGACCATAACAACAGTTCTAACCACAGTGACTATGACACGGATTATGAAATACACACAGTTTGCGACAAACAAGAGGTCCGGTCTTTTGCTGGTTTTTTTTTGCCAGTTGTCTACACACTAGCATTGATTCTGGGCCTGGCCGGAAATTCCCTGGTCGTTTTCGTTTACCTTTCCCACAAGCGCTTACGGACCCTGACAGACGTCTTCATCCTCAACCTGGCCTTCGCAGACCTCCTCCTGCTCCTCACACTGCCCTTCTGGGCAGCAGATGCAGTGAACGGCTGGGAGATTGGTATAGCCGCCTGTAAGATCACCTCCGCCCTCTATTCCACCAACTTCAGCTGTAGCATTCTGCTGCTAGCCTGCATTAGCATAGACCGCTATCGTGCCCTAGCCAGAGGCTCCACCACAACGCATGCCCCAACCAGGAACAACGGCCGAAGGCAGAGGATGATCATGTGCCTACTGGTTTGGGGGCTCGCCATTGTCCTGGGATTGCCAGATATGGTGTTCTACACAGTGACGAACTCCAGCGGCCGTAATGCCTGCCGGGCGGTTTACCCACAAAGCATGGCATGGGCGGCTAAGGCAACTATGGAAATTCTGGAAGTGTCTCTGAGCTTTCTTCTGCCTTTTCTGGTGATGATGTTCTGCTATTGCAGGGTGGGAGTAGCATTGAGTCAGGCTGCTACAGCGGGGGTACGCGGCGGGAGAAGATGGCGAGCGTTTCGGGTGTTAATAGCGGTAGTAGGGGTGTTTCTATTGACTCAGCTCCCATATAATCTGGTAAAACTGGTCAGAGCCCTGGATGCGATCTTCATTTTAGTGACGGAATGTGAGCTGAGCAAAAGCCTGGACCGGGCCAATCAAATTACTGAGAGTCTGGCCCTCACACATTGCTGCCTGAATCCCGTGCTCTACGTCTTTATCGGTTCGTCTTTTAAAATGCATGTTCTGAAGCTTGTCAAACGCTGTAGCCAGACAGGCAGAGGGTATCGGCATGGCAACGAGCAGCCCACTGTCGAGATCTCCCTTAAGTCAGCCACACAAGTTCACACTCACTCTTTGTCGGAAAATGAAGACACGAGTACGTTCACCATATGACATGGCAATAACTATGAGGACTGACAACTATATACCAGGACTTAATATCTTAATGTAAAGGTGTTTAAGTAACTTTGACAATAACAGTCATGTACAATGTTCATTAAGTATAGTTCAGTTTTGTCCTAGTAGTTTTATACTCCATTTAATAGCGAACACAGGGCCTCAACTGTCCAGTGTCTGTAATATTTCTCTCCAGAAGTTATGACAAATGTTGTTGTATTAGTTTAAACCAGAATTGCAGGTAAAAAAAAAAGGCTGTGTTGCCACATTGTAGACTAATAATCTGTGCAAAGGAATTTATGGCATATGTGCAAGCTTGAGCATACAGAGTATGTGCAGTTAGAAAAATCCAGCTGGGTGCGTACAGTATGCACATACTATGGTGATGATGAAATTTACGACATGTGCACTGTACGCATTCCCTAACAAACAAGTAAAAATCTAAGTCAAGTCCCCATTAAGTATATAGCACTTTATACAATACAGATTGTTTCAAAGAAGTTTTTGCAATGATAACAGGAAAATTATTAAATGACGCAAAGAGTTCATTTTGGCTGTACATGTAGCAGCTCTAAAAGAAAATAGTGTCAATGTTCAGCTGAAGTCAGTTAAGTGTTGATTCAGTTCCATTGTAAAGATCATCAATTAATAAATTAGTTAATTTAATCTATAAAGTAATCCTGCAGAAAAACAGAAATAACGTCATCCAGCTCAGTTCACTTCTCATCCAATAGTGTCAGTGCAGTCAAATCAATAACACTGTTGAATATTAAGTGTCCCCAACTAAACAAGCCAGAGGCGACAGTGGGAAGGAACCCAAACTGCATCAGGTGACAGAACGGAGAAAAAAAACCTTAAGAGAAACCAGAGTTAGTTTTCCTCTGGCCAACGAACGAACACATTGTGATTATGATTCAAGCTTCATCACAAGTCAGAAATCAGATTGTGGATCAGCAGCATTCAAATATTTAATTCAGTTCCTTTTGCTTGAAGATCAGATTCATCACGGCAGTATTGAGACGAGGCTAGTCATATGTCTGTGCAGAGCAATTGTCTTGTTCTTTCAGATCAAATCATGTTGTTCATCAGTAAACTTGCATGGAATCTGTACCTAAAGAATTCCACAGAACCTGTTGTTAACAAGACTTGTGTGTTTATTAAATATTTTGGTTACTAATGGCCTCTGCTAACAAAAATATATTCCACATAATTCCCACATCAGTGTAGAAAATGGGAAAAACAGTGCACAGATTCCATGTGGGAACATTTATCAGTTATTATATTGACTACTTATAGAAAGTGTATAGTGAACTCAGGGAACTTGTGTAGTAAAAATACCCTGTTTCCAAGACGTTATATATTTGTAAAGTAATAATATATATATCTCCAATGTAAATATATTTTTATATTAAAGCATTCTTTATACACTTGGAGTTTTGCCGTTATATGCCAATTTTGAATTACGTATGTGATTTCATAAGTTTGTACAAAAACACAATACACAGACATACACAAGTCACATGTACAGAAGACTATGCTTTATGCACAAGATAGAAGCCACAGCATCTGATTCTGGTTGTAAGTGTGTGGCTTTGATGGAAAGTATGCGAATTAATGGGGAGGTTATTTTGACAGCACAGATGATATGTGGAAAGCAGACTGGAAAAAGAGGTCCAGAACAATAAAAGTGGTCAACCATCATTTTATTTAAATGGGGAGAAAAATAACTATATAAAAAAAGTAAAAGCCCAGAGAGAGGCATGGAGAGAGAAACTACAGAGAGTTTTTGGGCTTAATGAGCAAGATTTTAGACATAAACAGCCATATGTTTTACTTTTATGAATTATTAATGGCTGGTGCTCTGAAGAGTCCAGCCTTTAAGTTCCTCCTCTTAAGATACTTGAAAATTGACGTTATTTAACAAAACTGTTGATTTAAATGAGTGCACTTAGATAATACAGTTAAAGCTACTCTTTATTGAAAATGGGTATACTTCTGCTGCAACAGCCGCCCAAACAGAATTCTTTTTTTACAGCAGGTCATTTTATCCATCGGGAATTGACTAGATCATGACAAGTGCAGTTGCATGCCAAAAGTAGGACAAGTGGTTGAAAGGGCTGAAAAGGAAGGAATAATGGCATAAGCCATAAAAGTAAAGGAATTTAAGAGACAATTAAATGAAAGTTATTACATTTTGGTGAAAGATTACAAAGGCAAAACTTTACAACACACATTAATATAACATGCACAAAAAACATGAACATGAATTAAAGGGTAACTAAACCCTAAAACAACCCTTTTTAGTTAATGATCTGTAAGACTGGGGCTTTATTAGTGCTGTTCATTGATTCGAGGAAATGTTTTGAGATTTGGGTATAAAGTGTTTTAATTCTACAATATATGGTGTAAAAACATCTGAGTGCTGCCCTCTTTGAGTTGAACAGTGGCAACTGCAGTTGAATTTTCCTATTGGAAGTTGTTTCCCCACGTGACGTATAATGGCTCTGCCAACGGCTCACTACCCACGCCCCTGGCACGAGCTCACCACGCCCTTCGCTAGCATCGTCGGCTTCGGGAGTTAAGACCGCAGTTTGAGCCAGCGGCTCGAATTGATAAGAGATGCTAATACAATGCTAAATCTTTAGCGATGTCCATTACGATGTCCAGCAATCGATTTAAATAGTACATTGTGTTTAATTTGTGATTTAATGAGATCTAATATATGTTGTTAGTGCAGAGAATTTTCACGTGAATAAATAAATCGATCCGACTATTCTACGCATGTAATTTTGTAATACTCAAACTATATTATACAGCAGAGTATACAAAATAAGTAGGAACGCCTGTTGACTCAGGTACAGGTACAATACAGTGGCAGAACTTTTGCCAAGTGTGTCAGAGGTTCTGGGTTCTAGTCCGCACTAGAAGTATAGTTTTTTTTTTCCTCATCAAAACCGATTATGTTTATCAGTGATTGTATATCAAGCAGGGACACGTTTGTGTGCATTTTGTTTTGTGATTTCACTGGAACGAATAGAAAGTCTCTCCGCAACGGATTGAGGCTGTGAAGCCATGTGAAGACTGTGCGCGAGCCACAAGAGAACCACTGATCGCAGCGGCAACAAGCACTTTGATCACTTTTGAGCGCTAGATCATCTCTTATTTAACAAATGAACTAAATGAATGCTCTGCTAGATTTAACTGGAGATGTTTTATTTATTTGTATTGGTACGTCTGTGCCGCAAGATGTTTCAAAAGTGGTGGGGACACAATCGACCCTGGCAAAAAGAGTTTGGGGACATGTCCCACCCGCAAATTACGCCTATGTGTCAATCAATCCGCCACTACAGTCTCAGGTGCCCCGCTCAGCCCCGCCCTCAGTTCACCCCCTCTGTCTACGCTGGGCTCTGCCCAGGGGTTGAGTTACACTTTAAGAAAGTAAAGTAACATATTAGGAAAGTTCTGCTGAGCAGCATAAGAATGATTTAACAGCTTATCTAAGGCGCAGATGGTGAGGAACTGGAAAAAGGCAAGAGACAAAAAACAAAGAATATCATGTAGGCCTCATAGGCCTCGTTTACACTGTCAGTGAAATGTGACCCAGTTCCGATTTTTTGCTCATATGCGAGACAGATCGGATATGTTCTATGACCGTGTAAACAGGAAAAAAACACATGCATTCGGATATTTCGAGATCGGTTTCAGGCCTCGTTCATATGTGGAAATAAATCAGATATGTGCCAATGCGACTGTCATGTAAACAGGCAGATCGGATTTTCTGAGGCATTAGGCTACGTCTCCGCGGTTTAATGACGAGAGCAACCCCGACGCGCATCTGCAAAGAGACGGATGGTGTCGTCAGAGAGGAGTGTGGACACACGTTGACACAATCAAATTAAAGGTTGGCTAGCTCATCCTAAAATTTCGGACCCACTGGTTCTCATTAAAGCCCGCCACGATCTCATGAAAGTGTGTATCTATAGCACACATTTTATTTCTCGTGCCATTTACACCAAAAAAAGTTTTTGCGTGCATATGATACGTCGTTTTCGCGTGCATAAATGAATGAGGCATTAATATAGCGCTTTCAATAAGCAATGGTAATTTCAATAATATGCACTTTATGGCGTGTAATAAGCACGCACTCCACACCCCTAATCCTACCCAAGGAGTTTAATGTCCGTATCATGCACGCAAAAACTATTTTTGGCATATAAATGGCGCGAGAAATAAAATTAGTGGTATAGATGTGCACTTTAATGAGATCGTGTTGTATGTTCCCACCAGTCCCGAGATCTCTCGCACACAATAACTGAAGCGCATGCGCTCACTGGCTGCAATGATGTCCCTTTTCGTCCTCCGCCTCAAAATCATGGTGATGTTTGGCGAACTTCGCATGTATCGCAGAGGTAGCATCAAGCATATTTCGTGTTCGTCCATCTGTGCAAGAACCCCCTTTAAGCATGCGCAATGTTTCAGATAGAATGGCAAGTGTAAACACATAAATCGGATATGGGTCACAATTGAAAGAATGTGTAAACGGACGGTCAAAAAAATCTAATATAGGCAACAAATCAGAATTGGGCATCAAGACCGGCAGTGTAAACGAGGCCATAGATGGAAAATTGTCAAAAATCTAAAGCCAAATCAAGTGATTCAGACCCAAATCAGGTGCCAATAACAATAATTAATGATTTGTCATGCAGACCACATAAACAAACACATATTCAGCCTCACAGCTTTAGAAGTATTCATCATGATAAATATTTACATGTATGGGTGTCTATGTTTGCAGGGGAGTGTGTCTCGTTCCACCAAAGCAAATGTCAAATGTGTTTGTGCGTGCTTTACAGTGTCAGGACATTCATAGCATGCTCAGAAGCTGTTACTCACTATAATGACAGTGTTTACTACAAATGACTAGATTTCTCCGTTTGTGAGTGGGTGTTCAGATGCAAGCATGACCTGAATGTGACACCCTGTACAGGATGTAATGACACATGAAGCGGTTGCACAAAGTATCATTGTTTTGTTCAGAAACCCTTTTCAACTTTTAATTTGACAATTTTAAGAAAATCCAGCATTTCAACTTGAAACATTAAAGGGGTAGAACTATTTTTTATTATTATTTTATAATTTTCTCTGAGGTCCACTTGTAATGTTAGCAATATTTTTACATAAAAAAACCCATAAGAGCTGTACAACTCTGGATGAAAAGAGAAAATTACGATTTTTTTGGTTTAAAATTAAGATTACGATTCTCTCATGGTTCTGAAAAGACAACTAAATAAAATAACATGTTATTTACTGAGTTTCTGACAAAGTGTAAATTGCTACAGTCTATTTTAAAAATATTGAATTATTCTGTTTAATTATATTCTGTTTAATTATACATTTTTTAAATCAGTTTGAACTTGCTTCATTATCTGGTAAATCAGCATTTTTGAACAAATCTCTTGAATTATTCAATGACAAATACATGTTTTTAACAGTCACTTGGTGTAACGATGTAATGATACAATCGTTATTTAAAGCTGCATTCCGTAACTTTTTTGGGTTAAAAATTATCCAAATTAAATTTGAGCAAGTACATAACCAGCCAGTGTTCAAAACTATCTGCTTGCCTTAGCTCGATTCAAAACGCTTGTAAGCTTGTAATAATGTTTTGGTAACACTTCATTTTACAGTACTTGCACTTTCAATGTACTTACAGTGTTCTTACCACAAAAGTAATGAATAGTGTAAGGTAACTACATGGGTTAAGTTAAGATTTAGGGGTAGGTTCAGAGTTAGTACCTAGTTAGTGTCATTACTACAATAAGTACATAGTATGTTCATGCGAAACAGGACTGTAAAACAAAGTACTACCAATGTTTTTAATTCCAAGGGTACTGGTGGATTTCAGCGGGAAATTTGAGCATGTCTTTGCGTCATTACGTCACATCTGTACGTAAAGAAGGTGTCTCGGCTAGAAGGCTATTTTGCGTGTGAGGATGTTGGAGGTGGAGATTTATAGTGCTTTTCTCACAGCACTTGATATAATTAAAGGTTCAAACGACATTCCCCAGTGACAACTGGAGATTCACCCGTTGTAAATTGCAAAAGACTTTGTTCAGAATTCGGAGTGGCTACAGAAAAATAGAGACCGCAACCGGGCCCATGCGAAAACAAGGATAATATCGGAAGGGCATTAAATGTAGTCACGCAATGCTGATGTTGTTAACATTTACAATTTGAGAACAAAGTATAATTTGCACGGTTTGACGTGATATGATAAGTGTGATGGATTTTTTAATGAGATAAAGATTAATTATGATACTAACCACAAAGATATGAATTATACTAATATCTCGTGATAAGTTCTAACACTTCCTTTGGTCCTATGTCTGAAGATGACTAAAACTTCCATTCCTGATTCTAACAATGAATCTAAATTGAGCTTACTTCCTTTTTCTTCTAGGATGTAGCAGACGATGTCTAACCTCCTAAACATTTGACTTAATATAACTTTGGTCAAAGGAACTTTGAAATTGGACTAACCGTTATATTGTGAAATGATTGATTGAAATATCAACCTCTCACAATGTTTTTGATGATGCAGGATATTTTTGCTGATGTTACTAACAAAGGGTAATGAAAGGGGGGACTTGCTTTGACAATGTAACCAACCGTGATGATTGAGAGCGTGATATGTTAGTCATGATGATTCTGTTTTGAGATGTCTGGGTTTGAGAACTCGTGGTAATGTATCATGTCTATTCTATAAAAACTGTTGTATTCGTGTTTACTGATGGGATTCTCAATGGGATTTGTCTGAGATCCACCGGCCTTGCTTCTTCTAGGGAGATTCTCTGAGAACTGCTCGAGAACTCTCCTGGCTGTGATTAAAGCATTTAAAGGACATTTGCAGGAACCTGTCTGTTATTTTCTGCTGCGCAGCAGGTTAGTTTAGGGTAAGTTAGAAAACAAGTTAGAATTAATACAATGTAAACTCGGCTGTAGTCGACTGTAGACTCGCTGGAGTATAGGACTAGACGGATGCTGTAGTCGACTGTAGACTCGCTGAAGTTTAGGTAAAAGGCTGTAGTCGACTGTAGACTCGCCGAAGTGTAAGTTAGAGTAGTTAGGTTTAGGGAAAAATCCACAACATAAGTGATCGTTAGATTTAATCAGGCCAATTAACTGCAATGTTTTTTTTTCCCTTAGTTGGTCAGAACAAAATAGGATGTTACTAACTTGTTCAGATTACATTTTCCGGTGAAAATTCTTACTAAGGACTGCAGCTTTAAAGCGTCAAACAAATTTTGATCACTAGCATAGAGATCAGTGTTAACATCAGAACTAGAAACTTTTATCCCAGTACTTCTGTGATCATTTGAATTATTATAACAGAAATTATGATACTGCGTGGTTCAAAAGACTGTTGGGGACCCAGTGTTTCATTCGGGGCTCCGGCGGATGAGGCACTGGTCCATTCAGACAACATGGCAACAGTAGCTTACATCAACCATCAGGATGGTCTGCGCTCCCGCTGTATGTCGCAACTCACACGCCATCTCCTCTTATGGAGTCAAAAGCATCTGGGTTCTGTGGAAGATCAGGGAGGACGAGGAGCAGGTCCTTTTGGTTGCGCCTCACTGGCCCACCCGGGCTGGAGCTCCTCGTGACAGCGCCTCCCTGACCAATCCCTCTGAGGAAGGACCTCCTTTCTCAAGGATTGAGGCACCCTTTGGCACCCGCGTCCCGATCTCTGGAACCTGCACATGTGGGTCCTGGACGGGACACGGAAGGTTTGAATACCCTCCCACCTCAGCCTGTCCACTAGACACACCTATGCTCTGAAGTGGAACCTCTTCGTCACCTGCTGTTCTTCTCGCCGAGAAGATCCCAGAAAATGCCCGGTCAGGTCTGTGCTCTCCTTCCTCCAAGAAGGGTTGGAATGAAGGCTGTCTCCTTCCACCCTGAAGGTTTATGTGGCTGCGATCTCTGCGCATCATGGCCTTGTGGAGTCTAAGACAGCAGGACAGCATGACCTGTTCATCAGGTTCCTTAGTGGGACATATGCCCTCTTGTGACATCGCAGTTGTTTTATCTGCGCTGCAGAGAGCTCCCTTCAAGCCATTGCACTCAGTCGAGCTAAAGACCCTCTCCGTGAAGATGGCGCTCCTGGTTGCCTTAATTCAGACTTAATTTTGTAAAATATAATAATAATAATAATAATAATAATAATAATAATAATACATTAATTATATTATAAATATATATATATATATATATATATATATATATATATATATATATATATATATATATATATATATATATATATATATATATAAATAAATGTAAGATTCTATAACTTATGAGATATATAAATTATTAGATATAGTTAATAATAATAATAATAATAATAATAATAATAATAATAATAGTTGTTATTCACATTTTGAATTAATTTATTCTTTTTATAAAATAATACATATTTTATTAAAATGTTGAAAACATTTCAGAAATATTTTTATTTTGTATATATATATATATATATATATATATATATATATATATATATATATATATATATATATATATAAATATACAGTATAAATATAATATAAAATATATGTAGTGTTAATATAATTTATTCATTATTGTATATACACATATACATTTACTTTAGTTAATATTTGTTAATAATTTGATAATTGATAATTTTAATAATTTTGCATCCACCATATCATTTAATATGAAATTAATTGGATTACATTTTTAACAGCCCTAATTTAGATGTAATATAAACTGATATTCCATACAGTAAATACATGTGTCTTCTGTTCTGCACTATGATGTCCTTCAACACCCCCTATCCCTTTTCTCCAGTTTTTTCCCTTTCCACTAATCAGTAACTACCACTCTCAAAAGAACCGCACTGTCTTCACCAATTAAGTCATGCTAGAGGCGTCAGCATGCACATGGAAACGCACTAAGCTGCACAGCTTCTCTGGCCTGTTTTTTCCAGTGATGATAAGGGTGGTCTGGAAGTCATTGCACACACGCACAAAGGAGTAAAGGAGCTGTGAAAAGTTGAAGTTCAAAGCCATCAGATATGTATAAAACTCACCATAGGCCTGGGAGCTACCAAAGGAAATTGTCTATCCCAAGAGAGAAAAGTGAAAAGAAGGAAAAGAGGAAAAAATGTGGGGGGAAAAAAACATTGAGAGGGCAGCTAGTTCAGCCTTTGCATTTTTGTGGCTTTGTGGATGTAGCGGAAGTCGCAAAAGAAAAGGATATGAGAACGGTTGAATGGAAAGAGAGGAGAAGGACAAAGGGTAAAGACGACAGCTGTCTGGTTCTGTTTTTTTGCTCATAGGGATGAGTTAATGTCTAAAACATTCAGAAGGTTCATTCAGAAAAGAATGACAGGAAGAGTGAAGAGTGCTGAGAGAAATTATGTTCGCACAACTAGCAATGACAAAAGACTGTACTGACCAATGGAATACATGGCATTAGGCGAGGATGAAATTTGTTTTGATGAAATTTGTAAACAGATTTCCTATAAAAGCTGCCAAATTGTTAAACCTCATGGGTAATTATGCGAGTCTTAAGACAGCAGCCCATTTGCCAACTCAAAACAAATTGATAACGGTAGGTAATGTCATACTTTAAGATCATTCCTAACACAAAAAAAAAACTCATGCAGAAACATGTGCCTCGTTGCTAGGAGACGCATCACAAATTAAAACAATATGTGTTCTAAAATCGGCTCAAAATATGATGCATGCTTGATTTCCTCCAACCAGATGGAATCCCGAGCTTTAAACAAAAAACAAAAAAACAACAAAAACAAAAATCATACATTATGCTATTTTCCGTGAAAATTGTCAACTCAATTCTGAGTAAATTCTCTTACGGCAACTAGCGCTGAGTCTTCCAAACTGTAAATCAGGGCCAAAAATTCCAAAATATGCTTTTCACTACTCCCATAGTGTACGGTTGCAGAAAAATAGATATGTTTTTATTGAACATTAATGAAGCAACAGATTTTGTGTGAAAATAAATCATAAAAGTGGTTGGTTTGTTTGAAAATCTTATAATTGTATGAGGTGGCAAGGGGGGGACACAGGGTAAAAGGCTCACCAGCATGAGGCAAAAGGCAAAAAATATTTATACAAATATTTAGCTAAAATAATATGTTTTTTAAAAATTCCTTAAGCTAATACTTGTTCAAAACGATCATTTTAGCAAAGTTTGTACTGTTTTTGGTTTATTTTGATAAATAAATAAAAAATCATTTTTGCTCAATAAATAAACTTATTAAACTGTTCATTTTTAAAATACAGACAAAAAATATTCTAAAAAGTAATGTTTCTGAAAGCATTGGATGAGATCCCATAATAAATTAAAATAGCTTTATATTAGTAACAAATAAATATGACTCCAAATATGCCCCGCAGAAGTACAATAACGCAAGTTGTTACAAAAATCCCCATGGGCATATTGCTGTGTTGCCCCTATATTGCTGTAGCTGAATAAACAGAAGTTCTTCAAGCCTTCTCGGGTATTTTCATGATAATAAAGTATATTTATACTTCAATGCTTATTGACATAGCCTTTATCACTGTATAGAATAGTATGAAATAATACGTTGTGTGCCTTATTCTGTTTAAAAAGCCACATCATCTCACAGAAGGATGCTCAACTCTGTCCTACAAAGCAGAGTGGAGAACTGAGAAAAATATATATATGTTATCATATACCGTAAAACTTCAAATAATAGCCGAGTCCCAATAGACGCCTGTCTCTTTTACACGCCTGGTGTGGCTGCAGGTAAGGGTAAATAAAAGCCGGTCTCAAATAGAGGCCGGGTCTGTTTTTACTTCCGGGTTGTTAATCTTCTAAAACCGTCAGATCATCTGCTTTTTGTCCTGCCAAAGCCTATTTTGATCGGTGAGTGATGTAGAATAGAATGACTGCTGCGCTTGACAGGGTGCATAACGAGCAGAGAGAGAGAGAGCGCCCCGGCCGAGCGCGCGCACTCTCACGTCTTCAAACAACACGAGCGCTGTCTTGCTCTCTCTCCCTCGTGCATATTAATCAAATCAATTGACACGATTGTAAAAGGTTGGAACTTGGAAGACCGCAGTTTCACGTGGAGCATTTGGAGATTTTTAGAGATTAGAGACTCAATGAACAACATCTCAACACTAAATTATAAAAGCCTGTCTCATATAGACGCCTGTCTCAAATACCAGCCGGTGCAGTTCGACGATTTGGGAAAATAAAAGCCGGGGCTATTATTTGAAGTCTTTCTTTCTTTCTTTCTTTCTTTCTTTCTTTCTTTCTTTCTTTCTTTCTTTCTTTCTTTCTTTCTTTCTTTCTTTCTTTCTTTCTTTCTTTCTTTCTTTCTTTCTTTCTTTCTTTCTTTCTTTCTTTCTTTCTTTCTTTCTTTCTTTCTTTCTTTCTTTCTTTCTTTCTTTCTTTCTTTCTTTCTTTCTTTCTTTCTTTCTATCTATTAACCTGATTTGCTTCAAACTTCACTACTATAATGTAAACAAATGGCAGATGTAGACCTGGATGTAGACCTGACCTTTCAGAAGGTTGCTCACGCATACTTTGTGGTTGATATCTGCCCTCGATGCGCACTTTTGCAGAGCCCACACTGATGCAAGCTCTTCAGCACACTTCTTTTCGACAGTCAAAGTGGGGTTACGTTTTTGCACGTCGTGCACAATAACCCTAAAGGCACCAGGGTGGCGATGCCACCGGCTTTATATATATATATATATATATATATATATATATATATATATATATATAGCTGCGAGCAGCGATGAAGGGCCAAAGCCGGCGGTACCGCCACCCCGGTGGCTTTAGGTAACTAAAGGCACCAGGGTTGCGGTGCCACCGGCTTGGGCCCGTAATTTATTTAAATGTTGTCTTTTGTTGGACAAGAGGTTCATAAATGCTTCATGTTTGGAAAGTTGTTTGACACATGGTGCTTTTTCAAATGGATGTTAAAAGCAACTCAAACTCACAGTCCTTTCAGATGGAGCAGCATTTATTTGCAACATTTTGGAAAATATTTGTTGACTAAAAAGTGTTTTAATCTGATTACAGAGCCGTGCTTCACTGACAAGCTGCATAGAGCATCAAATAAATAAACCGCAGCCTTTGCGATTTCATAATCGCAATTAGCCAAATTGGTTTAAGCACAATTTCATGTTAATTGCGATTAATCATGCAGCCCTAATAATTATTGTGCCTTTCGCCCCAACCGCAGGAGCGCCTTTTACCCCAAATACCATACTTTTACATATTCTAAACTGTTGCGTTAAGCTTGAACAAAATTTAACAAGACGTTTGTCTCAAAATATAGTCAACAATTTTATCAATTCTCATTTGCTACATAAATTTAAAACATTAAAAAAAAAAATTTTTTTGATCAAATTAGCACAGAATCAACTTTGCGTTGCTTTCCGTGATCGCGTGAGCCAAATCAGATCGGATCAGCTATATATTTCTACATGCATCATCAAAAGCGTTTTTTAAGAAAAGTGCTGAGCTGAATTTTTATGCCATCTAGTGGTTTAAGAGAATAAAGTCAAATGTGCCTTTTACCCCATGCGCCTTTAGCCCAGTTGTACCCTATATCTCCATTTGTTGTTTGATCTAATTTGGATCGAAAAGAGATGTGTGACATCAAACTTAACAATCCAACTGGTAGCCCCCTAATCCTACCGAAAAAATCGTGACCCTAAACATGATATACATATTGAAATCATAGATGCTCAAACAGTGATTCAACTTTAAAATTGGGTGTCCAAGACGTAGTGAACCCAGAAATTGTAATGTGACTTTTTAAAAGCAGGCAAGTGATCAGCTAAAGACAAAAATGAAAAAAAAATCTTGACCCCCAAACCCCAGCGCAATTATGATTTAAAAAAAATACTATTAAATACAGTCTTGGACCCAGAACCAATTATCTTTGTGTCACGACTTAAGCATATATGGAGCAATTTCTCTCCAAGCAAGTGAATTAAGTTCAATATTCAGTTTAGATATGACAGAGGATTTTAGAAAATGTATAGAGAGAAGCGAAACAAATGCTTAACACCAGGAATCCAGTACAAGACAGTATGACATTTATTGTATATAATCTATAAAGTAGACAGTGTATATATGGAATATATAAGTACACAGTACGTATAAATCAAAAATGAATATCTGATAATCATCCAACAAAATCCAGTACAAACCGCAATCCTGTAATTCAATAAGTTCTGTTTAATTAAAATCATGTAATTTCTATCTGCATACTGCATACCTAGGAAAACCAACGGAACTTAAACAACAACTACCCATCCGGCAAGACAACGACATGAAAAACAAGAGTTCTTATCAATAAAACAATACTTTTAATCCAATGTTGTCACATATTTCAATGTTTTTTTTTTTACTAAAAAAGTGTTTTTCCACTAAAAGTAGTTAAACAAAATTAGCCATACTTGCCGAAGGCTCCTAGGTGAAAAGTGTTTGGCCATTGAATGTCATTACACCAAACTGTCTATGATTAACCGTTTGAAATTCACTCCACATGTGTCAACAATAAAGATATGTTTAGCAATCCCCAGAACTGATGGTGGTTTATGATAGTAGAGGAAAACAACATCTGTACATCTTCAAAAGCAGGAGATATGAAGCACTTACACACAACAGACTCATCTTGTAAGCAAATGATTTGGATTTGCCATACTTCAAATGTACCCTGATGAATCTGTACATCTGCACAAGTTTAACAGGGCAAGAGATACCACTGGACAGCTTGAATTTCCATTTCTCAAAGACACAAGGATCCCTGTTTCCACATACGCTGATGAGAGGTTTTTAAAACTCCTCAGAGAGACACAAAACAACTTTGGTGACAAGTCAGATCAGACAAAAAGATCTCACAACTTGTCACTATTCCTATCTGAAGATACTTCTCCCATTACTGTCAACCGACCACCCGTGAACTTCACAATCCACAATGTCTGTTATAAGACATATTTCTAAACAACAGGATTTATGAGGTAACAAAATGTTGTTTCATGTGAAAGGGGTCTTTTAGAGGGGAAACTCCTACATGCAATGGTAGTGTTGATGCAAAGACATGCACCAAAATAAAAAAACTCAGTAGATTTAACTTTCTTGTCAAGGTAATCTTTTTAGACCAATATTCAACAAGAAAAATGTGCAACCAATTTTTACCGAAACGTGATGATTTAGAGTGAAATAAGATTCAATAAAAAATATATATTTTATAGATAGAACAAATAGATAGAATGATAGATAGAACAATAGATAGATAGAACAATAGATAGAACAATAAATATATAGATAGAAAGATAGATAGATAGAGAGATAGAGACGGATATACTGTATATAAGGGAGTTAAACAAGGTCAACTTTGGTTCTTGTTGATTTTAAATGCTTAATAATCATTTAATTATCTTAATAAAAAGTAGAAAAAGAAGAAAAGAAGTTAAAATTTTAAAAGAAAATAATAAAATAAGATACTGGCAGAGATTTCATGGGGCAGTTTAAAGTCAGTTCAGACTTTATGAAGTTAATTTGGTGTGATGATAGAGAAAAACAGGCCTTTGGTCCTTTGCTTTGGGCATGTTTAATTCAGGAGGGCCCCGAAACCACAAAGACCCATGGCTAGAACCATCTGGAATGTTCTACAGGGGACAATGTCTAAGAGGAAAATACCAAAGCAACTGTAAACATCCCATACAGATTAAAAAAACAACCTTCAGCACTGTAAACAGGATAAGATGCCATTTCATTGATGTTATCTCACCACAGTAAATGGTAAAACTGCCTTTCATCACATAAAGTTAATTTTTTTTAATCCCTGTCCCAGTCACTCAACACATCAACAAAATTCAATTATGCATGCCTGCGGTCAGCTTTCCTAAAAATACAGATAAAAATAAAAGAAAGAGAGTATGAGTCTACAGCTCAGAGGGCAGACTGTTCATTCAAACGGATTCGGTTTAAAAATGACTCATGAAGATTCAGTTTTTAAGTGGAAAATTAGGTAAAAGACAAGCCACAAACTGGAAGTTTTACAAAAACAATGTTAGCCTGTCATTTACAGTGGGAAAATCCTGTGACTTTTCCTGAATCTTGTCAAATGCAGGAAGAGATCATGGCAGGCTTATCCTCGTGGGTTAGATCTAGCTCTGAAGCTGTGAGGCGGGAACTTCGACTAATGGGTCTGTTTCTGCTTTGCCACCCGTTGCGAGCGCTTTGAGTTCCCCAAGTCTGTGTTTATCGTTCACAGATTCTGCATAGCTGGTTTGTGTAAACATCTTAAACGGTTTTTAAATGTCATGCCAGTCATCGTGAAGATTTGGACGAACATGGTCGTTTTGTGGAATGAATCATTCTGGTGATATATTTCTTTATGTCTTTGTGGTGAAATAGTGGTTAAAATACTAAGGCTAAGAAATCGGAACTCCTGCTGTTTCAGTGTTCCTTTTAACGTGTTTAGTCTCCACAGGGGAGAAACCCTAAAAAAATCTACATTTATTTTCTTGACAACTGACAAACAAAATATTTCTTCTCGCCTTCTACTTTCGATCTCATTCTGTGACATTCACACACTTACCGCTGCTCCACCACTTTTTGCCGTTAATGATAAAATGGTATTTTTCCCTGTGAAGGGTGCACTCCATGTTTGTGGCATCACTTGAAGCAACATCTGGCTCTAAGACAAAAAAAAACAAGACAGAGTATCAGGTTCAGTAATAAAAATTATTTTAGAAAAAATAAGCAGTGAAGAAATGTTATTGAAAAATGTTTTATTATTATGTAAAAGTCTGGTTTTAGGGACAATGTGTTTTTAAAGATGCACATTCACAAAAGAGTTATTTATTTGGTTATATTTTTGTGAACCAAAGCATAAAAAAATCTTCACATAAGCCCATTATGATAAATGTCATACTAAGCCTGTGCTTTTAATATAGCCGGGCTTTATGGTTATCTTTTTTTCAGATTTTTACTTGCCCCGACAAAAGTTCACTGGCCCAGTCACAAAAAGTTTTTGACCCATGTTACTTTGTTGTTGTTTTTTTGTGTGCCACAATTCTCAATTCCAATTTTTATAGTGCATTAAAAACTCATATAAATTTCTAAATATTTATGAAGACAAGTAAACAGTCAGTAATAAAATTAGGACAAATAATAATAATACATTTTATTTATATTGCGCTTTTCTTGTACCCAAAGGGCTACAAGTACAGTACAAAAGTAAATACATTAACAATTAAGATACATTAACATACACCAATTAAGATACAAACATCTTCTTAAAAAAGATGGGTTTTTAACAGTTTCTTAAAACTCGTTAATGTTGTAGCATTCCTAACAGTTAAAGGAAGTGCATTCCACAACCTGGGGGCTGCCACAGAGAAAGCTCTTTCACCCATCGTTTTCAGTCTAAAAGAAGGCTGTTTAAGTAGAAAAGAGTGGGCGGAGCGGAGAGATCGAGAGGGCATATATGGCGTAATTAAATCACATATATATGATGGTGCAGTTCCATGTACAGCTTTATATGTTAAAATAAGAGTTTTAAAATCAATAAGGGCATGTACCGGAAGCCAATGCAGGTTCCTAAGCACACAAGAGATATGCTGACGAAAAGGAGTATGTGTAAGAACACGTGCAGCTGAGTTCTGTATGTGTTGCAGTCGCTTAATAGACTTTATTTTCAATGTCCAAATTAAAATTTTTACCATTACAGGTATCTGCAGGGGTACCAACTAAAAGAATCTCTGACTTTGTACCATTTATTTTAAGAAAATTGTGGTACATCCATAATTTAATTTCCTGCAGACAGTCAGAAAGGGTTGCTGATATACCTGTGATATTAGTTTTTGTGCTAATATAAATCTGAGAATCATCAGCATAGAAGTGGAACCCCAAACCATGCTTTCTAATAATCTGCCCTAAAGGAAGCATGTAAATATTAAAAAGTATTGGGCCAAGGACAGACCCCTGAGGAACACCATGACATACCTGTCCAACGTTAGATGTATTCTTTTCTAAAGTGACAAACTGGGTACGATCAGTGAGGTAAGATTTAAACCACTCCAACACTGTACCGGAAATACCAAGCCAAGTCTCGAGTCTCTCAATCAATATAGAGTGACACACCGTGTCAAAAGCTGCACTCAAATCTAACAGCACCAAGATAGTAAGGGCACCAGAGTCAGCAGAGACGAGGAGATCATTCATAACTCGGACCAAGGCAGTCTCAGTACTATGTCCTGATCGAAAACCAGATTGAAAAAGTTCTAAAAGCTCATTCATGGACAACTAAGAATGTAGTTGTGACATAACAACACGTTCCAAAACCTTCGCCAAAAAAGGAAGATTAGATATTGCCCTGTAATTAGACAGATCAGACACATCACACCCAGGCTTTTTAAGAACGGGTGTGATGGAAGCAACCTTAAGGGCTTGGGGAACAAGTCCAGTAGTAAGAGAAGCATTAACAATGTTCAAAATGAGAGGACAAAATGAGAGAGCTGACAGACACTCCTTGAGAACATGAGTTGGAATAGGATCCAGAGTACAGGTAGTGGAACTCATCGTCATAATTAATTTGGAAATGTAATCAATGGTGACCGTTTGAAAACTAGAAAACCGGGTAAGTGGACAATTTACAGGCTGAATCTCAGGAGGTGCACACAAAAAGACAGAAGTAATAAACTGATAAATATTCTCAATTTTATCAGCAAACAATATCTGAAACTTATTGCACTGCTGCACAGTGGAACAAATAAGTGAATTGGTAGGTTTAAGGAGTTTGTTGATTACTTTAAACATCTTGTATGGTTTTGCAGTACCATCATAAGGGCCCAAGCCCTGAAAGGGCGCAGAGCCCTATTGTTTTCCTTAGGATTATTATTAGGGCCCAAGCCCTGAAAGGGCGCAGAGCCCTATTGTTTTCCTTAGGATTATTAGGGCCCAAGCCTTGAAAAGGCTAAGGCCCTATTGTTTTCCTAAGGATTATTATTATTCTTATTATTATTATTTTACTACCTTTTGGGCACTTTTGGGGGCCTTAACGTGCTCAAAAACTCTTGAAACTTTGCACACGGGTCAGAACCCGCGGCCATCAGGGCCGGACTGAAGATGGTACCAGGGCGTGGCAGGGGGGCTCGACAGCGCCCCCTGGAACGGGATTAGAAAACATGTCCATATATCAAACACGCTTGCATGAATTAATATGAAAATCGGTACACATATAGATCTCATCGTTTCATATATCCTTCGTACTCTTACTTTTTACACCAGCCCAACAGGAAGTCGGCTATTATGGGTTGTTTGGAAACTCATGCTCAGGAATTTGAAACACTTCTCCTAGGGAATTCACCCGATCATCACCAAACTCGGTGTGCATGAAGTCAAGACATTGAGGATGAAAAATTGGCAGGGGATTTTTGATATCTCGAACGGTTTGGCCGTGGCGAGGAAACGAATTTATGGCGAATAATGGAAACAGGAAGTGTTTTATAACTTCTGCATACATTGACTGATCTTGATGAAACTTCAGCAGTGTGTTCGCTGTAAGAGGCCAATCACATGGATGTGACTATTGTGAGTCAAAGTTATAGCGCCACCAACTGGCAGCAGGAAGTGTGTCACTTTCAAAATGCTTTTAAATCACCCTCTTATTTTTACCCGATTTGCTTAAAACTTTATGTGTATAATGTAAACACATGGCAGATGTAGACCTGTGAAAGGATTATTGATATCTTAGATACTGTTGCCGTGGTAACGCATCAAACTTTAAGATTATTTTTTGATGCTTTTGAGACTCTTAGCATACTTGAAATTGCATGAAACTCGACAGACACATCACATTTATTAGCCAGTAGACATGTGCAAAGTTTCAGAAACGGGCGTGGTGCAGGGGCTCAGTAGCGCCACCTTTTGACAAAAGAGGGGGAGTTAGGTCTATACTTTTATCTACAATCTTAAAACTCAGTGTGTATATTGTTCATATCGAGCTGGACAACTTTCTAATTTACAGTTATTAGCTCAGACCAACAGGAAGTCAGATATTTTGGTTTGAATGTGGATGTTTTGGAGAATTTTCTCTTCCTCTCTCTCTGACCCTACGTCTCTCCATGTGTTTGGGGGGAGGGGGATTTGTCTGCTGAGTGAGAATGCTTTTATTTTTGTTTTTCAAGGTTTTGGGGCCCTTAACGTGCTCGAAAACTTTTGAAACTTTGCACACAGGTCAGAAGCCGCGGCCATCAGGGCCGGGCTGAAGCTGGTACCCGGGCGTGGCAGGGGGGCTCGACAGCGCCCCCTGGAATGCGATTCGAACACTTGTCCATATATCAAACATGCTTGCATGTAATAATATGGAACTCGGTACATATTTAGATCTCATCGGGCCGAACAACTTTCGAGCTCTAAGTTTAACGACAGCTCAACAGGAAGTCAGCTATTATGGGTTGTTTGGAAAATGCATGCTTTTATTTTTATATACTTCTCCTAGAGAATTAATCCAAACACCACGAAACTCGGTCAGCATGAAGTCAAGACATTGAGGATGATAAATTGCCAGCGGATTTTTGATATCTCGAAATGAATTTGACTAAAAAAGGACACATAAAGTGTGTTATAACTTAGTTAGTTTTACCTACAGTTACAAAACTTGGCGTGTATATTGTTCTTTTCAAGCCGAACAACTTTCTAATTTACAGTTATTAGTTCCGACCATCAGAAAGTCAGATATTGTGGTTTGAATGTGGATTCTGAGAATTTTCTCTCCCTCTCTCTGACAGAAAGAGTGTTCCCTGCCATTCTCTGTGTGTGTGTGTGTGTCTGTGTAGGGAGGGTGAGAAGGAAAGGGGGGGAGGGGGGGAGGGTCTCTTCCAGTGATAGTTTAAACACAAAATCATAAATAGGGCTATACTGCCCTCTTGTGTCCAAAATTATATTTATATATAAATATATTACGTATGTGACTGAGGATGTTGTGTTTTATAGCGAGTGTACACAAATATAAGTAAACAGTTTGCAGTCTGAATGATGTCCTGTATGAAAAAAATTATGGAGTATGTTTCCACTGTTCACACACACACACACAGTTCGATCGCGCCCGCCCCCGCGCCTCTCTCTCTCGCACGCGCGCACACACACACACACAGTTCGATCGCGCCCGCGCTTCTCTCTCTCTCTCTCTCACACACACACACACAGTTTGATGGCGCGCGCCTCTCTCTTAAGCTGGAGTGTGTGTGTGCGCGCGAGAGAGGCTGGCGCGATCGAACTGTGTGTGTGTGTGTGTGAGAAAGAGAGAGGGAGAGAGAGAGAGAGAGAGAGAGAGAGAGAGAGAGAGAGAGAGAGAGAGAGAGAGAGAGAGGCGCGGGCGCGATCGAACTGTGTGTGTGTGAGAGAGAGAGAGAGAGAGGCGCTGAAATCATTTTATACGGAAATCAATTATTTATAATTCAGATGAGAATAAAGTTAGTGTTCATTAAAATTATAAGGAACATTTAGTTTTTCTGTTCTGAATATCATTAAAACAGAAAAGGCAGAGACAACATAATGATGAATAATCTTAAGATATTATATCGTATGCTATGTGTTGTGAATACACCCATGTTAAACATTAAAATTTACTTCCATTGCATATCATAGAACACATAAGTGTAAAATATAATTAAGTTGGCTTGTGAGAGCCAACTTACTGATATTGTACTTAAACTTATTAAGTTGGCTTGTGAGAGCCAACTTACTGATATTGTACTTAAACTTATTATTATTAAGTTGGCTTGTGAGAGCCAACTTACTGATATTGTACTTAAACTTATTATTAAGTTGGCTTGTAACAGCCAACTTACTGAAATCCTATTTAAACTTATTAAGTTGGCTTGTGAGAGCCAACTTACTGAAATCCTATTTAAACTTATTAAGTTGGCTTGTGAGAGCCAACTTACTGAAATCCTATTTAAACTTATTATTAAGTTGGCTTGTGAGAGCCAACTTACTGATATTGTACTTAAACTTATTATTATTAAGTTGGCTTGTGAGAGCCAACTTACTGATATTGCACTTAAACTTATTAAGTTGGCTTGTAAGAGCCAACTTACTGAAATCCTATTTAAACTTATTAAGTTGGCTTGTGAGAGCCAACTTACTGAAATCCTATTTAAACTTATTAAGTTGGCTTGTGAGAGCCAACTTACTGAAATCCTATTTAAACTTATTATTATTCTTCCGATTCTTCTTCTTGCAGTGAAATTTCTATATCAAACTCCTCCTAGAGCTTTAACTCCACATACTCCAAACTCGGCACAGACACTCAAACTGTTCTGACTTAGTGTGCTATATCTTTTATAACTGATCGGACTTACGGTTTTCCTAAAAATAACGATCAAACTCGGAAAAAACTCACATTGACTTAACATTGCGGAATGTTCAGATTTTCAAACTCATCAACTGCCAAAAATTCAAATCTAAACTCCTTGAAGCCCTAGACTGAATCAAACTGCCATTCTATATACTATATGAGCCATTGAGACTCATTTAAACTAATAAACTCATCTATCTATGACACTTATCTATCTACACTTAAACTCTTAAACTCATAATAAATTAATAAACTCTAAAATTGAACTCTTAGACTCATTTAAACTTATAAACTCTAAATTCATAAACTCTTAGACTCATTTAAACTTAGAAACTCTAAACTCATAAACTCGTACACTTATAAACTCATGAATTCAAACTCTTATGAACTCAAACTCATAAATTAATAAACTCTGAACTCTTACTCATTTAAACTTATAAACTCTAAACTCATAAACTCGTACACTTATAAACTCATGAATTCATACACTTATGAACTCATGAATTCATAAACGTATAAACTCATACACTTATGAACTTTGGATAAAAGCGTCTGCCAAATGTAAAATATTAAATATATAAATATATGAACTCATTAATTCATATACTTATGAACTCAAACTCATGAATGAATAAACTCTGAACTCTTACTCATTTAAACTTATAAACTCATAAACTCGTACACTTATAAACTCATGAATTCATAAACTTATGAACTCATGAAATCATAAACTCGTACACTTATAAACTCATGAATTCACACACTTATTAACTAAAACTCATAAATTAATAAACTCTGAACTTACTCATTTAAACTTATAAAATCTAAACTCATAAACTTGTACACAAACTCATAAACTCATGAATTCATACACTTATTAATTTTCATAAATACATACACTTATGAACTTTTAAATTCATAAATAGTTCACCATAGCAACCACCCAGAACACCCTAGCAACTGCCTAGCAACTACCCAAAATACCTTACAACACCCTAGCAACACCATAACAACCACCCAAAATACCATAGAACACCCTAGCAACCACCCAGAACACCCTAGTAACACCATAGCAACCACCCGAAATAGCCTAGAACACCCTAGCAACACCCTAGCAACCACCCAAAATATCTTAAAACACCCTAGCAACCACCCAAAATACCTTAAAACACCCTAGCAACACCCTAGCAACCACCCAAAATACCCTAGAACACCCTAGCAACACCCTAGCAACCACCAGAAAACCCTAGCAACTGCCTAGCAACCACCCAGAACACCCTAGCAACCACCCGAAATGCCATAGAACACCCTAGCAACACCATAGCAACAACACAGAACACCCTAGCAACCACCCAAAATACCTTAAAACATCCTAGCAACACCATAGCAACCACCCAAAAAAGCCTAGAACACCCTAGCAACACCATAGCAACAACACAGAACACCCTAGCAACCACCCAAAATACCTTAAAACACCCTAGCAACACCATAGCAACCACCCAAAATACCCTAGAACACCCTAGCAACCACGCAGAACACCCTAACAACCACCCAAAATACTTTAAAACACCCTAGCAACACCATAGCAACCACCCAAAATACCCTAGAACACCCTAGCAACCCCCAGAACACCCTAGCAGCTGCCTAGCAACCACCCAGAACACCCTAGCAACCACCCAACATACCTTAAATCACCCTAGCAACACCATAGCAACCACCCAAAATACCCTAGAACACCCTAGCAACCACCAGAACACCCTAGCAACGGCCTAGCAACCACCCAGAAAACCCTAGCAACCACCCAAAATACCTTAAAACACCCTAGCAACACCATAGCAACCACCCAGAACACCCTAGCAACTGCCTAGCAACCACCCAGAACACCCTAGCAACCACCCAAAACACCTTAAAACACCCTAGCAACCACCCAGAACACCCAAGCAACCGCCTAGCAACCACCCAGAACACCCTAGCAACCACCCAAAATACCTTAAAACACCCTAGCAACACCATAGCAACTACCCAAAATAGCCTAGAACACCCTAGCAACACCATAGCAACTACCCAGAACACCCTAGCAACTGCCTAGCAACCATCCAGAACACCCTAGCAACCACCCAAAATACCTTAACACCCCAACAACACCATAGCAACCACCCAAAACAGCCTAGAAACCCCTAGCAACACCATAGCAACCACCCAGAACACCCTAGAAACTGCCTAGCAACCACCTAGCAACCACCCAGAAAACCCTAGCAACCAACCAAAATACCTTAGCAACCACCCAGAACACCCTAGCAACCACCTAAAATACCTTAGCAACCACCTAGCAACCACCCAGAACACCCTAGCAACCCACTAGAAACACCATATCAACTTTAAATTACTTCAAACTATACTTTAAACAACTTTAAACTTTAAACTAATTCAAACTTTAAACTAATTTAAACTTCAAACTAATTTAAACTTTAAACTAATTTAAACTTCAAACTACTTTAAACTTCTTCAAACTTATTGGTCCAAACTTTCACAAGCCAACTTAAAGTTTGTCTCGACGAACTTTTTCTAGTTAAGTTGGCTTGTGAGAGCCAACTTACTGAAATCCTATTTAAACTTATTAAGTTGGCTTGTGAAAGCCAACTTACTGAAATCCTATTTAAACTTATTAAGTTGGCTTGGAAAAGCCAACTTACTGATATTGTATTTAAACTTATTAAGTTGGCTTGTGAGAGCCAACTTACTGATATTGTATTTAAACTTATTAAGTTGGCTTGTGAGAGCCAACTTACTGATATTGTATTTAAACTTATTATTAGTGGTGCTTGCCATAGGCAAAGCAACACTAGTGTTCTTCTGTATACTTATTATTATTAGTGGTGCTTGCTGAAAGCAAGGCATCACTAGTGTTCTTCTGTATACTTATTATTAGTGGTGCTTGCCATAAGCAAAGCAACACTAGTGTTCTTCAGTATACTTATTAGTGGTGCTTGCAAAGCAACACTATTGTTCTTCTCCATACTTATTAGTGTGAATGCTTCAAGCATTCACACTATTGAAATCCAAATCTTTATTATTATTCCGTATTCTTCCGTGGTCGCTTTCAACTCCTCTCTACTTTGTGCTACAAAAACCATTCAAGTATCAAAATGTTCAGCTTTTCAATGACTTGTGTGCTATTATTTTTCTTTTTTATACCTTTTATAATTTTTAAACTATTAAGCTTTTTGTGCATTTTTTTTTAACATTTAAGTGCGGATGAGAGAGACTGTTCAGAGCTAGAGCATGTGATGTCATCTGCTAGAGTGAGCCAGCTTGAAAATTAATCGTAAAAAATAATTTTTAAATCGCTGGCCTGGCCACAATTTTAACTCTTCGGGCATGTAATTATACTTGAAACGTAGGTATTTTTGTTGTGGTTCCTCACGTGTGTTTAGTAAATCCCTCGGATTTACACTTTTTCCTCTGTGTCCTTCCAAAGGACAAGAGTGACAGACAATCCTCCATTGGCAGCAATTATAAATTCAGGTCAAACTTTAGTGATCAGAGCATTACGGACCAGTTTTTCAACTCGCCAAAGTGGTCCCTTTTTTCAACTCTATCCACACAAAAAATACATCACATCGTTCACAAAGGCCTTGTCTCGCTCATGGTCAGGTCATTTCGCCGATACAACCTATAGTTTCGTCTCTAGGGAGGTTTGTTTGAGGCCAAGTATCAGCGATTTTGGTTAGGTGATGTTGATGGTGATTAGACAAGATCAAAGGGAGACACACATAATTGCTCCTGTGTTATGATTGGTGGACAGTCACTGAGCTCTTTTCTGAAGGAACTTTAATTACTACAGGTTTTTGTTGCATTTATGCTTCTGCTTCTCCTGTTCTCCCTCCCTCTTCCCTCCTCTTCTCCTCCTTCCATCCTCTACTCCTCCTGTCCTCCTCTTCCCCCCTCCTTTCCTAATCTCTTCTTCTCCTTTCTACTCCTCCTTTTATCCTCTTCTATCCATCTGCCTGTCTAACTATTTGACTGTCTGTGTCCAAATTATCTATCTATCTATCTATCTATCTATCTATCTATCTATCTATCTATCTATCTATCTATCTATCTATCTGTCTTTCTCTACCTTTCTTTTTTTGTTCTCCTTTACTTCTCTACCCCTTTATTTATTTACCTCTGTCTATTTCTCTACCTCTCTAATTAAACTCTTTAGTTTTCTACAATTTTTTTTAATCTTTTTTTGCATTTCAGCTTATTAATGCATTTGAATTAAGCTTTTTTTTGCATTTTTGCTCTGTTTTGCAGTTGTTTGTGCATCTCAGCTTGTTTAGCAATATTTTGCAGTTGTTTGTGCATTTCATTTAAGCATTTCAAGCATTCACACGCATGTTCCGCAGGAAATGCAATTTTTCTAGTTAGTGTGAATGCTTCTAGCATTCACACTATTGAAATCCAAATCTTTATTATTATTCCGTATTCTTCCGTGGTCGCTTTCTTCTCCTCTCTACTTTGTGCTACAAAAACCATTCAACTATCAAAATGTTCAGCTTTTAAATGACTTGTGTGCTATTACTTTTCTTTTTGATGTGACTTTCAGATTTCTTAAAAATTAATATTAAAAACCATAAAAATCCCATTGACTTTCATTGCAACATGTTCAAATTGAGCCAAGACTACGGTGGCCCAGTAGTGTACAACACAAAAACTCAAATCTAAACTCCCTGAAGCCCTATGCCCGGTTGCATAAAGCACCTTAAGTTTTTCCCTTAAGTGTGATACTTAAGGGGCGATTTCCCCTTACCTAAGAGAATAACTTAAGGGTGTTGCATATAATCTCTTAAACGGTTCTCTTAGGTAAGGGAAACATTTAAGTGTTTCACGACAGCGATCCTGGATTCACGTTATAAAAGTCTGTTGTTACCATAGATACGCAAAACACTAACACTAGCAATTACGCGTTTTCATCAAATAAAGTAGGCTAATAAAGTAGGCTAGGATATCGGAATGGATAAAGAAAACAAAAAAAGAAAGCCTAATTGGACAGAGGAGGAGAAATGCATTCTTCTTGACGAATATGATAAAAGAAAAACAATTTTGAAAAGCAAACTAAATCCCCATGTAACTGCTGCAAAAAAACAGAAACAGTGGGAAGAAATAACGGAAAAAATCAACGCAAGGAATCTTGATGTGAAGAGGACGGTTCAGGAAGTCCTTAAAAAATATGAAAACATCACTGTGGTCGCAAAAAAAGAGTTGAGCGCTTATAAGAAAGAAGCCAACAAAACAGGTAAGATTGAGCAAGACTAGCGCTACGCTTTTAAGATTGTAAGCACCGCACCCTGGTGAAGAGTGCGCTTTATTGCTGTACAGTGTTAAGACCTAACGATTACAAAACTGACCAACAGGTGGAGGACCCCCACCGGCTGAGTTGTCGGACTGTACTATAATGGTACAAAACATCATTGGAGCTGACTCACCTGTCCTGTCTGGCATCTGTGGCGGTTTAGAGAGTGAAGCTGAACCAGTGCAACAGTGTAACATAGAGTGAGGCATTAAGTTATTTTCCTGTATCATCATATAATAACAGTGGCTTAGAGGATACATTATTATTTTGACATCATTAGAGACATAATACGTTATAACATAATGATTTAACTGACATTAATGTCACATTTAGACCCTTGCAGCACTCTGAAAAACAACTTCAGCACCATCAGATCGTCAGCAGAACGCCGATACAGGCAACCCCTAAGTAATGATTTATGTTAACTATTGCTTCAGCCTATAATTAATCCAACGAACAGCTTTAATATTATTTTTTAAGATTTTCTTAATTTTCCCCATTACTTGCGTATTTCAGAAGACCGCAAATATCACCTGCAGCCAAATCAAGAGAAGATGTGCTGGAACTGCAGAGAGAGGTTCTGCAGCTTCAAAAGGAGAAACTGCAGCTGGAGATTGAAAAACTAAAGAAGGAGACGGAAAATCAGGAGCTCTATAATTTTATTCTAAATAACAAACTTTTACAGCTAAAGGCTGAAGGAAAAATAACAATAACTACAATTGAGTAATTTTCTGACAATTGTTTTTTTAGATTTCAGATTGTGTGTGTGTGTGTGTTATAATAATAAAAACTACTACTACTACTACCACTACTACTACTTATTTCTTCTTATTAAGATGACTACTATTAATACAACTATATTATCAGTTAAAGAAAGCATTTACAATGGCATCTCTAGCAGCATATCCAGCCTGTTGGAAATCGTGATTTTGAATCAGATGCAGTTCCTCATAGCCCTCTTCATTCCCGTGCTCATCCTCTTCTTCGCTAGCAGAATACGTCTTGGAAAGGTTGAAGAGCACAACACACGCTACAATAATTCTGCATGCCCTTGAAGGCTCAATACGCAGTTCGCTGTGGAGACAGTGAAACCTGCGCTTCAGCTGTCCGATGGTCCTCTCAATAATCGACCTTGTGTGGGTCAGCGCATTATTGTACTTTTCCTAATCGGGTAAAAAAAATAAAGAAAAAATAATAAAGATTTTTACCAGTAGGCTATAAACAGTGCTTTAAGATAAATACTATGAAGGTAATGTATTGCATAAAAGATTTTCTTTCAGAGTGCAAAATATTTGAGGCTTTGATTATTTTAAAACATACGCAAATCAGGTAAGGTGTTACAGAATTGACAACGTGTAGCAGCAACACAATAGAAAGTGCATACCTATTTTAAATACATATTTTAATACATTTATAATTCAGTAAACTACTGCTAATATTTCTTTAATGCTCACAATTTGATTAACATTTTCCATGCAAATCTTTTAGGCACCAAATTATACCTTCATAGGAATATACGTATTAATTAATTACATGCCTGTGCAGCATTACGGGGATTCATGAAGGGCGTCATGAGCCATGGACGGCAGGGGTAACCACTGTCCCCGAGCAGGAGACCAGTGTGCACTCCAGCTTCAAAATCACTCCCTAGTTTGCTCTCCGCCAAAATCCTGGAGTCATGTGTACTCCCGGGCCATGATGCAACAACATTTGTAATTTTGCAGAGATGGTCACACACTAATTGTACATTAATTGAATGGTAGCCTTTTCGGTTTACGTACTGGTCTTCGTGTGTTTGGGGCGCCTGTATTCTGATATGTGTGCCGTCAATAACACCACATATGCGAGGAAAACCTGCTTTCCGAAAAAAACTGGTTTGAATGACCTCCTGGTCATGATGGGATGGAAACTTGACCGTTGCGTTTAAATGACGGGAAAGAGCCCCCGCAACCCGGTGAACCACTCTGCTGACAGACGATTTATGCACGTGGAAAACATCTCCCACTACCGTCTGAAAACTTCCAGTTGCAAAAAAACGCAGTGCTATAAGCAGTTGTAACACTGCAGGTAAAGAGTGGTTGCGATGTGTGACATGGTCAAGGTCGCCGTCTAGTTTGTTAGCGATGTCAAAAATTGCGCGTCGATCAAACCGGTATTCAAGCAACAATTTTTCATCGCTAAGATGGTCCAAAGGGTTCTCCCGATCTCTAAAAATTCGTCTTTGCACATAATTATCTTCAACTGGTTCCATAAATTCAGCCATGTCGTCTTATTTTTGTCCGCGTTACTCTTAAGGTTACGATTTCCAAACCTTAAATTATACTTAGGGAAATGACCGTTAAGGGGTTTTATGCAACAGTTAACGCTTTTTAAGGGATTACTTAAGGGAAAAAAACAGCATTTAAGGGAAATTCTAAGTGTTTATGACGTTTCACTTAAAAAAACCATTAAGTAACACTTAAGGGTATTTTTCTGCAACACCCTTAGATTTAAGGGAAACATAAGGGCGAACTTAAGGGAAAATGTCACTTAAGGTGCTTTATGCAACCGGGCACTAGACTCAATTAAACTACCATTCTATATGTACTAATGAACTTATCTATCTATCTATCTATCTATCTATCTATCTATCTATCTATCTATCTATCTATCTATCTATCTATCTATCTATCTATCTTTCTTTCTATCTAATCTATCTTTCTTTCTTTCTATCTAATCTATCTTTCTTTCTAACTAATCTATCTTTCTAACTAATCTATATTTCTTTCTTTCTAACTAATCTATCTATCTTTCTTTCTTTCTAACTAATCTTTCTTTCTTTCATTCTTTCTTTCTTTCTTTCTTTTTTCTAACTAATCTTTCTTTCTTTCTTCCTAATCTTTCTTTATACCTAATCTATCTTTCTTTCTTTCTTTCTTTCTTTCTTTCTTTCTTTCTTTCTTTCTTTCTTTCTCTCTCTCTCTCTTTCTCTCTACCTAATCTTTCTTTCTTTCTTTCTTTCTTTCTTTCTAATCTTTCTTACTTTCTAATCTTTCTTTCTTTCTTTCTTTCTAATCTTTCTTTCTTTCGAACTAATCTATCTATCTTTCTTTCTTTCTAACGAATCTATCTTTTTTCTTTCTCTCTAACTAATCCATCTTTCTTTCTTTCTAACTAATCCATCTTTCTTTCTTTCTAACTAATCCTTTATTTTTCTTTCTTTCTTTCTTTCTTTCTTTCTTTCCTTTCTTTTTTTCTACCTAATCTTTCTTTCTCTTTCTACCTAATCTTTCTTTCTACCTAATCTTTCTTTCTTTCTTTCTTTCTTTCTTTCTTTCTCTTTCTACCTAATCTTTCTTTCTACCTAATCTATCTTTCTTTCTTTCTATCCAATCTATCTTTCTTTCTAACTAATCTTTCTTTCTTTCTTTTTTCTACCTAATCTTTCTTTCTTTCTTTCTAATCTTTCTTTCTTTCTAACTAATCTATCTTTCTTTCTTTCGAACTAATCTTTCTTTCTTTCTTTTTTCTACCTAATCTTTCTTTCTTTCTTTCTTTCTAATCTTTCTTTCTTTCTTTCTTTCTAATCTTTCTTTCTTTCTTTCTTTCTAACTAATCTATCTTTCTTTCTTTCAAACTAATCTATCTATCTTTCTTTCTAACGAATCTATCTTTTTTCTTTCTCTCTAACTAATCCATCTTTCTTTCTTTCTAACTAATCCATCTTTCTTTCTTTCTAACTAATCTATCTATCTTTCTTTCTAACTAATATTTCTTTCTTTCTAACTAATCTATCTTTCTTTCTAACTAATATTTCGTTCTTTCTAACCTATCTATCTATCTAATCCATATTTCTTTCTTTCTAACCTATCTATCTATCTAATCCATCTTTCTCTCTTTCTTTCTTTCTAACAAATCTATCTTTCTTTCTAACTAATCCATCTTTCTTTCTTACTAATCTATCTGTCTTTCTTTCTAACTAATCAATCTATCTATCTTTCTAACAAATCCATATTTCTATCTTTCTAACTAACATATCTTTATTTCTTTCTAACTAATCCATCTTTCTTTCTAACAAATCCATCTTTTTTCTTTCTAACTAATCTTTCTTTCTTTCTTTCTTTCTTACTGCTCTGTCTTTCTTTCTAACTACTTTCTTTGTGTCTTTCTTTCTTACTAATCTATCTTTCTTTCTAACTAACTAATCTTTCTTTCTTTCTAACTAATCCGTATTTTTTTCTTTCTTACTAATCTTTCTTTCTATCTACCTAATCTTTCTTTCTTTTTTCTTTCTTTCCAACTAATCTCTTTCTTTCTTTCTTTCTTAGTTATCTATCTTTCTTTCTAACTTATCTTTTTTCTTTCTAACTAATCTTTCTTTCTTTCTTTCTTCCTAACTAATCCATCTTTCTTTCTTTCTTACTAATCTTTCTTTCTTTCTACCTAATTTTCTTTCTTTTTTCTTTCTTTCCAACTAATCTCTTTCTTTGTTTCTTACTGATCTATCTTTCTTTCTAACGTATCTGTCTTTCTTTTGAACTAATCTTTCTTTCTTTCTTACTAATCTATCTTTCTTTCTGACTAATCCATCTTTCTTTCTTTCTGACTAATCTGTCTTTCTTTCTTTCTTTATAACTAATCCATCCTTCTTTCTTTCTGACTAATCCATCTTTCTTTCTTTCTTTTGAACTAATCTATCTTTCTTTCTTTCTTTCTTTCTAACTAATCTATCTTTCTTTCTAACTAATCTATCTTTCTTTCTTTCTGAGTAATCTATCCATATTTCTTTCTTTCTAACTAATCTATCTTTCTTTCTTTCTTTCTAACTAATCTATCTTTCTTTCTAAATAATCTATCTATCTTTTTTCTTTCTAACTAATCTATCTTTCTTTCTAACTAACTAATCTATCTAGCTTTCTTTCTAACTAATCTATCTTTCTTTCTAACTAATCTATCTATCTTTCTTTCTAACTAATCTATCTATCTTTCTTTCTAACTAATATTTCTTTCTTTCTAACTAATCTATCTTTCTTTCTTTCTAACTAATCTATTTATCTTTCTTTCTAACAAATCTATCTATCTTTCTTTCTAACAAATCTATCTTTCTTTCTTTCTAACTAATATTTCTTTCTTTCTAACCTATCTATCTATCTATCTATCTATCTTATCCATCTTTCTTTCTTTCTAACTAATATTTCTTTCTTTCTAACCTATCTGTCTATCTAATCCATCTTTCTTTCTTACTAACAAATCCATCTTTCTTTCTTTCTTTCTTTCTTTCTAACAAATCTATCTTTCTTTCTAACTAATCCATCTTTCTTTCTTTCTAACTAATCTATCTATCTTTCTTTCTAACTAATCAATCTATCTATCTTTCTTTCTAACAAATCCATCTTTCTTTCTTTCTAACTGATCCTTTCTTTCTTTCTAACAAATCCATCTTTCTATCTTTCTAACTAATATATCTTTATTTCTTTCTAACTAATCCATCTTTCTTTCTAACAAATCCATCTTTTTTCTTTCTAACTAATCTTTCTTTCTTTCTTACTGATCTGTTTTTCTTTCTAACTAATCTTTCTTTGTTTCTTTCTTTCTTACTAATCTATCTTTCTTTCTAACTAACTAATCTTTCTTTCTTTCTAACTAATCCGTATTTTTTTCTTTCTTACTAATCTTTCTTTCTTTCTACCTAATCTTTCTTTCTTTTTTCTTTCTTTCCAACTAATCTCTTTCTTTCTTTCTTTCTTAGTGATCTATCTTTCTTTCTAACTCATCTTTTTTCTTTCTAGCTAATCTTTCTTTCTTTCTTCCAAACTAATCCATCGTTCTTTCTTTCTTACTAATCTTTCTTTCTTTCTACCTAATCTTTCTTTCTTTTTTCTTTCTTTCTTTCCAACTAATCTCTTTCTTTCTTTCTGATCTATCTTTCTAACGTATCTGTCTTTCTTTTGAACTAATCTTTCTTTCTTTCTTACTGATCTATCTTTTTTTCTAACTAATCCATCTTTCTTTCTTTCTGACTAATCTATCTTTCTTTCTTTCTTTATAACTAATCCATCCTTCTTTCTTTCTGACTAATCCATCTTTCTTTCTCTCTTTCTTTTGAACTAATCTATCTTTCTTTCTTTCTAACTAACTAATCTTTCTTTCTAACTGATCCATCTTTCTTTCTTTCTTTCCAACTAATCCATCTTTCTTTCTTTTTCTAACTAATTATCTTTCTTTCTTTCTTACTGATCTATCTTTCTTTCTTTCCAACTAATCTTTCTTTCTTTCTTATTGATCTATCTTTCTTTCTTCCTTTCTAACTAATCTTTCTTTCTTTCTTTCTTTCTAACTAATCTTTCTTTCTTTCTAACTAATCTTTCTTTCTTACTTTCTTTCTAACTAATCTATCTTTCTCTTTCCAACTAATCTCTTTCTTTCTTTCTTTCTTTCTTACCGATCTATCTTTCTTTCTTTTTAACTAATCTATCTATCTTTCTTTCTTTCCTAACACCATTTGGCATTGCACCCCAATTAAACAAAATCAGGGAAAACGTTACTGAATCACTATCCGACCTTATGGGATGTCACATTCCAATATCTCCCTCCCTCTGCATAATGAGTGACATATCCATAATCAATTTAAACAACACAAACAGTCAATTACTTCTTGTGGCGCAAACTATCGACAAGAAAACTATCCTCATGAACTGGAAATTAAGGAACACAATACATATATTGCATCTTGGAAAAACTTACTAATAGACTATATCTCCATGGAAAACCTGTCCACTTCTGTCCAAAACAATACACTAGACTTACACCCCTCTTGGTCATCTCTCATAACCTTTTAACAGTCATGAATCTGCTGAACTTCTTTGCCTGAACCCAACCACAACTTTACCAACTCACAGAGGCATAAATAGTCCACACTTTAGATGAGCTCACAAAAATAGTTAACTCACAACTACTAAATGTGTTATAACTACCTGAATTAATCATGAAATACAGTAGGAATACATGTTAATAAAGCATTTATTAACAGACTGAGTAACTACTACTATATGTCTAAATAATAAGATGTATAAATGTACGTTTAAATAGTTTATTAACCATTTACTTACACTTTCTAAATGATCTTGTGAACCACTGACAACTCCTAACTGGTTTGTAAATAATGTAAAACATAATTTAGAAATTATAAACTGACCATTAAAGGACAATTCCGGCCAAAAATGAACCTGGGGTAAATAACACATGGGTACCGAGTCGACCGTTCTCTGGGATGCGTTTTCATGATAATCGAATGTACTCAGTTTTAGCTTTAGTTTTAGTTTTACCACAGATTAGCTTATAACGCTAGTATATTGGGCATAGAATAAGTAAAAATAAAAATCGCTAGTTAATACCACTAACAAGGCTCAAAATAGCCCCACACTAACACGGTAGCATAATGAGGGTCCCTACCTGCAAACCGAAGCATTGAGAACTTTGTAAGTGTACAGACAGTTTAATAAGAAGATACTTTATAAAGACAGTACACTTCGTACACTTATACAGGCAGGAGCCATCTTTGGAAAACAGTCTCGACCAGTCGAACCACGAAAGTCGTGCTGGTCGATAGTCACAGTTCAGCTCACGTAGCACCGCATTCGTGGTTCGACTGGTCGAGACTGTTTTCCAAAGATGGCTCCAGCCTGAATGTATGAAAATACAATTATTAAATACATTATAAACATGCTTAGTAAATCAAGAATAAAGCATGTATAGCTGTATTTATAAACTTCTTATTAATGTATATTAATGCTTCATAAATGATTAATTAACCTTTTACTAATGCTTAACTAATATTCATAGCATGCAGTTATTATAAAGTTATTATAAAGTGTTACCAAAAAAAGAATTAACAGGTTTAAAAAAATGTCCAGACAGTCAGATGAACCAGAAACCAGCTTAATAATAATAAGCTTCCTTAAAACTGATCAGTTAGTTAGTAAGTTTTGAAAATAAGTTGTTTTACACGTATCACCTGTCATACAGAAGCAGGACCGTATGTCTCCTCTCAGCAAGGGCTCCAGCCAGAGTCTCTTCTGTTCCTCAGTGCCAAACAGGTGCAGCACTTCCATATTCCCAGTGTCTGTTAGACATTTACTGTATCAATACTACCATAAGTCACTCAGAATTTACACTGCTGTTCCAAATTTAAGGTCAGTAAGATTGTTTTTAAGAAATAAATACTTGTATTCAGCAAGGATACATTAAATTGATCAAGTGAAAAACTTGTATAATGCTATTTCTAATATTTCTATTTCTAATAAATGCTGTTCTTTTGAACTTTCTATTCAACAAAGAGTCCTGAATCCTGTATTAAAATATTAAGCAGCACTGTTTTCAAAATTGATGGAATGAAATGTTTCTTGAGCACCAAATCAGCATATTTTAATGAGTTCTGAAGGATCATGTGACACTGAAGAGTAACAGATGACGTAGTATTGAGCGAGATTTTTTGTTTTAAATAGAAAATACATCTAAAAAATCACACCAAATATAATTATATGACATGCAATTTACACTAAATCTAAAAACAAATATCAGTATCGACAAAAAAAAAGTAGATATACTCAAAATATGATATTTCTCTGATGAACCTGATTTTCACGAATTATTATGGTTGTAAAACTTGTTACATTTCATGTTACTTTTATTATTCTGTACTATAATATATAATAATACACTTATATATTATAAGTAAGAAGTGTGTGTACCTTAAGTAGCTTTAGGCCAAAATCAAAAAGCCTCACAAAAACAATCACATTTCTGACTCATGCAGAGGCAACCACCCACCTGGGGCTTGGCAGTTGAAGACTTCGGGGGCGTAGAAGCAGTGTCCGGTCTCCTCTGCGATATGAGCATAATCCAGCTGAGAGAGGCCACTCTCTGCAGGAAGAAACAAATTCCACAAGCCTGCGGCTCGAGCCTTTGCCTGCTCACACGGATACATAGAGAAAATATTACTCACTCCAGTTCAATTAGATACATTATTCTTTGCAGCTACACTACTGATGAAGTTTGGGGTTGGTATAATTTGCTCCAGCCATTACTCCAGTCTTCACTATCACATGATCCTTTCAGAAATCCTTCTAATATGCTGATTTGATGTTCAAGAAACATTTCTTATCATTATCAAAGTTGAAAAAAACAGTTGTGCTGCTTAATATTTTTGTGGAATCCGTGATGGATTATTGTCTTTTTGTTGTCACTTCTGATCAATTTAATGTAAATCTTAATGACCCCAAACAGCAGTATAAGTTGTGATATGATGGTACTATATAATATTCCAATGATTGTATGTATCATCACCTTCAACTCCTCTAACACAGGAGGTGTGTGCCATCTCTCAGGTGTGTCCTTGTGTTTGGCATAGTACTCCTTTACTTTCTATACAAGAGAAAATAAAAGGGGGAAATAAGATTCTCCTTATAGTAATTAAACACACAAACAATATAATAGTACACAAACAAAAATAAATGATAATAATAATAATAATTATTATTATTATTCACATACATTATCTTTTTATTTTAATTGTATTCATTTTTAACTATAATTTAATAAAAAATTTGTAGACTTTTTTTGCATTTTATATTTGCATAAATTCAAATAACCAGACCATCTCCTGATAATATGAAAGATGTTTTGACATCATATCTTTCTGTACTCTCATGAGGATTATCCACACAGCTGACGACAGTGCTGACCTTTTGCGCAGGAAGTATGTGCTTTCTCATGAACTCTTTCACACGCTGAAGGACAACCTGACCTTTGGGTGACTGCATGAACAGCTGATCAGAGATCGGAAGGGATAATGTGGAGCTGCAATCAAAACCCACATCCTTTATAAAATACCATCATTATTTATAATTACATTCAAGCAAAATTTCAACCAACATACCCTGACAATAAAAATACAACTTGTGGAGTGCAATAAATGAGGAGACAGGAGACGGAGATGCGTCGAGTCAGCTTTACTCTCCACTTCAATATATCAGAACTGTACAGCAGTGAGATCAACACAACAACAACAAGTTAACCGGAACTGCTCTTTTCGTTTCCCTTAAAGGTATAGTTCCTTAGTGAATGTCTCTTATTTGTGGGTCACCACACAGGCCCCCCCAGAATTCACCCATAAACAAGTCCAGACCGAACAGGTACCCCCAACAAAACATAGAACACCACCCAATAGTGCCAAACAGAACAGCCCAGCTCATAACAGTCCTTATGAAAAGTCAACGTATAGGGGGGCGGACCGGGCGGCCATACCGGCTGCGCTTAACAGGAGAGGGGCAAAGGGCAAGGGGCGGGGCAGGCGCATGGTGTGAGGCTGCTGCAGGGGGGCGCCCTCGCCGTGGGGGCAGGGCCAACTGCAGCGGTTCACCAATATCCACATGAGCAGGCTTGAGTCGGTCTATTGCCACCCGCTCAGGCCTACCTCCCATATCCACCACAAAGTTCTTAGACCCTCCCGTCAGGACACGGAAGGGCCCATCGTAGGGGGGCCGCAGCGGAGTACGATGGCCATCGTGGCGGATGAAGACATACTTGGCTGACGGTAAATCCTTGGGCACGTAGGACCGAGGGAGGCCATGGTGCGACGTTGGAATGGGAACGAAAGCGTCGGCAATGTCCCGAGACACAGCACGACGGGAGGCAACCGATAAAGGGGCCGTGGCATCTGGAAGAAACTCCCCCGGGACGCGCAGAGGCTGGCCGTATACCAGCTCGGCCGATGAGGCTTGAAGATCCTCCTTGGGGGCGGAGCGAAGGCCAAGCATAACCCATGGGAGGCTGTCAGCCCAGTCGCTGCCCGTGAGGCTGGCCCAAAGCGCAGCCTTCATGTCCCGATGAAACCGCTCGCAAAGTCCGTTGCTCTGTGGGTTATAGGCTGTGGTACGGTGGACCTTCACCCCCAGGGCCTCGGAGACCGCAGTCCAAAGCTCCGATGTAAACTGCGGACCCCGGTCCGAGGAGAGGTCGGACGGTGTACCGAAACGGGCCACCCAAGCCATAATGAACGCCCGGGCCACCTCAGCTGATGTAGTGGAGGCCAGGGGCACCACTTCTGGCCACCTGGTGGTCCTGTCCACCATGGTGAGGAGGTGGGTGTAACCACGGGAGGGGGGAAGTGGGCCCACTAGGTCCACATTCACATGATCAAAACGCCTCTCTGGCACTTTGTAGGGTGCCAAAGGGGCCTTGGTATGACGAGTGGGAAAGGCCGGGTGGGAAAGGCCGTGTATAGCGTCAAACACCTTACGCCTCTAGCCACCAGGTACCATGGGGCGCGGCAGGCCAGTGGAGACGTCGCAGAGGAGTGTAGCGTTGGCCGTGTCAAACACCACATCCTCCATGAGCAGCGCCGTGGGAGCCGTCCTGTAGGCTTGCACCTCAGAGTCCACGGTCTGATCCTCAGCCATAGCTGCATAGTCAAGCCCCAGGTGGCCGGAACCAGTGACCACCCGGGAGAGGTAGTCGGCGACGAAGTTGTCCTTGCCGGCCACGTGCTGAATGTCAGTGGTATACTCAGATATGGAAGAGAGCTGACGCTGCTGGCGACCAGACCATGGCTCCGAAGACTTGGCCATGGCAAACGTCAGCGGCTTGTGGTCAACGAAAGCCGTGAACCGTCGGCCCTCCAACAGGAAACGGAAATGACGAGTGGCGAGGAAAAGACCCAGGAGCTCCCTGTCGAAGGTGCTATACTTCCTCTCGTTGTCCCGGAGCTTTCTGCTGAAAAAGGCCAGCGGCTGCCAGGCTCCGCTCATCCACTGCTCACACACAGCCCCCACGGCGTAGTCCGAGGCGTCCGTAGTCAGAGCCACTGGCGCAGTCGGAGACGGGTGCGCTAGCAGAGCAGCCTTGGCCAGCGCAGTTTTGGCAGCATCAAAGGCACCCGTCATCTCAGGGGACCAATCCAACACGTCCACCGGCCGCCTACCCCGCAAGGCGTCGTACAATGGTTGCATGAGCTGGGCCGCATGGGGAAGGAAACGGTTGTAGAAGTTCACCATGCCCAGGAACTCCTGCAGGGACTTTACAGTGCGTGGGCGTGGGTAACTGGCGACGGCGTCCACCTTGGCTGGGAGGGAGACGGCCCCCTGTGGTGTGACGTGGTGGCCGAGGAATGTGATGGATGACTGGCCAAACTCGCACTTGGCCGGGTTGATGATGAGACCATGCTCACTGAGCCTGCCGAACAGCTGCCGGAGATGCGTCAGGTGGTCGTCTGCGGACGCACTGGCCACTAGAATGTCGTCCAAGTACACAAACAGAAACGGGAAGTCTCTCAGCACAGAGTCCATAAGGCGCTGAAACGTTTGTGCTGCCCCCTTGAGGCCGAAAGGCATCTGTAGAAATTCGAAAAGGCCAAAGGGTGTGATGACCGCTGTCTTCGGGACATCCTGTGGGTGGACAGGCACCTGGTGGTAACCGCGCACCAGGTCCACGTTCGAGAATATGGTGGCGCCGGCTAGGTGGGCGGTGAAGTCCTGTATGTGCGGCACAGGGTACCCGTCGGGGGTGGTGGCGTTGTTCAGGCGACGGAAATCACCACAGGGACGCCAACTGCCATCAGCCTTTGTCACCATGTGCAGGGGGAAGCCCACGGGCTGTTGGAGCGGCGCACGATGCCAAGGTGCTCCATGGTGGCGAACTCCTCCCTGGCGATCGCGAGCTTGGCAGAGTCGAGGCGCCGAGCCCGTGCATAGACTGGGGGGCCCACCGTGGTGATGTAGTGCTCCACGCCATGCTTAGCCACCGCCGATGAGAACGTGGGCGTGGTGATGTCAGGGAACTCAGCGAGTAGGCATTGATATAGGTCCCCGGTGGCAAGAGTGTTCGACAGACAAAGCGCCCCCAACCCCCCCAGCGTACAGGGGTACGAAGCAAAAGAGAGGGCGTTGATCAGGCGGCGGTTTGTAACGTCCACCAACAGTCTGTAAGCGCAGAGGAAATCCGCCCCTAGGAGCGACGTAGACACGGTGGCCATGACGAAATCCCAGCCGAAACGCCTCCCGCCGAAACACACTTCCACATACCGTGTACCATAGGTACGAATGGGTGTGCCGTTGGCGGCATCCATCGGGGGGCCATGCCCGCCAGCCATGGTGTCCACCAGCTTCGCCGGCAGGATGCTGCGCTGAGCCTCCGAATCGACCAACAGCCGCCGGCCGGACAAGGTGTCAGTCATGAATAACAGCTTGCAGTCATGGCCAGCACCCATAGCTGCTAATGAGCGCCGGCCCTGGCTTTTCCCTGGGCTCCAAAACTGCAAGGCTGGCGACACTGCTTGGCCTTGGCCCCAAACCTTGAATGGTAATAACACCAGCCATCCTCACGCTGTTGGCGGGCCGTCACAGCAGCTGCGGTATTCGGGTCGTCTGCCATGGGTGGAAACGTGGCAGCCGTGCACAGGGGGGGAAGTAGTGCGTTGACAAACTGTTGCCGATTGGCCAGGAAAATCCTGTCTGCCTCCACGGCCAGCGCTCGGTAGTCTCTGGAGGAAGGAAGGGGGGAACTGGCCAATGCGGTGCGCACGGGCGCTGGAAGCTGCCGCAGGAATATATGGGCGAAAAGGAACGCAGGATCCGCCGCGCCCAGCACCGCTAGCATCCTCTCCATTAACTCGGACGGCTTACTGTCGCCAAGGCCGTTCAGGGACAGCAGGCGATCTGCCTTCTCCAGCTCCGACAGTTCAAAGAGGTTCAACAGGAATGTTTTGAGCGCGTCGTATTTGCCGTCAGCCGGAGGAGCCTCTAACAGCGCCATAGCCCTGGCCGTTGTCGAGGCATCTAAGGCCGCTACTACGTGGAAATATTTCGTAACGTCTTGTGTTATTCCCCTCAGCTGGAACTGTGCCTCGATGTGTTGAAACCACGGCCGCGGATTGTGCTGCCAAAAGTCTGGTAACTTAATGGTGGCCGCGTAGATAGCGCCGATATTGGCCGCGCCGCTAACAGCGTCCGGTGCCGCAACAGCAGCATTTTCGCCAGCGTCGTTGTGTGACATAATCCAATATTATCCAACTCGCGTCGGGTCACCAATGTGGAGTGCAATAAATGAGGAGACAGGAGACGGAGATGTGTCGAGTCAGCTTTACTCTCCACTTCAATACTGTATATCAGAACTGTACAGCAGTGAGATCAACACAACAACAACACGTTAACCGGAACTGCTCTTTTCGTTTCCCTTAAAGGTATAGTTCCTTAGTGAATGTCTCTTATTTGTGGGTCACCACAAACTGATAATTATACACCCTGCTTACATGGAAACACCTTTAATTACATATTCTGCTGTTTCCGAAACAACTTCAAAGATAAGCCACAAAATAAAACCAAAACACAGCATGCTTTTTAAACAAAACTTGTTGTCGAAGTGAAATAATGAAAGATATCCTTATAAAGTCTTTTTAGAAAATCGTAAAACTGAAAATAACCATTAAGAGATGATCTGTCATGCTAGTAATTCCTCTAATGTGCATGAAGAGTTGAGATTGTGCTCTTGTACCTGAAGGCAATCTGTAAACCCAGCTCGGCTAACGGCTCCACGCTCCCTCCAAACTCAGCTGCGTTCATTGAACTGGCATTGCCCAACAAATGCCTTGCATAAATCCCCTTGCATAAAATGGGGAGAGAAAGAGAATTATTGGTCCTGAATAAGTTTTTTCTCTGTGTATAGTTGTGTTTCATAAGACAAAATAAACAGAAGGTTCACCGGTCATTCGCAACCATGAACTACTGCATACAACTGACATTCTGGGAGTAAAATCATTTACCTTCATAGAATATGTTTATTAAATATGTTTTTCTCATTTTAATACATGGCTCTGGAATACTTTGTGACAAGCAGGACAAGGCCGACTTGCCACAACTTGATTCTGATTGGTCAGTTGTAGTCAAACATACTGTAGTGTAGTTGGTTAATGGCCATGAATAATTGACAGTTTTTCCAAACAACTGATTTCCTTCATGTACTACCATTTAAAATGTAATTTATTCCTGCTGGCAAAACACAGATTTTCAGCAGCCATTACTCCGGTAGTATCAGCTCTGGCAGTATCAGACTCCAGTCTTTAGAGTCACGTGATTCTTCAGAAATCATTCTAATATGCTGATTTTATGCTCAAGAAATATTTCCTATAATTATCAATACTGAAAACAATTTGACAATGGACATGCTGCTTAACATTCTTGTGGAAGTCATGATACATTTTGTCAGGATTCTGATGAATAGAAATTAATAGAACAGCATTTATTGTAAACAGATTTTTTTTGTAAAATTATAAATGTCTTTACTATAATTCTTTTTATTAATTTAATGCATTATTGCTGAATAAAGTATTAATTTTCATTAAAGAAAAACTTGCTCCCAAACTTTTGCACAGTTTCATGTCTCTCATTGTACTACACTCTCCTTTTTCCCTCAAATAAAATGTTATATATTAAATGTCCATTAATCATGTAATAATCTTGGAGAAATATGACTATGGCGAGCAGGATGAGGCCGAGGGCGGTGAGAGAGCGGCGCGAGGCCGGTGGGGCGTGATTGATAATGAGCAGTCTAGTATCTCTCACGGAGGAGCGGAAGAATAAAGGAGGAGCGACGACAGTGAAGATCGAGAGAGACCGGTGTGTCGCGCAGGTGTCGCTCATTATCAATCACGCCACCAGCCTCGCGCCACTCTCTCACGGCCCTCGGCCTCGTCGTGCTCGCCACAATGACTATATTATATTTCTACTGTCATTTTGTGTAAAACTTTACGGTAACTTTAAAGTCTAGCAGCAGGTGAATGTACTTCCTTTATATCAGTGCGTGTTTTTATCTGATTGGCACAAACAGTTTAACTTTGTTTTAACAACAATGTCTTGACGTGGACTGCATGAACTTAATACCTGTGCAATTGCAGCCATTTTGAAAATGGCCATGGAAATAAAGAAGTTTAGCTGGGGGAGAGAGTTCGGGATCCCTCGACAACAGCAGTAAATGGAGATCAGGTCATCTGATGAGGGAATTCCTGTTCAAAAGCAACAGATGAATTAAAACATAAAATATAGAGAGGAATAATAAAATAGCATAAAAGGACACCGTTTTCTTAAAAGGTTAGTTAACCCAAAAATGGAAATTCGGTCATCATTTATTAACCATCATGGTGGTCTAAACCCATAAGACTTTGGTTCATCTTTATTTTTTAATGAAACCTGAGGGGTTTCTGTCCCTTCACATAAAGTCCAGGTAACCAAAACTTAAAATATCTAAAAGGGTTATAAAGGCATCGTAAAACCAAACCAATTAATCAAAGCCTTATGGGTTTGGAACAACATGAGTATGAGTAAATAATGAATTATCCCATTAACGCTACAAACATATAATAATAATAAAAAAAGAGATTCTCCACCCTCGACTCCTGTAACTCCGCCCATTGTGCTGATGACTTTGTAGTGACTGGGCCAATAGTGTGGCATGAGGAAATAAGCCAAGTCTGCTATTGGCTGTCCAGTAGTGGACAATTCCCAATCCAGCACAGCCAGCACACGAGCCTGAACAGAGATAATAAACCTTTCAGGAGACCCATATGTTACCACGTGTAAAAGTCTGAACTCTTTCATAGCAGGGACTGAGGTTTTGGTTTGACTGACAGAAACACATTGTTATATCTATTACCCATCATTACAAAATATTATGTGAGAAAATAGAGTTTCAATAAGCTTATTAAGAATGTTCTGCTAAAAGACGTGACATTATAATGGGTGGTTCATTTAAGACTTGCTCTGCCAGTTGGTTTTGATTTACTTGATCTTTACAATTCTCTCTGTAATAAATCATCCGCTGACAATGGTATGTAAGCTTAAAAAGTCCTAAGGCTCTAAAAAGGTAATGCCACTGTAATAATGAAACTTTTTCACTTTGCATTAAACTTGATTGCCAAGATTCTCGCGCGTGACATCGCGCCCTCTACGCGTCACAGCCCGACAAAATGGGGATGGCTTAGCGTATAAAAGTCAGGCTCAGGGGCTGCATCACTGATTTCATCATCTTTAGTGAAGCTCTCCGCATCGCTGGACTCTGAGAGAAGCCGCCCGCCGTTGAAACTAGCGACCAGCACGCAGAGGAAAGCGCCTGAAGAAGCCGGCCGTCTTCGCCACCTTCAGCCTTCCGTGCCTGCTACGCCATCCGACGTCGAATATCCTTTCTAGTGCTTTTATCCTGTTAGTGTTCGCTGCTGCGACACTCACTTTTTCTCAAAATGAGCGTTTTTCTCAAAATGCCTCGCCTTTCCTGCGGCTCGTGCAGAGCCACGCTCAGCGCCGGAGATCGCCATGTGATTTGCGCTCTCTGCCTGGGCCCAGACCACGCAGCCCTCGCCCTGGATTCGGGAGGCTGCGTGCAAGTGCAAGATCACAAAGTGATCACAAAACGTTCCCCATTCAAAGCAATCGGGACGTCACATATGAATGTAAGTTACGTGCCCGCTCACGAGCGCTCACGCTTACTAACAAACTTTTTGCCCTGGGCGCCGCCCGCGTATCATAAAACGTTCCCCATTCAAAGCAATCGGGACGTCTCATATGAAACAGCCAGCTACCGCTGTCAGCGAGCCGCCGTATTCGAGCGCCGAGGGCACGCGCGCCGCGCCCAGACCTCCGGTTCAGTTTCCCGAGCCCACGAAGTGCGGCGATCGGAACTCGGAGGCAATTCTGCCCCTAGCTATACATGTAAAAACATGGGAAGCGATTCCAGGGATATCAGAGTGGGTGCTAAGCACAATAAGACAGGGCTATTCACTACAGATCGCTCGCCGCCCCCCTCGCTTTCGAGCACGGAACGAGACGAAAGTGAAAGCGGAAGTAGCGCATCTACTCCGCGCAGAAATGGCCAAACTGCTGTGCAAAGGGGCTATAGAACCAGTACCTCCTTCTTTGAGCGAGTAAGGCTTTACAGCCACTATTTTCTCGTACCCAAGAAGGACGGAGCTCTAAGACCTATCTTAGATCTGAGATATTTGAACAAAGCTCTCATGAAAAGACCGTTCAAAATGCTAACGACCAGACATATCCTCGCGCAAATTCGCCCGAGGAACTGGTTTATATCTCTCGATCTGAAAGATGCTTACTTTCAGATTCAGATAATACCCCGTCACAGGCCATTCTTGAGATTCGCCTTCGACGGCCAGATATATCAATACACCGTCCTCCCGTTCGGCCCGTCTTTAGCACCCTGTACATTACGAAGTGCATGGACGCGGCTCTCGCTCCCCTGAGAAATCAGGCATGCGGATTCCGAACTATTTGTACGATTGGCTGATTCTGGCACAGTCAGAGATAGAACTGTTATCTCACAGAACAGTGCTCCTCAGTCATCTGGAAAGCCTGGGTCTCACGGTCAACTGGACCAAGAGCTCATTACTGCCCAGTTAGTCAGTTTCCTTTCTGGGGATAGAACTGGACTCTGTGGCTATGATGGCCCGTTTATCGACACAGCGCGCGTGCCGTGTGCGACACCTGGCCGCGTCTTTCCAGAAGGGCAGCGTCGCTTCTCTGAAAATGTTTCGGGCTCTCGGCTGCAGACGAATCAGAGTGACTCAGAGCTGCGTTCAACGAGGGGTGACGATGGGAGCCGTCTCATATCGAAAAGTCATCTCGACGGGCGACTCCAACCTAGGTTGGGGCGCTCTCTTCGAGGGCAGACCGGTCTTTGGCCTGTGGTCAGACCGAGAGAAATGCCTTCACAGAGATGTCTAGAGATGATAGCGGTTGAGAACGCGCTGAAGCACTTTCTCCTGCTCATCCGAGACCATCACGTTCTAGACCGATCGAACAACATGTCTGTGATGTCATACGTGAACCGTCAGGGTGGTGTCAGATCCAGGAATCTCTGCAGTATGACGGAACACCTTCTTGTATGGTCTCAGCACCTCCTGCGCTTGCTCAGAGCTGCGCATGTGCCAGGCCACCTGAACGACGGCCCAGACAAACTATCCAGGAACTACGTTCCCCCAGGGGAATGGTCCCTGCACCCCCAGACAGTCCAGTTACTGTGGCGCCTTTTCGGCAAAAGACAACGCTCATTGCCCGATGTTCTTTTCAAAGAACGAGGATGCGCTGGCCCGAATTTGGCCCAGCCTCCCACTTTATGCTTTCCCTCCGGTCTCTCTGTTACCACAGGTAATCAAGAGGATCAGGGAAACGTGCCACTCGGTGTTCCTTATAGCCCCGCGATGGGAGAATCAAATCTGGTTCCCGGAGCTGATGCGGCTGTCACACACAGCCCCTTGGCCGATTCCGGAGAGGAGAGATCTCCTCTCTCAAGCCCGCGGCTCAATCTGGCATCCCCATCCAGAGCGCTGGTCTCTGCACGTATGGTTAATCAACGGATACCCGTTGTCCTGCCAGAAGGAGTGATGAACACGATTACGCAATCCAGAGCTCCCTCTACGAGGCGGCTTTACGCCTAATGTCAGGCTGCTAAATTGTCTGTGTTCTCCGAATGGTGTGCTGATAGAGATCTAGACCCACGAACGTGTGGGGTCCCGTGGTTGCTTGGCTTCCTTCAAGAGCTGTTGGATAAGGGCAGGTCCACATCCACGCTTGAAGTATATGTGGCGGCCGTTGCAGCGTTCATTTATATGTGGCGGCTGTTGCAGTCGACGCGCGGTCAGTCAGTAGGAAGAAACAAGCTCGTCATCCGCTTCCTTAGAAGGATGAATCCCCTGCGACCCCCGTCGGTTCCCATGTGGGATCTTTCATTGGTCCTAGAGGCCCTGAAAGTTTTCCCCTTTGAACCGATAAACTCCGTGGACCTAAAGTACCTCTCGCTCAAAACCGTTTTTCTGACAGCTCTGTCATCAGTCAAACGTGTGGGGGATTTACACGTGCTACCTGTTAGCGCTGCGTGTCTTGAGTTCGGGCAAAATGACTCTAAAGTCATCCTCAAGCCAAGGCATGGTTATGTCCCTAAAGTGTTGGGCACTCCCTTCAGAGCGCAGGTCATTTCTCTATCGGCTCTGCCAGCATCCGATAGTGAGGGCGATGTTAACCTCCTCTGCCCTGTCAGGGCGCTGAGGTCTTACATTACGCACTCCGCCCCTTTCAGGCGTTCGGAACAGCTCTTTGTCTCGTTTGGTGGGCGCACCAAGGGTCTCGCCGCATCGAAACAGAGCCTGTCCAGATGGATAGTGGAAGCTATCGCATCTGCTTATAGGTCTAAAGGTCTGCAATGCCCCTTGGGCATTAGGGCGCATTCCACCAGAGGCGTGGCCTCGTCGTGGGCTTGGTCCAGCGGAATTTCCATTCAGGACATTTGTGAGGCGGCAGGCTGGGCTTCCCCATCCACATTTGTTAGGTTTTATAACCTGGAAGTTCCCACCTTGCAGGCTAGACTTCTGTCAGTATGAGCGTTGTGTATGTCCTGCCCAGATTTATCATGGGACTCATGAAGTGAATGCTGGCGCGCACAGCGTTGACAATGGGTTCCCGTAGCGTAAGCAACTTACGCAATACGAGAGAACCTCTCGTAAGAGAACGTACTCGGTTACATACGTAACCTCGGTTCTCTCTAGAAGAGGGAACGAGAATTGCGTAACCCGACCGTGCAGGCGCCACGAGCGATTTTCGCTTCAGCTGATGAAACCAGTGATGCAGCCCCTGAGCCTGACTTTTATACGCTAAGCCATCCCCATTTTGGCGGGCTGTGACGCGTAGAGGGCGCAAAGCGCCCTCATTGGGCATGACGTCACGCGCGAGGCTCAGTGGTAGGCTGCAGCAGTTGCCGCAGGGCAGACAATGGGCACGCAAGATAGCCTGCTCTAGGTCTGCTGGCTGCTGCACTGCGTTGACAATATATGAAAAATTAAGGATAATTTTTGGCTTCAATATCTCGAGAAAAGATGACTTTACCCGTAGCGTAAGCAACTTACGCAATACTCGTTCCCTCTTCTAGAGAGAACCGAGGTTACGTATGTAACTGAGTACGTTTTCAGGTACAGAAATTGAATCATCAAATGTAAAATAACACTGAATATAATCTTGACTAAATAAATTGATCCTTATTAAAGTTACAAAAGTTATTCAGTCAAGAGCAGTGAGGCACCATTATGAAGTTAATCAATTATTTATTTTGTTTAATTATTTAAGACAAAAAAAATAAGTATTTAAATTTGGGGAGACTTTTACTTTAACTCGACTTTTACTTTAACTCCACTACATTTCAAAGTCAAATATCTTACTTTTTACTCTACTACATTTTCAAAATCAGTCGTTCCTTTTTATTTATGAGTGGATAAAAACGTAACTAGTCAAACGAGCTACCAATCACAGTACCGCGCGCGAGCTTTGTTTGAATTGGCGGTACCTACTAAGTGCGAACCAGAGCCGTTATGAGAGTTGCGAACATAGACGGTTGCGACACAGTAGCTGTCCCCGAAACCGCTCACTCGTTCACTCATTCACTCATCCATATATAGTGTATGGCATTTGATTGCACTATATCTGCAAGGAGTGAACAAAATGAAGTGAGTGAATTCGGACGCTGACGTTTACACTGTGTCGGAGAGCTGGAGCTGTCGCAGAAAATGCTTCGTCACACGTACTGATAAAACTCCTTTTATCTTACGTTACATACTTTATAAAATAATATTAACAACAATAACAATCATAGTGATCTCGCCGCCGTGTGAGACATATATATATATATATATAGTTCTAACATACACCTTCTGGTGCTACTTGGACACGTCATCAGTGATGAACCCGGGGTCAAAAGGTGTTTCGGGTCTTTAATCAACAGATACCCTCGCCCGGGCGACCCAGCCGGGAGTGATCAGTCCCCGGCCTATGTCCAAGTGGCGTGCTACTCCACGGATCCCCCCTCTCGATCCACAGCCATCGTGAGGCTTTTTCGGCAGCCTCAGAGATGTTCTTTATGGCTCGCCTGCACAGTTGTCCTTTAACTCCAAGGAGTTTGAGTGTTCGGGGTAACGACTGTCCTGCAAAGCCCCGGCAACCGACCTCCACTGGCTCATTGCGTGTTTTCCAGCCGCCGCTCCTGCACTCCTCCACCACCTCTACATATTTGGCTCTCTTGCGCTCATTTGCCTCCTCCAATCTGTCTTCCCAGGGGACAGTAAGTTCCACTATGACCACCTGCCTGGTTGACTCCGATGTAATCACCACGTCTGGGCGGAGTGAAGTGGCCGTGATGTGATTTGGGAACTTGAGCTGCCTTCCAAGGTCCACTTGAAGGTGCCAGTCTCTTGCATTGGCAAGGAGCCCGCCTGGGGAGCGTGGCTGCTGATGTGCCTTCTCTCCAGCTCTGACAAAGGATATGGTTTGCTTGGAGGGCTGCTGACTCTTACTGCTCTGAATTGCTGTGGTGATAATATCCGCAAGAGCCCTGAGGACCTGGTCATGTCGCCAGCGATACCGCCCATCCCCCAAAGCCTTTGGACAGCAGCTGAGGATGTGCTCCAGTGTGCCACCCCTTTGGCACAGTTGGCATGTTGGTAAGTCTACCAGGCCCCAGCGGTGTAGGTTGGATGGGCTAGGTAGAAGATCGTACACCGAACGGATCTGGATCTTGATGCGCTGTGGTTCAGAGCTCCACAGCTCTGCCCAGGTGATCTTGCGCTGCTCTGCGTTCTCCCACCTAGTCCAGGCGCCTTGCTGTTTCATACCGACCATCTTGGTCATGCGGTCCTCCTCCACCTCTGCCCGCACCTCGTCCAGCACCAACTGACGCTTCTCCCTCCCTCTTGATTTGTCATAGCGTGGCTTAGGGAAACTACCCAGGCCTGCCCGTCCCACTGCCACGTTGCCAACCAAGACACCATGCCTCAGCCGAGCCTCCGCTCTGTCCACCGCTTCCTGTGCCTTCCACTTCCTTCCCGTCTTAACACAGATTCCAGCTGAGGAGACTTTGGCATCGGAGGAATCTCGGTACATGATGACCTCCCGGGCACGTGTGACCTTGAATTCCTCGGACAAGCTGCTGATGGGAAGTTGCAACTTGGTGGAATGGCCATAGAGGGCGATGTTACTCAGGGACCGTGGGAGTCCTAACCACTTCCTGAGGAACTGACTGATGGTTCTCTCCAGTGCTTCTACCATTGTCATGGGTACCTCGTATATGAGAAGGGGCCAGAGAAGCCTTGGTAGGATTCCGTGTTGGTACATCCAGGTTTTATACTTTCCTGGAAGCCCCGACTTGTCGACTGCCGTGAGCCAGTTAGTCATGTCGCTTCTGGTTTGTTGGAGCGCGGTTGTGTCCTTCAGGGCGCTGTCAAAGATCTTCCCCAAGCTCTTGACTGGTCTTTCTGTTACTGAAGGAATTTGTGTCCCCTCCAAGTTAAAGCGGAACCTATCGGCCACTTTGCCTTTCTTTAAAACCAGGGACCTGGACTTGGCTGGCTTAAAACTCATCCTTGCCCATAGGATGAAGCGTTGGAGCCCCTGAAGAAGCCATCTACACCCGGGAACTGAAGCTGCTGTCACAGTAAGGTCATCCATGAAGGCTCTTATGGGTGGCTGCCGAGTACCAGATCTAGACATTCCACCTCTACATTCCACCTCTGCTGATTTGACGATCATGTTCATGGCTAGAGCGAAAAGTGGTACGGAAATTGTACAGCCGGTGATAATACCCTTCTCTAGCCGTTGCCAGGCAGATGTTACCGTTCCTGATTAAACTCTCAATCTGAAACTATTGTAGTAGTCCAGAATAAGGTTGCGGATCGTCTCTGGCACATGATGTCTTGTCAGTGCTTCTTTGACCAGCTTGTGGGGAATAGACCCGTAGGCATTGGTAAGATCCAGCCAGAGTACGGCAAGGTCTCCTCTGTTCTCTTTGCCTCCCGGATCAACTGGCTCACCACTCCTGTGTGCTCTAAGCATCCAGGTACTCCTGGGACTCCCCCCTTTTGCACTGAGGTGTGTATATACCCGTTCTTCAAGAGGAACTCCATTAGCCGTTCTGACACGATCTTGAAGAAGATTTTCCCTTCGACACAGAGCAGCGAGATTATGCGAAACTGCTCGATGGTACTTGCATTCTCTTCTTTGGGTATCCAGATCCCCTCTGCTGATCTCCATTGGGAAGCCACCTTCCCTCTCTGCCAGAACACCTTCAGGATTTTCCAGAGTCGTAAAAGGAGCCTTGGGCACTGTTTATAGACCTTATAAGGTATTCCGCTGGGACCAGGAGTGGAGTTTGATCTTGCTGCCATTACCGCATCCTTCACTTCTTTCAAGGTGGGCCCGGAGATGTTGAACTGGGCCGCTGGTTCTGGAGGTTCGATGAGCTTCTCGCAGGGACCGAGGTCTTGCTCCCTAGCAGAGTCACTGAATGTGATACTGAGGTAGTGGTTCATTTCCTCTGCCGAGCACGTGAGGTTGCCGGTTTTCTTCTGTCCCAGGAGTCTCTTAGTGAAGCCAAAGGGATTTGAGATGAATGCCTTACGCTTGCGGGCTCGCTCCTTCCCCTTTTTTCTATGCCACTCAGCCCGCCTGAGTGTGGTGAGCCTCTTCCTTACAATCTCTCTGAGCTCTGCCAGGGCCGTTTTCTCCTCCTCCTTTGCTGCCTTGTACTGACGTTTCAGGGATCGTAGATCTTGTCTGAGCTGGCTGATCTTTACCTCTCGCCGGTTTGGTTGTGATGGAGTAGATGTACCACACTTTTATGTAACGCCAAACCGCTCTGCGCCTATACCCATTGTTAGGGTGCACATGGTACGGAGTTTCTGTTCAACATTCCCCTTGCATGTCGACTCCAAGATCTTATCGAGGTCCTCATCGAACTGGTGCCACTCCTTCTTGTTAGCGGCAGGCCACTTCACCCGGCGTAACAGATATATATATATGCGTAACAGATATATATATATATGACTAATTAATGTCATTTTGTTAATTGATTGGTGTGCCAAGAGTGACATTAGTCTTCACGTAGACTGAGTTAAGCAAGAGTCTTGTGACAAATTATAATAGGACATTATAGCCATAAAAAAATCATAGTACTTGGATACTTAAGTACATTTGAAGGCAAATACTTTTGTACTTTTACTCAAGTGAATCTTTAAAGGCAGCACTTCTACTTTTACTTGAGTAATATTTTACCTTGAGTATCTTTACTTTAACTCAAGTACATGTGTACTTCGTCCACCACTGTGTATAGATGAATTGAACTCTTTACATAATTAAGGAACTTTATACAATAATTGAAAGGAACTGAATCAACACTGAACTGAACAATGACACTATTGTATTTCTAGAGCTGCTTTACAGCAGAATTGATCTCTATTTGCATCATTGATCATTATTTACCCGTTTATCACCGTGAAGCTGCTTTGAAATAATCTGTATTGTATAAAGCGCTAATACCTATATAAATAAAGGTGACTTGACTTATCGTAGGTATTAGTACCTCTGTAGGGTGGAATATCAGGTTGTCAATTCGGAAATCTCCATGAACAAGGGACACTTCATTGTCACTGGTTGGCAGGTTGTGGTTTAGCCAATTACAAAGTTTATCCATGGCTGGATTCTCTTTGTGGGCAGAGGCTTTGTACTGCTTTGTCCATGTGGACACCTGAAAACAAGACATAATTTAAAAAATACGTTTCTTGGCGGGTTAAAAGATGACCATAGATATAGAGTTTAATAATAGTCCGAATTTAAAATTTTGATTTCAGCTCAATACCTCATGACTGATAATGTCTTTATCTCACCTGTCTTTTACAATAACCTGACCCCTTTCCGTATCCCAGGAGGCTGAGCGTATCAACGTCCAGAGAGTGAAGTTTAGCTAGAGTCTCCACTGCAGCCACATACAAAGCTGTTCGCTCTGCCGCACTGACCCCTGGGAGCCTCAAGTCCCTGAATATACGTCCCTGATGTGAAGACATACATATACAGAATAACATCACCCCTGATGTTCCTCCATTCTTAAAGGTTCTCTAAGCGATCCTGGGTGACGTCACTTCTTGTTGACGTTCGAACTATTGTCAAACGAAACGGAGGCTAGCTAGACCCTCCCTCCTCCTCATCCGCACACTAACCCCCCAAACCACACCCCCAAACCCTTCTTGTGGGTCATTGGCTGGAACAGTTTGTTATGTTTCGTGGTGCGGGTAAGCCCAGTTTGTTTTTGTTGCCTTTTGTGGAGCCTGGGGTGTCTGCAGAGACCGCGTTTTTTTACAGTGTGTTCAGGGGACAGGCAGCTAGCGGAGAGTGAGGAGATGTTTGCTGTATGTGACAAAAAAGTTTTGGCCTAAAAAACGCGTGACATCGCTTAGAGCACCTTTAAACCATTGAAAACTACACAGACTAAAAAGGTGAGGTGAAAAATCAATCATGACTGCCCCCTTCTGGCAGAGTACATAACTTGAACTGCCAGAGCTGTTAGATTGAATCTCAGAAAGAATTCAAAAACTGAGAAATGTTGGCTCAATGTGGCTATATTTAACTCAGATCTGGTCCAACATTGTAACAACATAAATTAAATTAACAATCAAGGTAACTTCCACGGGGTACGAGTACCTGTACATGCTCCATGATGTAGAACTCTGTGCCGATGACACTAGTATCTGTGCAGTAAATCACAGGGTGAGGAACGGGAAAGCCAACAGAATACAGAGCCTTTTGTACAGCATACTCTCTATCTACCTGCACACACAAATTCAAACACTACATGATCATGTTTTGTTTTAGTGAAACCAGTATGATGACATTTAATATTACACATAATTACTTTTTAATCTGTCTTTAAACAAATATATATTTTTTATATTGGTGTACAGTAGTACATATACAAGTGCTATATAAATGCCTCATTCATTCAGTCATTATATATTTTATAATTTAATATTAGTCTTGTGATTTAAAATTTATTTCAGTTTTTGTAATTTTAGTACGTTATATTATTTTAGTTATTTGCCAAGACCACATTTCTCATTTTAGTTTAAGTTTAACTTTTTCATCTAATGTTTTTTTTTTTATTTCAGCCTTATTTCAATTTATAGTTTTAGTTTGTTATAAAAGTGTTTAAATATTCACCTGCCTCATCCAAAATGCACCAATTTCGAAATTTTAATAGGAATAGATAGCAAATATTTTATGGCAGCAGATATTAGAAATCTGTACGGTTTTGCCTTTTAAACATAAATGCTGTTCAAGTTAGTTGAAAAACGTGACAAAATACAAAAGATGGATAACTGTTAAGTTACCTGGCATAGAAAAAGTGTAAAGGATTTACTGAGAAAAAAAAACTAGTTTACAATCTTGCACATTTCACTTAGTATTCTTTGGTTCTGTCTCCCTCTGCTGATTAACGTGGGCTACTACATGCAATTATGTGTTGCGTTGTCAAGTACAGTCACTGGTGTCAAAGTCCTTTCTGCATGTTCACAACAGCGTTTGATTGACCCAACTAAGCTGTATTAAACTCACCATTACAGTATTCTATAAATATGCATGTTATCCTGCTTTTTTACATCAATACGATATTTAACAATAGTAGCCAACCTTATGAGCTCCAGGCAGCAGTTCTCCTGGCGGTTTCTTTCTGAGCACATAACGCTTGTCTGCAGTCTCAATGTAAAACGTTGGGTTGGACTGACCAGCTCTATTCAAAACAAATAAATAAAATACAATACAATAACAAACCAACAAAGCATGGGTTTTGATTGCATGAGGTGCATCTAAAGGAGATGTGTTGGGAGATTTCTTACATGTACTGCTGCACAGTTAAAGATCTGTTGCCTGAAAAGCTGTCAAGTTTCCCTGACAAATATATTTTCAAGTTATTGGTGTCAAATCGATGTTCTGGACGGACAGCGGTGGTTTGGCGATCCATGACGACTTAAAATAAATTGAGAAATAAAGTTCACGATTCAAACTGTTGTGGGAGATTTCAAAATAAAAGTCATCAACTAATCGAGGAAAAAAATATCATAAAAGTCCCACTTCTGAAAAGTGGTACAGGAAGCACTTAGATATTTATGGGATACATCTATATGCGAGTGGTCGTGAAAGCAAAAGAGGACCCTTCGGTGTGTAAAGTTTATTTAAAATGCTGTCAAATGTGAGGGATAGGAGACCAAGGGCCAAAATGTAATAGTAGTGCTGTGAAATTACCATTTTCTCTTACAGACTTGAATGGAATCAACAACATTCTGAAAATTGAAACCATAGTAACCATAGCAAAGTTCTGGCGTTTCGCGTATTTTGAATCCTTTATCTGTGTTCTGCAACAATGTTCAGACGCTAGGCGGCGTAGTTTTAAAGCCCCCGTTATCTGTTACGGTCAGGTGGGACTGTCTATCCAAAGACACAATCAATGCATAGACCCTGACTGTCATTCTGCATGTTTCAATAAACGGTTATTGATTCAAAGCTCTGATAAGATAATAATAATAAAGATGTTCAGAAAAATTGATAGCATGTGCTTAATAACTGTTCACAATTTGACCTTTTAAACAGTAGGCCTATATTAAGCACCAAAATGAGAATTGAAAACCTAGTTTAGCTGCAGGGTGTACATGGGCAAATTTTACTAACGAATTAACTAACTTACTAACTAACTAAATAAATAAATAACTTTTTTATGTTTCAATTTTCATATTAAATTATTTACCATATAACATGGAATAAAGATATGACCATTGCCTTGATTAAATTCCAATAAATGTAATATTTTTAATATATTTCTCTATATTTTATATATTTCTCATTTCTGATATCCCTGAAGCTATCAGTGTAAATGAGTATGTAGCCCATATACAGCTCATGCATCATTTTATTTCTATTAAGCATTTAGTTGTGTTTGTTCTTTTCTTTTTCTTCAGATTTTTTTTTTTTAATTTCTTACAAATATAAATTACATACACTTCCATTCCAAAAGTTTGGGATTGTGTTTTTTTTTTAAAAAAGTCTCTTATGCTCACTAAGGCTGCATTTAGTCAATCAAAATGTGAAATATTATTAGTTTAAAATAGCCATTTTACATTTTAATATCTTTTAAAATGTAATTCATTTATATGATGGCAAAGCTTTATTTTCAAGAATTACTCTTTCAGAAATATTCTAATGATTTGGTGATCATAAGAAACCATGATCCTGTTTTTCAGGATTCTGATGAGTAAAGTGTACAGAAACAGCATTTATTTGACATTATATGCATCCTTGTTGATTAAAATGATTAATTCATTTAAAATTACTGACCCCAAACTTTTCAAGGGTAATGTATATTTAAGTGTATTCAAACCTTTAGCTATCTATTTTTAAAATGATCTGACAGTTAATAAAAATAATATTATGAATGAACAGCAGGTGTCAGTAAACTTTAAATAAATAATACTATAGGCTAGCTATGATGGTCTTCAGAAAAAAAAAAGGGGAAATGGAACAGCCTTATCAATATCCAAAATCATTCTATAGATTTGATTTGTGGAATCAGGTGTTGCATATGAACTTGCTATGAATATCTTTCTGTGAATAAAGTTGATTTAAATGAGCAAGTTTGATATAATAACCTGAGGATTCTGAAGAAGAAAACAATCTAAAACAACGCAAACTCATCATTTACACAAAAGCTTTAGTGGCATGTTGTTAATAAATTATTCACAAGTTTTGTAAATCATTTCATATACTGTATGAAATACCAATACATGATATGGTGCACCCCAGTCAAAAATGCTAGCATATAAAAGTCTGTACAATGTGAAACAATGTGAAATAGTTATTTTCCAATCTTACAAAAATAAAATAATCGTTAAAATTCCAATGAACAAAAAAATAACATCTGTAAAATCCTTTGTATTGGATATGTAATGTGCTATGCATTTGATCATCTCCATGTAGGCCTACTTTAATCACTTTATGCAAACACAGTATATTCTTCTGCTCTTGTGTTTGTTTGTGTCCAACAAGACTTCAGTGATATCTCTGGCAGTTTGCTCACATGCATCCAGGTTTATATTTGAAAAAGGGAGTCACAATTGTATGGCATGATGGACATGACTGTGATAATATATATTATGCATCCTGAAGAATAAAACAATTAAACCAAGCATCATTACTTGCATTTTGCAAAAATATATCAATATAATCTCAAACCCCATTACTTAACCAAATTTCTAACACTTGCGATCACTTATATTCTTCCTTTTTGTATGCTTTAAAAGTTGGAAAAATATTATTAAAGCACCAAAAATTGTGATGTGAACTAAACAAAGAGTAGAACTTTCTCAGCAGGGAAACATGACTGTATTACAGAGTGTGTGTTCGTGCGTGTGTATATATTTGTGTAAGTAGGAGCCGTGAGCCAAGTATGTATGCAAGTCTTTTGTGTTCAAGAGGAAAGAAGAAAGTTCAGCTACTGCCCATATTCGGTGAGTAGAAGAGAGGTCACAAGCTAATAAAATTCACTTCAGAAATATGTCTTTATACATTGGCAAATTTAATTTAACTAACCCCAAGTCTTTAAGGCAAAAATGGCTGTTAAGATTACTAAAGCAGTGATTTTTGTACAAAATCAAAGGTTTCAGTTGTTGAAATGGGTTTTCATTTTACATATGTCATTTTTTTAAGGATTTGGTTATTTGAATCAGAATTTTATGTTCAAGTTCTTTTACTATCACAACCTTCCATTTTGATAAATCCTTATGCAAATCTTCTTCTTCAGGAGCATCTTTAGATCATCCACTAATGCCAAAGGATTGATTCTCATAGCGCAGACTGTTTCTGAATAAGAAAAATAACTTTCCAGGCAGGTTCTGGGATTTGGGCCTTGAAAAATATGAATCACTGGTACACTGTGGACTTTAAATAAAAATAGAAATAAAATCTGTCAGGACACCATCAATCTGTGCACCAGGAATCTTTTTTTTTTTTTGTCGGTTCCTATTATATTTTCTTGTCTACAACATGACTCTAGGTTGAATAATGAGGCACGTTGGTGAATACAGTATCATTGTGGGCTCAGGCCAACAAATCTGATGGACAGATTCTGCGTCTAGTGGTGATCTCTTCATTCAGATTTCCTGCAGCATAAACACAATCAGAATTAGCCTCTAAACTGCAGCACATCCCATCGCTTGGCAAAAATGACATGCAGGCTATCTGCATCGTAGAGGAGGGGTTTCAGTGCCCCCCTATAAATGTCCACCCATGCAGAATAGTCTGCATCACTCCAAGATGTCCGTTTCGAAGGGAACCAAGTGGTAGTAGGACAGGTTAGTGACATAAGCTTCAGGATCATCGTCACTCAGGTCTTGATCCACAGGATCCAGAGATTCTCTCCCGTCCTCATCATACCTGTATTTTCAGAGATTTGTAAACAATAATTATATATGAAATGATGGGAAAACAACATCTTAAGAAACAATATAACTAAAACCCAGCAAGCTGCCTGTCTGGACCATTTTTAAGACATCATAGGCATAGGCTGTTTTTATTTTTAAAGGGATAGTTCACCCAAAAGTATTTACATCAGTATTTACTCACGCTCATGTTGTTCCAACCCCGTAAGACCTACATTCATCTTCGGAACACGAATTAAGATATTTTTGATGAAATCTGAGAGCTGGATCACTCCTCCATACTCCTCCATAGGCTTCTTCAGGGATTGAAACTTGCCAGGCCCGAAAAGTCATTAAAGACATCATTAAAATAGTCCAAGTGTGGCTCAATCTTAAGTTTATCAAGCGACGAGAATACTTTTTGTGCACAAAAACAAACAAAAATAACGACTTTATTTCAACTATTCATTTCCTTCTCTGTTGGCCTCTAGTCAGTTAACTTAGTATGATTGCGTAGAGCTACGTCACACGTAGGCTCACTATTGGCCGACGCTGGTCATGTGTGTGACGTATAACAACAGAAGCTTACGCTATTACACTAGTGAACTGACTCAAGGCCCAGAGAGAAGGAAATGAATAGTTGACATAAAGTCGTTATTTTTGTTTGTTTTTGCGCACAAAAAGTATTCTCGTTGTTTGATAAACTTAAGATTGAGCCACTGTAGTCACTTGGACTATTTTAACGATGTCTTTAATGACTTTTCGGGGCTGGCAAGAAGCCTGTGGAGGAGTGATCCAGCTCTCAGATTTCATCAAAAATATCTTAATTCGTGTTCCGAAGATGAACGAAGGTCTTACGGGGTTGGAACAACATGAGGGTGAGTAAATACTGACAGAATTTTCATTTTTGGGTGAACTAACCCTTTAACAAGACTTCACCTACTGTATTAAAGGGATAGTGTGGCGAGCAGGATGGCATAATTACTGATGAGCGCCACCTGAGCGACGCACCGGTCTTGTATCTCTCACGGAGGAGCAGAAGCAAAAAAGGAGGAGTGACGACAGTGGAGATTGAGAGAGGCCAGGCCTGGATTTTATTTGATGTTTTGTTTTATTTTTATGTTTTGACTGCCGTCTTTACTTTCGTTTTTGTATTTGTTTTATTTTGTTATTAAATTATTTGATTGTTTGCCGGTTCCCGTCTCCTTCTTCCCATAACATCTGAACTACGTTACAGATAGTTCACCCAAAACCCAAAAATGAAAATTCTGTCATTTACTCACCCTCAAGTTGTTCCAAACCTGTATGAATTTCTTTCTTCTGTTGAACACAAATGAAGATAATTGAAGAATCTCGGTAACCAAACAGTTGATGGGACCCCATTGATTTCCATATTATTATTTTTTTCCATACTATGGAAGTCAATGTGGTCTATCAACTGTTTGGTTACCGACATTCTCCAATTATCTTCTTTTGTGTTCAACAAAAGAAAGAAATTCACACAGGTTTGGAACAACTTGAGGGTGAGTAAATAATGACAGAATTTTCATTTTTGGGTGAACTATCCCTTTAATCAGCAGTGTTCAGGATGTAATGAGGAACTGTTTATAATCATGTATAATTGTGGGAATAATGTCATCAGACATCAAATTGGGAGGGTCTTGAGTTTCATTCCAGAGCTTCCTACTTACACCCAGGGAAGGAAATACCACTTCCTGTGTGTGACACCACTATGCACTCAATGAAAACATTACATCAAGCCTTCTGTCAATGGCTGATGTAAAATGTAATCTGTTGTGTGAATGTAATCAAGTGTCGAATACATCAAAGTTTATCACTATACATTTCCGTTATATTTATGTACTCAGAGAATTGGACTGGGATGACACAGAGGGAATGTCAGGCACTTACGAGTGCTGGGCTGAGTCAGTGGAGGAGGGTCTCTCTTTGTCCAGTGGAACGCTCTCATCAAACACAATGGTCTCAGTGTTCGCCAGGCAAAACCCATTAGACCTCATGATTTCTGTAGAGAAGTTAATGAATGGTCAGAAATAAAATGATCTCCAAAAAAAAGTGTCTAATTTTGTTTTTTTTGTTATTTATAAAGAACATAATAACCAAGGCTCTTACAGTACATATACAGATTTATTAATAATTATATATATATATATATATATTACATTACTATTTTTAATGTTTTTAAAAAGAAGTCTCTTATGCTCATCAAGCCTGCATTTATTTGATCAAAATACAGAAAAAAGAGTAATATTGTGAAATATTATTACAAATGGACCTGGTAGAGTGGTTAGAGACCCTTTCTCTACCCTCACCTGCCAGGTCCAGTGCTTTATCTCAGGGTCTGGAAGCACACTTTTTTGGTTTCTTACGCTCTGGGTGAGGCTCTAGTACTGCAATTATCCAGTTCTGAGGAGTTGGATGTTGTTAGTATCGAAACAGGAGATACTGAGGACTCGCCACCTCATACTCCTGCATATGAGGAGCTCATAGAGGTCGTGACCCATGCTGTGGCCAAACTTAACATTGACTGGCCAGCAGAAAAACAGGAGGTTCATCATAAAAGCAAGTTAGATGAAAGATTTTTACCATCTAGGTCACAACCTCCCCACTGTGGTAGACCCCGAGCAGGCTCTGGTTATGGAGCAAGAGGTAAAGGCTCTGCTGGACACGGGGGCCATAGAACATGTTCCTCCACCCAGCAGGGAATCCGGGTTTTACAGCCAGCACTTTATAGTTCCAAAAAAGGATGGGGGGGTTACGTCCGATCTTAGATCTGCGCCATCTAAATCGATCTGTAAAGAAGCTCAAATTCAAGATGCTCACTAAAAAGCAAATCATGTCACAAATCAGTTCCGAGGACTGGTTTGTCATGATAGATCTCAAGGACGCATACTTCGACGTCTCCATCCTTCCACAACACAGAAAGTTCCTGAGGTTCGCTTTTTTGTCTTAGTGTGGACAACAATTTCACACAGACAGGCACTTGCTAGTACGGTGGCGTGGGTAGAAGGTTCCCACAGCATCTCGACGCAGCTTGAGTTCCCTTAAAAGGAAAAGTTTCAGGATACGACTGTAACCCTGGTTCCTTGAAGAGGGAATGAGATGCTGCGTCGCCCTGCCATACTCCCTGCATGTCTGTGGTTGACTTGCTTCAGCAAACTCTGTTTGTTCCGGGTATGCTTTTTAGTTTCCTGATTGTGACGTCACCCGCCTATGAAAATCCTTCACGCCATTGGGCTGATTTCACACATGCTTAATGACGCAATCACGCAGGGGCGTTCCCACAGTGTCTCAACGCAGTGTCTTGTTCCCTCTTCAGGAAACCAGGGTTACAGTCGTAACCTGAGATGTTTTTTTTTTTGTATTTTTGATCAAATAAATGCAGGCATTGTGAGCATAAGAGATTTCTTTCAAAAACATTAAAAATAGTAATGTTTCCAAACTTTTGAACGGTAGGTTGGTTAGTTGCATTAGCTATAATAATATAATAATTATATTAACAATACTATATTAATATTATATTGTCAGGGTTCTGTCCCTTATGTCTAGTTTATTGTTGGTTTTGCGATAGAGTCCTAACGCTACTGTACTGTCTTGTCTTGAGTGAGCATGCGGGAGTGTGCTTGAGCCATGCGCTCTTCTGTCCAAGTGAGCTGTTTTCGACATTCATGCTCTGTGTGTTTGTCGTCTGTTGTGAGCGCACGAGGTGAGCATTTGGGGTACCCTTTGGGGTAGTTTTTGTTTCATTTTTTACTAATAAAAAGCCCATCATCAAATTGAGTCCTCACATCACCCCAACCCTGACATATATAATATTTTATTATTCAACAATATAAACATCAATTAAAATGCTTATTTTAACATTAAAAACCTACCTGAAATAACTGGACTTTGAAAGCATGGCTGAATTTTGTGGACATTGTCATTCCTCAGGACCTGATCTAGCGGCGAGCGTTCAAAGAATGTTAAGACAACCTCTGACCTAGAAAACTGAGAAAAACATACTGTTAGAATGAGCTTATGATAAGACCTTAGGAAGTAATTTAGGAAGATGTTCAGGTAATAAAGTAAAATAACAATACATGCTTCTTGTTCGTTGCAGTCACACTTTAATAATATACAAGCTCTTTTTTCCTTATACTGGTGTCATCAGTTAGATCTCTTACCTTCCAGGGCATGCTAATTGTGTTTTTTAACAGTCGCTCCACTTCATTTAGCTTTGTCTCAATGTCTCTTGCTTCTTTAATCTTCACAAGCCCTGTGAGAGCACAAACATATCAGCATATCCAACCTTTCTAAGAATCTTTTACATCAGATCAGTATTCTGCCTCTCAGCTCAAGATATTTTATTTGCAGTCCGTGCAGTTTATGTGGCTCATTGACTAATTCACAAACAGGCCAATAACTACTTTACCTCTGACAAGCATTCCGATTATTGTGCTGTCTAGACAAAGTTGTGGTGATATAACTTTCAGGCAACACCTAAAACAACTTTAACTGGCCCCATAAAATGTAAGAGACCACAGAGAAAATCCTGTCTGGTTTAAAAAAAGGTTGACTTAAAAGTGAGCGGGTCTGATAAAGGTCCAGATATTTGGATTAACAATTCTATAATTGACAATAATGAATCAGAATATCATCTAATAGATGGAATTACTTTTAATGGATTCATACTGAAAGTCATACTGAAAACAATGACAAATGCATGTCTAATCATCCAGACCAACCTAGAGCTGTAATTATGATGATGGTGATGACAAAACACCCACAATCTCTAGCCACAAACAAAGATTTTACACAACAGCCTCTTCTTATTCAGGCAGTGAAAGACACAAAACTCCACACTGATGTAATGACTATTCATTACTAATGTCTCATGCTGATGACATCACCCATAAGGGCAGTATAGAGGTTTTAGGTCATTAAATCATCTTTGGATCATAATGACTCTACCAGCCCTAGATGAGTTATGCTATGTCTCTTAAAATCTCCCATGTTAACCATTATCATACATCTGAAAGAAAATGTTTTAGAGGCAACAAATCAGAGGATTTGGCTTGCTGACATTTAAAACCTATATGGAATAATTTCCCCTGTGTTTATTTTAACTTAACACATTTATGCACATCAGAAATACAAATTTAAAAAAATATTTACTGTAAGGAATTAAAAACAAAAAGCATAAGATACTGTACTGTACAGCACTGTACTGATCATATATAACTGACCTTTAAATGTTACAGTGGACAGAAAACTGAGCTCTTTAGACTTACAGAAGTGATAATAACACTTCAGCACCATGCGCCAAGACATATGCATAACAACATTCATGTTGCAGTAAATCATCTATATTTAGGAACATATGAGATGCTCAAGGAAGACATTGCTCTTTCCCAAACAAGAAGACACCAGCTAAAATTTTACTTAATCCAACTGTACTGTTTGCTGGAACAGATATCCATGCTATTCCGGTGTTCTTCCTGTCAGGATTTGCTGTGGAAGTGTCCGTTTCCTGTGGGATAAAGATTTAAACCTATATAAAGATTGCTGTGTTTGTGTGTTTAAAAAGACTCTCTACTGTCAACATTCTCCCTATGGGGAAAGAGCACATATCTGATCCATTTCCATTTTGCCACCGTTTGGTTTGAACTGTTTCCATATGAATAACAAAAGAGGAGGAGCTGTTAATACACACCAAACAGATGGGGGAAACCATTTTGACACCTGGTCTTCCCCAAACCAGCATTCACATTTTCCAAACTGCCCCTCAGGCACAATATAAGACTATAATATAGCATAATTTATATATATATATATATATATATATATATTAGTGCTGTCAAACGATTAAAATATTTAATCGCGATTAATCGCATTAATGTCATAGTTAACTCACGATTAATCACACATTTTTATCTATTCTAAATGTCTCTTGATTTCTTTTTGTTCATTATTTTTTCTCATTTTAATGCTCTTATCAACATGAAAAAAGTGCTTTGCTTTGTGCACATTTTTTTTTTATTGTAAACAACATTGGCAATACTGTGTTCAATTTCACACTAACATTCTCACTTGGAGCAAATAATTTCTTTGTAACACAATGTAACACTGTCCATCAATAAAAGAGTGAAAGAAATACTGACGAGGTACTGATATTGACGAGGGGGCGGAGAATTCGCATCAGCTATGTGTGTGTGCTTGGCCATCATCAAGTGGTATTTCAGACTGGACGTGCTGCGATGATGATAGCTCAGTTCATAACGAACGACAAAACACACAGATCACTTTGGTCTAGTCAATGGAACCATTTGGCAACTTTTTAAAAGTAAACTTTCCATTCAGAATCTTATTGGCATCCATTTCGGCGTCTCGCGCTCGTCACTCAAAACGTAACGTTAACCTATTTGGCCGGCTCGCAATCCCAAACAAGTGTGTGCGCGTGCCTGTTGTTTTGTTTCCGGTCTAGCTAGATCCATTTGCGCTTTGGTCGACGAAGCAACAAAACGTCCTCGCACGGCGTAAGCCCTTGAAATGAATGGGTTTCATAGCGCAGCGGCGCGCATGCCGCGTCCTGTTGCAAAAGCATGTGAAAAAAAACTACAAAGTTTGCTAGGCCGAAAAGACCGTTAATCTCGCGATAAAAAAATTAATCGCGTTAAAATGGTTTTGCGTTAACGCCGTTAATAACGCGTTTAACTGACAGCCCTAATTATATATATATATATATATATATATATATATATATATATATATATATATATATATATATATATATATATATATATATATATATATATAAGCAGTGACCTGCTTGCTTAGCCACATCATGCTGAGTGTTTACAACAGCATCATGCACTGAATAATGTATATATTTATTCAGTGCATGATGCTGTTGTAAACACTCAGCATGATGTGGCTAAGCAAGCAGGTCACTCCAGCAGATGTACTAAACTCAAGAACTGATAACAACAAAACAGTTTAATAAGAAACCTGTCTGTTGCAGAAAAAGAGAAATAAGAGCAAAAATATCTAGTCATGTCTGTTCATGTTGATTAATCTGTAAACCATTAACACGTTATCTACATAGCCATGTTGGGACTGTTGCACATTCTTGCAGTGAGTTATCTAGATGCATGTTTGCATCAGTGGTCCAAACAGCAAAAGCAGACTTTGATAAAATCATAAAGATTGAGTAAGAGAAGTAAAGCTACATTTCTAAAGGTTTTGGCTAACAACTGATAACAAGTACAAAACTATTTTAAGAAATGAATCTGTTGTCAAGTAAAAAAAAATCAGTCAAATACAAAACTCTATGGTTTCCAGGGTGTTCTCATTAGCTGTTAGCACATTAAATGTATCGACCGATAATGTTTTTCTAATACACTATTTGTTTGTTTTTATGTCCAAAAACTGAAATGCAGAACCGGTTTTATTTTAAGTTTTTTTTTTTTTCTGTTATTGATCAATTTCATCTTCATATCACAACAATAAAAATATTGCAACAAAAATATTCATCATCTTCCTAGCGTTATTACCACACATTTGCAGTGAACGCTTCAAACACACATTTTCATTTGGCACAGTTTTTTTTATGCCGGATGCCCTTCCTGACAAAACCCAGCACTAGTGCTGGGACACATTCACACTCACGACAATTTGGCATATCCAATCCTCCTAACATGCATGTCTTTGGACTGTGGGGGACATCGGAGCACCCGGAGGAAACCCACGCTGACACTGGGAGAACATGCAAACTCCACACAGAAAAGGACTCCTGGCTCAGCCACTCACTTCATGTGTTCTAAACCATAGTTTTAAAGTGTTAAAGTGTCATTTATTACACTAGATCAGGGGTAGGCAAGTAGAGAGCCGCTGTCCTGCAGAGTTTGGCTCCAACACTGAAATAAACCTCACCTGCCTATAGTCTTAGTAATCCTGAAGACATTGATTAACCTGTTCAGGTGTGTTTGATTAGGGTTGGAACTAAGGCCCCGTTTACACGAGAACGATTCCGGGTGAAAACGTAAAAATATTTTATCGGATGTGCCTTTCGTTTACACGGCAACAGCGTTTTGGGGGCTTAAAAACGCAAAAAAGTGAAACCACCCTCCAGTAGGGATGCGCGGTATACCGGTTCTGCAAAAATACCGGTATATATTATATTTCAAACGGTACAATATCATAATTTTGTTCAATTCGGTATTTGATGCGCTGCTGTTTCGAAGTTCACCGCTAGGCGGCAGTGCGCTACCTAAACTGACGCGGGTCATGCGAAACCGGCAAACGGTGACAGAGGAACACGATGGATCAAACCGCCCGGATCAAACGAAGCTCATTCGAATTTCTACACGCCCGAAATTAATAAATAGAGAGAGCAGTATGAGTGAAATAAGGCCTAAAAAAGTCAGGAGAAAAGTAAAGAAACAGATGTCAATGCACCACTCTGCAAATGCGGAGGCAACACATCAAATCTGCCTCACTTGACTCGTCAGTTGCTCATCTTGACTTGTTCAAAGAGTTCAGAGCTCGACAGGTTAGTCCATCATTCAACTGATTTAATTTAGACTTTTATTGAACACTGAACAGCGCACATACGTAAGAGCTTATCAATTATATATGATACGGTATAACACGAAAGCTCAAATCTCCTTGCATGACACGCTAGAACCAATTCAGTTTAGGTCTCATCATTGTTATACTTTCAAACAAAATTAATTGAATTTGAATGAATAAGGAATAAAAATTTGAATAATATTAATTTTAGTATTAGTGATAGTAAAATGAATGGCATATTAGTGCCGCTGTGGCGACCAAAGCAGAGAGAGAGAGAGAGAGATAGTAGTAATATGTATATTACTAATGTTACAATTAAGCTACATTTGTCAACATTCATTAGGTAACCTGACCTAATAGTATTATAGCATTAATTCATCTATATCAATCAGTAATTAAATGACCTAAAAAATTAAATATACTAATACATGTTTAGCATGTTAACATTACTTTATGCAATGCATTAAACTAATATGAACCCAAACAGTAACCAAACCAAGATGAATAAATGCAATAAATGTTGATAATTCTCTGTTGATGCTTGACAGCTATGGTTTACATGTCATTTCATTATTCTATTATTATTATTAGCCTATATGTGAATCTATTATTATAGATATTAACCTATTTTAATTGTATAATTTCAGGGGTATTTTTTTTTCTAAATCAAAATTTAACCTACTGTATGTTCCCTGACTGATTTTTTTTTTTTTTTATGTACATTTTGATACCTTTTCTTTGCACATTTGGTAGTGGAGAGTTTCAAGCAGCGTTTTTTAAGTGTCACTTAAATTTTGAGACTTTTTTTTTTTTTTTTACCTGTGGTATCGATTTAGTATCGATACCGAGGTATTAAATTCTGGTATCGTACCGAAGCCAAAATTGTGGTATCGAGCCATCCCTACCAGAGTGGAAATCTTAAAAACGCTCCACCGTCGCGTTCCCGTCTAAACGGTAAAAACGCAAATCTGCTCACGGTGGCTCTCGTCGCGTACGTGTTTATGTCACATGCATGCGCCAGTACAGGAAAATAACAACCAACATGTCAGATTATTTCCATACGTCGGACCTTCAAGTTGCCCTAGCAGCTCTGAAAAACATACAAGAGTCTTCTTATTATTATTTTTATTTGGCGGTTAGCAACTATTTCTTGTGCATTACCGCCACCACAGGACTGGAGTAAGGCACGGGAGTTACTGACTATTCTTTACTGTTATAAACAAACAAAATATACCAGCAATTAAACAAATATTGATAACAAAAAAAAAAATATATATATATATCCTTATATCCTTTTTAAAAGGCCTGTACTTTTCAGAAAAGAAAGTAAGAAATCAAAATTCTCCCTTGAACTTCTGTTCAATAGTGTTTTAGTTTCTAAAGACATTTTCTTTGCTTTCAACTCATTAAGCCTTGTTTATACTCGACGCGTCCGCACGAGCGCGAGTCTCCGCTGACTGCGCGCGAACCTCTCCAAACGGACGAGGCGTTTATACTTGATGCGCTCGCCGTTGTGCTATTCTGTGAAACGACAGGGGGCGACTCGGAGTAATTCTCCTCTAAACCACCAGGAATCAGCAGTGAAGAAGTAGTTTGCCGTTTATTAGTAGTTTATTAATAGCTGATCCATATTAAAAGAGTAATAAATGCAGTAGGTTTATTGTACTTTTTTGTACAAACTAGTTAAACAACTGAAGCCTTATTGAAGGGTGTTTAAACCTTAATTTCATCAGCAGGGCTTACTTCTGCTATTGTAGGCTTATTTTGTAAATGTAAGCAGTTACTTTAGACAAGTGCAAACTGGGTGCTTAATGCAAATGTGTTCTTATTCACAAAATGAGAGGCTTTTATGGTCGCCCATCAATGAAAATGTCGCTGTGTATAGAAGGATCATAAACATGCTGGTGCAGACGTACCAGTTCGGCTAGATTCGGCTCGAAGTCGTTCATCTTCGGATGCGGCGCCGCGCGCAATGTTACAAAAAGTGCCGTGCACACCGCCAGGCGAAATGGGGTCTTGCGCACCCAACGCGCACGACCGCCCACACCGCAATTACGTCATTTTGCCGCGCGCACCTTCGCGCTCTTGCGGACGCGTCGAGTATAAACAAGGCTTTAACAAGCCTTTGCCTTGCCTCGTTGTATTTATGACAGTACATAATTACATGCTCTACTGTTTCAGGTATATTACTCTGGCAATACTCACAATTTCCATCTCCATGCTTTTTTATTAAAAACATTGTACTATTCAACTTTGTACGACCCAACCTCATCCTAGTCAGCACAATTTCTTCCTGTCTTGATCTGGTTATGTGTGTGTCTTTTCCCACTTTCCCTTGTATCCTATATAGATGTCTTCCTGAGCACCCATTATCCCAGATATGTTGCCACTTTTTAATAGTTTTAGCCTTAACTATACTTTTTATCTCTGCTTTACTGTACTTTACATCTATATCTATATTGCTTTTATCTGTTGCTCTCTTTGCATGCTCATCAGCCATTTCGTTACCTTCCACTCCTATATGGGCTGGAACCCATAAGAATGTCACCCTTCTTCCTGATGCTTGTATTCCATTTGCTAGCTGTAAAATTTCAATTAAAATATCTTCCCTTGAATCAGACCGATAGTTCTGAATACTGAACATTGCTGAACTTGAATCAGAGGCAATCACTGCCTGCAGACAATTGTTAGACTCTAGCCACAAGAGTGCTAACCATATGGCAACCAGTTCAGCAGTATACACTGCTAGGTCATCATTTATCCTTTTTGCCTTTGCTATTCCCACCTCAGGGATTACATAAGCTACCCCTACTCTCTTCTCAATGTTTTTAGATGCATCTGTAAAAACCTTTACACACTCTTTGAATTTTCCTGTTATATATTTGCTTACCCCATACTTATCCACTCCATCTTTCTTCCTTTCCTCCAATAGTCCTAAATCAACCTTCAATTCTTCTAACATCCAAGGAGGCACTACTGGATATGCCACTGTTGGGCTGATGTTCAGAGAACCAATTCCCATGTTATTCACCTTATCTTTTATAACCCACCCATAACTTTTAATTTTCATACTTTCTTTTTCCTGACATTCCCTTAATACTGTCTGAGACATGTGGTTCTCTTTATGCCCCCTGATATTTGCCCAGTATACCAGTGCTAGCTGGTCCCTCCTCAAATGCAGTGGCATCTCACCCACCTCTACTTGAATTGCAGCTACTGGAGAAGTTTTTATTGCACCACTAATTATCCTCATTGCTTGATTTTGCATACCATCAAGTTTGTTTAAGCTTGTTTTGGAGGCAGATCCATATGCTATACAGCCATAGTCAAACACTGATCTCATTAGACCTGTATATATGGTTTTTAATGCTGACCTTGTTGCACCCCAATCTATCCCACATAAACACCTCATAACATTTAGTATCCTTTTACATTTATCTACCATCTTTTGGATGTGACATGCCCATGTCAACCTCTTATCAAACCAGACTCCCAGATATTTAAAGATCTCAACCCTCGCAAGCTCTTTATCTAACACCATTATTTTTAATTCTCGGCTAATTTTTTTCCTTGTAAAGAACATAACCTTTGTCTTCTCTATTGAGATTCTAAACCCCCATTTCACTCCCCATTGCAGAACTTCATTCACAGCATGTTGCATCTTATGCACAATAAACTCAATGTTCCTTCCCTTCTTCCACATTGCACCGTCATCCGCAAATAACGCTACTCCATCTAGGCCATGCAAATCTTTAAATATCTGGTCTATCATAATTACAAATAATAAAGGACTCACAATGCTTCCTTGAGGGGTTCCATTTTCTACTCTAAAACTCTCACTTAGTTCCCCATCAATTTTAACTCTCAATGTTCTTTCAGATAGGAAATCTCTGACCCACTGATACATCCGTTCCCTAACTCCCATCTGATTTAATTTAATTAATAGTCCTTCTGACCACATCATGTCATATGCTTTCTCTATGTCAAAAAACACTGCCACTACAGTCTCTTTATTCACTTGAGCCTTTCTTATGGCTTCCTCCAGGCATACCACTGGGTCCATAGTACCCCTTCCCCTTCTGAATCCACTCTGGTAACATTGCAACCATCCTTTTGACTCTACCCAATACATCAGCCTATCATTTATCATTTTCTCCATTGTCTTACCCATCTGCGATGTCAATGCTATAGGTCTATAACTGCTTGGACTATGAGGGTCTTTCCCCGGCTTCTTAATTGGTACAATGATAGACTCCTTCCAGTCTTTAGGGATAATTCCCTCCATCCATATCTTATTGTACAACTTCAACAGGACATCCTTACCACTATCACTCAGATTCTCTAACATTGAGTAGCATATAGTGTCTTTTCCTGGAGCTGACTTTCCTAACTTCTTCAGTGCTCTATTCAATTCTCCTTTTGTGAACTTCTCATTCAAACTATCACTTTCCCCATTCCCATTCTCAAACACACTTTGATCTTTAGACACAGTTTCTTCTCTCCCTTTTCTTTCTTCATAACTAAGGTTTTCTGAACTGTGTACTTTGGCTAGTGTTTTTCCTATAACTTCTGCTTTCTCCTTACTAGAAGTTATACTGTCATCTCCATCTATTATCACAGGATATCCATATTCCCTACCATTTCCTTTCATTTTCCTAATCATCCCCCAAACCTTCTCTATTGGAGTAGTTCGACCTAAAGAATCACAAAACTTCCTCCAGTACTCCCTTTTTGCTTTCCTGACATTTTGCCTTACCATTGCTTGCGCTCTCTTGTATTCTATCAAATGCTGGAAGTTGTGTGTCCTCTTAAGTAATCTAAATGCCTTGTTTCTTTGTTTAACAGCTTCCTTACACTCTCTTGACCACCATGGCACTATTTTATTCAAGCGTTTAGGTTTTGATTTTGGAATAGTGACATCTGCCGCTGCTATTATGCTTGATCTAATTTCTCTAGTTAATACATCAATACCTTCACTACCATCAACACATGATAGCCATTCCTCACTTAGCTCTTCAAACTTATCCCAATCAGCTTTCTCTACAAACCACTTCTCTACTTTCACTTCTTTCTCTTTCTCTATCTCCACACCTATGTGTACCTTTATAGGATAGTGATCACTACCCACTGTGTTTCCTCTTAACACCTCCCATTCACATTTGTCCGCCACATTTCTCGTGCCAAAGGTTAAGTCTATTGCTGACTCTTTTCCCCTAGATACATCTATCCTTGTCCAAGTTCCATCATTAAGACATACTAGTTCTTTCTCTTCTATAAATTCTTCCAACACATTCCCATTTACGTCATCTTTATCACCCCATAAAGTGCTATGTGCATTAAAATCTCCACACCAAATAACTCTACCCTCCAAATCTTTCCAAATTTCCTCAAGCTGGCTGTTTTTTAACTGATTACATGGGTTGTAAAAATTAATAATTTTAATATTACCCTCTTTTACCCACACTTCCACAGTGACATATTCCAATTCCTCTCCTTTCTTAATTTCCTTGTACTGCAACCCTTTCTGTATAAAAGTCATAATCCCTCCACCTTTCCCATTCTCTCTATCCCTTCTTACTGCATTATACCCTTTTATGATAAAATCTAGCCTAGGAATTAACCACGTTTCTTGAACACAAATAACATTGGGCTTCTCCTTAACATCTTCCACATACTTCTTAAACTCCTGACCATTCGCAATTAAGCTCCTGGCATTCCATTGGAGTATTATTAACACCATTAAAAGGATCCAACCCATGACTGTGATTGTTGAGTTTCCTCAAGGGTTTCTCTAATATTTTCCCACTGTAACCCTTTTACATCCAAATACTTCTCAGCAGTTTTTACTATAATCTTAATCCTTTCAGTCCTGCTAGTCGTCTGGGCTGTGCAGTTAATGATTTCTGCCATGAAGAGCACAAAGCCTACTTTGCTCACTATCAATGTTTCTTCCTGAATCCTGTCACACTTTACACATCTGTCATTGTCTTTACTGTTGTTCACTGCATTTTGTGGTATCTTTGGTACTCTCCTGGCTGCTTCAGCATACGTGATTTCCTGATTCACTTTAACCTTCTGCACTTCTTGCATTCGCTTGTACACTTCACACCCACCATATGCAGCACTATGCTCTCCACCACAATTGCAACATTTTTTCCTTGCCCCTTCCTCACATTCATCATATTTGTGTTCACCTCCACATTTACTGCATCTTATTTTCCCTTTACATGCTGCTGCCACATGCCCATATCGTTGGCAGTTGAAACACCTCAAAGGGGGTGGTATGTACATCCTCACATCGTAGCTCATGTACCCTATAAAAACTTTCTCTGGAAGTCTTTCTTCTTCAAAGGTAAGCAGTACTGAGAGACTATCACATACTAAACCATCTCTTTTTGTTTTTAATCTTTTTGCCTCACTCACCTTTACATTTTTTATATTTGTACACATTCCTTCCATTGATTCCTTCTCAGGGATTCCTGTTATTACTCCTCTAATTCTTCTTTGATCTTTCACCCCTTTTATTTTCTGCCCATTTAATGCATTTACCCTGACTGCCTTCTTTTGTTGAACCTCATCCTTACACTTTACCAATAATGATCCATTCCTCAATTTTTTCACACTATTTACATCCCCAATTTCCTTATGTATGGCTTTTGAAAGTTGTATTGGACTCCATACATCAAAAGTCGCTCCCTCCTGCACCAGTGAGATAAACACATTAAACTCTTTTCCCTTTTCCCTATCTTTTACCTCAGAATAAACATCTGATATTTCCAATGAGCTCTTTTTCTTTCGCTTATTTCCACTCACACCTGCGCTATCTACCTCCATCATTTCCTACTCCGTCCTTCCTCCAGTCCCACGCGGTGCGTTTCCGCCACACTTCCTTTTTTTTCTTGCTTCCGATCTGACCCGGATGGGAAAGCCACATACAAGAGTCTTTTCAGCAGTTGTAAAAAATATTCTAAGATATTGGTGTTGTTGTGTGGCAGTGCTTCACATTGCCACCTAGCCGCCTAGAGTGCATACTACATCGAATTTCACACACTTTTGCGTCACCATATGCACGCGGATTTCCCAACCATAACGCTCGTCTAAACGCAGAATAAAAAGTGATAACGCAACGCCACTTTTGCGTTTTCTCTTCAGATCGTTTCCGTGTAAATATAGCCTAAATTCTGCAGGACAGCGGCTCTCTAGGACCAAACTTGCCTACCCCTGCACTAGATAGTAAAGGCTAGCTCACTGGAATAATTTTACATTTTCACTAAAGTAAAAAACAAAACAGTAATACATTACATAAGAGTCCACTGCATGTTATTAGAATGTTTTTATTGCGGCTTCAAACCTGCTGACAGTGTTATTTTTGTGTGTTTTACGGTGTTTTATTCCCATTTTGTTCAACTGCAGCAAATTATTATCTCATCAAAGATGTAATTTTTAAAAACGTATTGTGTATAATTATATGTATTTAGCCCCATAAATTTCTATAAGAATACACAAAACGTACTGAAGTGGTATCGCAATTACTCGTGAAGATAATTAATTTATACAGAGCTGTAAGTATATATAATGATGTTTTGGAGTTGGATGGTTGCTAAGGAGTTCTGGATGGTTGTTAATGATGGTTGCATTATACACCTCCAAGACTATCATTCTGTACCCTAGATATGGCTTGGATCCATCAATCAATGTAAGTCTATCGTTTTTTTTTTTTTTTTTATCATCCACAAGGCAAAATTACTTGGCAAACAAACACCTGAACTCAATTGTCACAGTTCTGTCACCCTTGTCTGGGTTTTCTCTTGGTTTATTGACAGAGCTGTGACACTCCTAGTTTGTCATGTGTTTGTGTTTGTCTGGTCTGTTGTGAGCACATGGCTGTCATATTATTTACTTGTGCCATGTGCTCTCCTGTCTTTTGTCTAACCCTGCCCATCTTGTTATCTCGTTATTGGTTAATTTCCCCCACCTGCCTGCCTTGTTACCACGTTTGTTTGTTGCCCTATTTAATCTCCCTGTGTCTGCAGTCCTGTGCTGGTTCGTTGTACAAGTTACGTGTTTCTTGTGTACCTTCCCGTTTGTTTCAGTGCTTTGGAGTTTGTACCTTGCCTGTCTGTCATTGAATAAATTACTCTGCAACTGAATCCTTGTCTCTCGTTAACCCAACTCGTGACATCAATTAGCTGGATTTGAAGTATCAGTGGTGTGTGTTCTGTGTGCATGTGTGTGTGGTCACCGATGCCACGGGGGGCTAAATTTAGTAGGTCCCCCTTACAGCATCAGCCTCATAATGGCATGACAGAGAAAGCTATATGTCTCACTTGTTGTGAAAATTATGTTTTTTTCTCTCAAAAACAAGCATTGGGTCAGTGGAATCAAAGATTGAGCCAAGAAAGAGCCAAAGAGGTTAAGTATCCATTCAGTGCTAGTGCTAAGCAATTTTTAAATTTCTAAATCTTATGCAAATTGAATCTCGAGCATACAGCAATTGTAATGGAATAGACGTGAAGAGAGGGTGTACAATGAACAGACTTTTGTACACTAACACAAACATAAAGCATAAGCAGCACTGTCAGATACAAACTCTGGATCCAATAACATCTTTACCACACCACCACAAAGAAAGAGGTACAAAAAAAGCAGTGAAAGAGGTGTGAAAAGGGTAAATATTCAGGATGTGAGTAATTTCCTTCTTGTCTTGTTTCCAGGGTGCCGGTGATTTTGTTTTCCAAGGTTGTGAATGCTTATTTCTCTCTGAGGTATAAAGGTCAGGCATTGCAGCCACAATATAAAAGCCCTTTGGCACATGGTTTCCAAGACCAACTCTGCTTCAGAGGCTACAGACAAAGACAAAATCACCAACCCAAAACAAGATGACATGTGCTAGGCATCACGCCAACATTGAATGGCATGCCAGCCACAAATCCCCAGAGCAGGGTGCCATGTGTCCAGATGCCATGTCACACAATCACGCTAGTCTGAAATGTCTGGTTAAAAGAGTTCTGCATATCATTTGACTGTGTTAAAGGCAGTGTTATTATCTAAGTAGTTTAACACTGCAAACTGATGGTATATCTTTAACTCACACAAAAACATGAACCATACAATTTTCTAATGTTTCACAATGAGACAAACCTAACAGTCATCTCATCTTGCACAATGAAGACATCCGTCAAAACCGATCACAAAGTCCTAACAGTGTAGTATGAGAGGACACTACTGAGGAAAGGAAGCTGACCCAATAGAGGGTATGCATGTGACGTCAGCGTTGGCCGGAGTGACTGCGGTTACGCCCACAAGTGGCAAAAAGACTGAGCGGCAGCATTGGTTTTCAGCGTGAATGCTGCGGAAAAACACACAAAACGTGTCTAAAACGGGAAAGAGCTTTGAGACTGACTGTACAACTAGATTTGACAAGAAATATGAGGTATATTTTTACAGACTACCTAAAGCTACAGAACAGAGAAGCAAATAGATCGCTGCAATTCATAGAAACAACTGGACTCCAGGCAGCGAAGGGTGGATTTGCAGTTATCATTTTTGTGTCAATATGCTGAATTTAGTGGTAAAATCATTCTCTATATATTGTATTGTTATATATTGCAGTGACAACTCATCAATCAAATATTTTCCACTGTATATTCTGTATAATTTGACATTTTTAAATAAACACTGACAAAAAACTATACAAGTTTTAAGTCTAGACGATATGATGATATATATAACATTGATATAAGTGATCACCTGGATTTAGACCTGCCTATATTGTATTTATATAAAGCGTTCACAGGCAAATTTGCTGTATGTATTTCCCCCGGTGTCAAAATCAGGCACATATAAATGTCAGGAAACACGATTCCTGGCTGCATGTCAATATCCATGGATCACTGGATCTTTAGTAAGTTGTAAGGAACACTATATTGAGTCCAATCTTTAGTTTAAACTGATAATCGTTTGTTTTACTTGCGTTTTCGCAGTTTCCCCTATTAAATCCAGTCACGCAGCTGCTCTTCTGCCACTCAGTCCGGCTGAGGGGGCGTGTTCCGGCGGGAAAGTGACGTTAATGCATTCCCTCTATTGCATCATAGTTGATCTATAGCTGAACTATTGCTGCAGGACTAATTTTTAAGTGCCTCATGGGACTGTTACAGTTTGGGCTAATTTTAATTTTTAGCACTGCATTTATGCTGCAATAATGCAGTTATGTGGGTTTCCATTGTAATTTTAGCCTGATTTATCAATTTAATCCCAATAGTAGTGTGTATGGCCTGTTTTAGGAATGTGAGAAAAAAAAAAAAAAGGCTGCTCTATATTCAGAAAGCTAGTCACTGACTCATCTGTTTCAGACAGCAAGGAGCCACATGATAGGTCTGGTTTGTGTGTCACTATATCTAGTCCAGTGTGAATTATTAAGCAGAATACTTGAACCTTGTCCCCAAACAAACAAAAAAAGAAAACTGTTTGCTTCTGGGTTGGTCTTTTCTGGTGGAAAAATCTTAATTTTGAAATTACACAATATCCACGGTCAGGTTACCTTAATATGTGCTAAATTAACTGGTTTTATTCTAGACAAAATTATTATTTAATATGGCTGAATAAACCTTACTACATTTTTAAACCAACAGAAGTCATTTTAAACTGGTAGAAATAGCTTATTAAGCTATTTTCTAATTTCAGGGAAAAGTAGTGCAGAATAGAGTAGGGAACTGTAGTAAAAATAGAGTATGGTAGTCCTACAATAGTGTAGAATATCCAATTCTATTTTCATCTAAAGTATAGGATAGAGCAGAAAAGAGAAAAACAGAGCACTGTAAAGTACAATAGAGTAGAACAGTCTAGACTCTAGATTATGGAGTGATACAGAATATATACTGTAAAGTAAACATGAATAGTTGAGTTGGGAGGAACAGGACAGCATGGTAGAGTTGAATAAATAGAAATCGGTTAGAATTAATCATTCAGTTCAATGACTGATTCAAAGAAACGGAATTGAGCAACAATTTGAGCAACATTCATTCGCGAACTGGATATCACTAATTGATCCGCATAGCTTATTTAGCTGATATTCTTTTTTAGCTTTGCAATCTCAGATGTAAGGAAACGGTTTGAAGAAATACATCTGAGTAAAAGTATCAATTTGCTCTTTTAAAATGTGGTGACGTAATAGTAGAAGTCAACACAAATGATAAAATGTTGAGACGTATTGTAACGTATTTGTACTTCGTTACTATACACCTCAAATAGCCTATTATCCTAAGTAGAGTTGAACAATATAATAGAATAGAATAGAACAGAACAGAATAGAATAGAATAGAATAGAATAAAGTTGGTCAAGTAGAACTGATTGCACTTTATTCATAATACGCACACCCACCTACTATCAGAGGACACTTTGATAAATATCGTCTGTCTTCGGGGAAACACTCCAGGAGTCTTTTTAAAAGTCTTCCCAAATCCGAGGAGCTTCTGTGGAGGTAAAGAATGTTTCTGTCTGACCATTCAGTCCTTATTTCAAAGAACTCCTCTTCCTCCCCTCTAATGATGAGCCTGCGGATCCCGTTAACCCAACAATCCTTCACGAACATGTTAACCAGGGATGTGCCCTCAAAAATCGCCGATGCCATCTTCAGTGCCTTCACTCCAGCATTCTGTGGAAGTTCTGCTCAACTTAAACAGCATTTAAGTCGCTCAAATTGACTATATGTGCGAGTTTGAAGGGGAAACCACAAATGTACTGGTTTATAAATATGAGTTCGCATTTAAAAAAGTCTTTAAAGGAACTTTACGGTTTCGATTCGTTTACGTCTTCAAACGTGGCAGACGGATATGCAAGAATAGCGCAAATAAGTAGCCTATAGTTAAAATTTTATCCTAAAAATGTATGTAGTCCTTACGTTTTTCTTTCCTGTGGTGGGTAGGTGCTAAAACGTCGCGCTTTTTATCCAAAATTACGCACATCTATCCATCAAAAAGTTTACGCGTTCTCCTAAATGTCTGATGCAACTTAATATAACGGATTGCGACAGTTGCCGTCTAAGCAATCGGCAATTGAGCCTCTTTAGTCCCATTACCATTAGATGTTATTAATCACAGAAAAATCCAGACTCAATCAGCTGAGCAGAGTGAATAACAGACGCCGAAAACAGGCCTAGAGTTTGAGACAGCGAAAAAAAGACAGCGTTTCCTTCTATTGGCAGAAGTTGCGTCTTCACCCCTCCTTCCCTCTCATTCACTTCCACACAAAGCGCTATGCGAGGAATTCACATATGAGAGAGAGAGAGAGAGAGAGAGAGAGAGAGAGAGAGAGAGAGAGAGAGAGAGAGAGAGAGAGAGAGAATGATCACTCACTCACCCCCAGTGAACGTCATTCTGTGAGCTTGTGCTCTATATTTGGGAAGTCTAGTCATTTTAAATGCGTGGTCTGTTGTCGTTTTAAAATCTATAAAATTCTGTGAAAATAATTTAAAAGATACTATAGGCCTATACGCAGTTATATTATTGTTGTTACGCAGGGAAGTTGTCACAAGGACAATTCTTAATATTTCATACTTTTTTTATATTTGTTGGGGCTAAATACCTATAATATAAGTTATGTATGTTAAATTAACATATTTTTTTAATAAAGGTAGACATGTTCAAACTTGTAACTTTTTTGTAGTCAAGATTTAAGGTGTCACAGCACAATAGTATACACAGAATCTAACTTATAATTTCAGTATTTGAAAAAAAAAATACTAGCACTAAGCATTTCCACCATTGCATCAATGCACGTGATAAAATTAATTAAATGACTTGACTGGATTCATTTGAAATAAATGAAAATAACTTTCACATTATCACAGCAATTACATCAGTGAAACCAATAAATAACTTTCTATTATTATTTTAATGAATTCCTACTTTCTATTCCTCTTTCAGTTTTGGCTGATTCTCTTATAAAATAAACCTGCTCACCTGATCCCAATGCTGCTGATATCCACATTGATAAGCTATGATTGCTTCATTGTTGAGGACTTACATAATTAAAGTTATTTATTTTATATATTTTATTTGTATTTTATTTGTTTTTTTTGCATAAAACATACACTCTTCAGCTGTCAAACGATGGATATAGTAAGTTCACAAAAAAAAAAACAGCCCTTTCAGGTCATTAGGGATCTTTTAATTTTTTAGAGAAAGGTAACAAGAAGGATGGAATGTTATTTTTCTTCAGTTATGCCCATTTGACATGAGAGCTCAGTAATGTATTTCTGATGTGTGTTGAGTGCTTCCAGTACGCTATCATATCCTCAGCCCAGTCTGAAACAAACCAAACAATCATAATGGCCTCATATAAAAGCTTATGAAGTTAGCTGTAATTAATTGCTGATTTTGATTAAGACAGAAAGATGATACCTCAAATTAAATATTGGATAAATAAAAGCAAGACCAAATTATTGCAAAATAAATAATATTTCACTCATAGCTTTATATGCTAAATGTTAAGTTCTGATTTATTACAGCAATTACATTAGAATCATTTTTTAAAATGTAAAAAAGTTTAATGATATATAATATACTGTCAAGTTTTTTTTTTTTTTTTTTCATTTTTATCTGTGCAGCTTCAAACCAGAAATGGCCTTTTCTCAAAATTAAGGCAGTGCTAAACCATTCTGCTTTTGACATATAGCACAATGAGAAATGTATAGTAAACGGGTAAGATTTCATATTTGTGCATGTGTGATTTACTTATTGTGGGGATTTATAGAAGTTTCTAAACAAGGGAGTGAAACAGGCTAAAGTTGCTGATAATTGTATTACTCACACATCCTCCTGAAGTGATGCTGAAATTCAACACCTTCAGTCACAGAAAGATGCAAATGAAGCCAAATCATTTTAAATTACACAAGCTTTCAAGTGCTGACATATTATTGTATATTGAGTGTTCGTGACTGACATTCATGCAATTCTGTTTAAATGAACATTGACATTTTACCATTTCAGAGGGAGGAACAGAATGTTTCAAGTGTCAGATTCAGTAAGAGTCTCACTAGACATTCTCACTCTGAATCACAGATCAGTAATGGTCACACCACTGAGACATGACATCTCTGAATAGATCTGACCAGTCATATTGAGCATCAATTTAAGTCCAAGTTGGTTGCTAGCCAGTATAAAGCTATATGTAATATTTGCCAATCAGTAATTTACAGATACTTGCTTTATAATTAAAAAATTCTAAAGAAACCAAAAAGACAACCCTTCAATATGAACATATCATATGCCTTAAAATAGAAATTATAGAGAAGTGAAAAAGGGGCAAAAGAAGGTTAAAAAAAAATTACATCAAGGAGATATAATAAGCAAACACACACACACACACACACACACACACACACACACACACACACACACACACACACACACACACACACACACACACACACACACACACACACACACACACACACACACACACACACACACACACACACACACACACACACACACACACACATTCTATTTTAATCCAATGAGAGCCAATGTGTGGTTTTAAAGGACACATTTCTATTTATATGCATGAAGAAACATACAAATAACCATTACACCATTGTCCTGAATGTGTCTCTTCCTAAAAAGCTTATTGTAAACTAATCATTGCAATGTTACAGTAAATAATATCAAAAACAGGATACGCTGTAAAAAGTGAACATGCAGTTGTTGCTTTAATGAGGTATTTCTACCTGATTCTACTGTACCTAAACTCTAATATTGTTGTTGTAACCTACTTCATAGGGTTTATAACATAATACTGTAAATGCAAGTGTAAGTTAGTTTAACTTAAGAGTGATTTAAGTATGTAATTTCATAATTACATCTATTGTCTTGGAAATATGGTCAAGTGTGCTGCCAAATGTATTGACAATCATATGGTAAACTAAAATTGAATGTAATTTCTACTGAAATTGTATGTTATGCATTTAAATATATTTGTAATTACATATTTGTAATGTTGCAATTTAGTACATTTAACTGAGTTATCTAATATTGCAATTTAAGTTAAAATATATGAACTTAAAATGCAATAATGAATAACACACTACAGTTAACATTATAACCAAGCATTTAGTATGTTAATAACACACACACACACACACAAAAAGTAAATCACAACAAAAGGTTATTCAAACATAATTATTTATAAATGATGTGCACTAACATGGGTAGCCTAAGTAAGCTGTTTTATTTTACATGAAGCTGATTACCTTATGGTGGGACGCTGTAATGTTTAGTTTCATTTCCATTTATACGGTATGTTTCTGTTTTTCTTTATCCTAGTTCCTGTTTCCTTTGTTCTTGTGTCTAGTTTGTTTCTATGGTGTTCACTTCTGTCTTGTTTAATCCCCTGTTTTCTTGTGTATTTAAACAATCAGTTTGATTCAGTTCTTGGTTCTGTATTGTCTGTGCTGTGCTTAGCTGTTGTCTATTTGCCTTTTGTTTTGGAATTACTGTCTTTGTTTTTTGGTATGTCTTGTTAATAAATCTTACTCAAGATCTTCCTCTCTTCTCCCTCCCGGATCCTGTTATAGCAGCGCAATAATCACTTGACCAACCAGATACCACTGCTTAGCCTCATTAACCTGTTATTTGACCCATTTGCTCACTGAGTAAATTAGACTTGATTATGCATAAAGCATTTAATTTCATTAAATTTTTTTTTTTTGACATGATACTGCATCCATGCTATTAAGTCTCAGTAGAAGTCCAAGACAATTGTCATATTGCTCAGCCCAACATGAATTAAAAATGACTGAGTGCACCTTTATGATGTCCATATTTTATGGAATAATTTTTATGAAACTCAACATTTAAAAATACTGACCTGCATTTGGATTAATGGCTAATCTTTTAGTGGCTTATCTACATTTGTCATAAAACATCCGAATTCAAAACTGCCATTAGAACACATTAAACATTTAGACTGTGGCGTCCTGAGCCCTGCCAGCACTTCTGTCTGTCTGCTGCCAGACACATGTCCCATAAAACATGAACTCCAGCTGTTGTCTCTAAACTCTGACCACAATCCATTACAGTGTTTTAAAAAACAAACCTATAGCCTTCTGTTGGCATTGATTTCTGCATCACTTTCCTGGGCTTGTGTGCTTGTGTCTACAAGCGGGGCAGCATTCAGAGTTATGGGTGCTCTGACTTCCCCCTTGGTCCCAGTTGCTGTGGAGGTAATGGTCTTGCGAATTGATTGAGTGGAATGGCTGCCGATGTTCTTTGTCTCCAGATGCCTCTGTCCTTTTGTCTTCCTGGTTTGTTTTCCATTTTCTCAAATCCGAAATGAAGAGTTTTATGGGTTTCAGCGTTGAGGGCACGAGAGGGAGATTGTAAAGAATCGAGGGAGCAAGCGAACACGCCTTCGGCATATGGCCTTGGCCAGAGGAAAATTTATGGATAAGAAAAAGATACACATGGAGATTCGTATCCCTTTTCAAGTGATTATAAGATGGAGGGTGTTGCGAATGAACACGAATGTAAAAGGCTTATGGGTAATTTATTTATTGGAATCTTAACCTAAGATCTTATAGCCTGAGCACAAAAAAACACATCTAGTCTTTCTTAACATAAAGAAACAAAAAAGGAGAGCAGGGACTCTGGCACAGTATACAAACTTAGCTCATTTTGACCATCTACACTGTCTGACATTTTAAGTTGCTCTAGAACAACCCAAAACCCGAAAGTCTGAGACTACATAGATTATCTGGGATTTAAAAATTAATTAATCCAAACACTAAGAATATATGAAACTTTTTGAACCAAAACAGACTAAAAAATAAGCTGAATGCATATTGCTGTTTATACATAAAGCTGTATGAAAAATGCTGTTTAAAATATAGAATTTAGATACATTACACATGTATACATTACAAATGAATGTTAATTTAATTTAATTCCAAAAATTTAAATAGATAAATGCTTATTAAAATATAGAATTAAAGTACACCATATCACATCATAGGACAAGTCAACTATAAGCACATGCATCTCTTTCATACTCCCATTAGCATTTTTTACATTTCTATAGACAACTATGGACAACCTTGGGATTAAATCCGAATGGCCACTGAGACTAAATGAGATGTAGTTTTTCTTCATGGAGAGTATAATCACAAATCCTTGTTACATTCTGGTCCTCTGTCCAAATCTCAGAGATGTAAAGACATGGCTTCACACTGCACCGAGGAGCTGTGAAACAGGCATAGACGCAGCAGTATGATCCTTTTGGCCAGGTGATGGCCTGTAAGACTCTCTCCAATGCTGGATGTATCAGTCGTAGAGATCAGAGCTCAAGACACAAAACCCAAAGATACAAGACCTATGATCCAGACGAAATGTCTTTAAATGGAAGTAAAGAACATCTACTGTGAATTTTAGAACATACAATCACTAAGTAACCCTCTGCTAGGTAGGTGAAAGGTTAAATAGAGATACCAATATGCCTGTCAATTAAAATGCATACTGGACATTAGCACTGACAGAATTCAGTATGGTTTGTCTGCTTTAAAGTAGACCTAAAGGAGAATACCGTCTTTGATCACTCTTTCTTCCTTCTTTCTCTGCAACTGAATAATATTTCTGGAATTAAATTGCCATCATATAGGTTTCATCTGAAATGAAACCACTGTACTAACAATACTTTGTTGCAGTTGTGGCCTAATGGTTAGAGAGTCGGACTTGTAACCCGGAGGTCGAGGGTTTGATTCTCAATGCTGGCAGGAAACGACTGAGGTGCCCTTGAGCAAGGCAACTAACCCCCAATTGCTCCTCTGGTGCCGCAATGAATGGCTGCCCACTGCTCTGGGTGTGTGTGTCCACGGTTTGGAGTCTCTGGATGCATTTACACTGCAGGTCTTGATGCCCAAATCCGATTTTCTAACTATATCCGTTTTTTTTTGACGACCGCTTACATCATCTTTTAAAAGTGACCCGTATCCGATTTTTGCATTTACACTATACACTGCTGAAACTACCGAATGTAGATGTTCTGACCCAGAAAAGGAAGTAAGGGCGTTTTCACATCTGAAAGTCCGCACCAAGGTCCGAACCAAAGTTCACGTTTTGATACATTTTATACTTTCAGAAAATTTTGGTTTGGTTTCACACTGCAATTATGCGAGCGCACTAAAGAACTTTACGTGACATATTTGCGTCCTGTCGTCATCATCTATGTGGGCTGCATCTTGACATTGATTGGTTTGTAAATGGACGTGCGTCTGACATCAGCGTGTTGTCAATTCGGCGGGTAACTTTGACAACATGAATGAACAGACGCATATCCTATCGTTGCAACTGTATTGTTATTTTTTCGTTGTGCGAACATTTTATCATCGCCGGCAGGAAAGGAGGAGAAGACTGCAAGCAATCATGCGATTATTATTATTATGTCATCAGACCATACTTCAATTAAAAACCTTGTCTCCTCCTCTCCCCATGGAGAGCTCATTTTTACCACGGCTCATTTTTCCTGCCACCTTCTGTTTTTTCGGCTATGCGGGAACCACCGGAACTTCCTGTAAAAGGTCTGAAAGTCCGAACCATACAGAAATGCTTTCACACTAGAAACGAACCAAACCTTTGTTCAGTTTGATCCGGACCGAGACTACCTCTTTTCGTCGGACCAAATTTCATCTGTTTGGTCCGGACCGTGGTCCAGGGTATGTTTCACACCTGTAATTTTGATTCGGACCAAACTGAAAAGTCCGAAAGTCCGGACCAAACAAGGTAGGTGTGAAAGGGCCCTAAAGCAGCACAAATTGCAGTGGATGCAGATGCGAACAAAATTATCCAGTGTTTTGCTTTCCACTATATTTTGAAAAGTCATCAAAAAAGTCAGCAAAACATTGGTCTCGTACGGCGGAGAAAAAAGAGGAGAGCCCTTGTTGCAGGCTGGGCAAATTTAGTGATGATCGCTGCAATATCGGTTCAAAGGGAGGTTTGGATGCGGCAAAGGACTCAAGACTGGTGGGATTGCGTTGTTGGAACCTGGGGTCAAGAACAGTGTGCCGGGGCTATAGACGGGAGTCATATCCCATTCATCGCTCCACCTGAGAACCATACAGATTATTTTAATCGCAAGGGATGGCATTCTGTGATCTTGCAAGCAGTTGTGGACCACAAATACTGGTAAGGACATACATAATTTATATTGATTTGTCTCCCTGGTTGTTGCTATGCCTTTTCCCATGTTATTGTGTTATTACTAGTGCTGTCAAACGATTAAAATATTTAATCGCGATTAATCGCATTAATGCCATAGTTAACTCGCGATTAATCACACATTTTTATCTATTCTAAATGTCCCTTGATTTCTATTTGTTCCATTATTTTTTCTAATTTTAATGCTCTTATCAACATGGAAAAGTGGATCAGCAGTAAGTTTGTTCTTAGCTGGTGTATCCATGTGCTTCTGTCTGAAGTCATCCATTGTAGAGCTTAGATAGGGTCCAAAAAATCAAGCTCGACCCTACCCGAACCCGTGCACATTGTGTCCGAGCCCGGCCCAGCCCGACACATTAACTGTAATTATGAGCCCGAGCCCGATTTAAACCCGACCATTTTTTTAATACGTGGGTTGTTATAACTGACGTTCTCAACTTCTTGCTCCTGCCCGCAAATAGACTTTTTTTTTTGTAGGCTACCTCCAAATACTTTCGCCTACCTGTCGCCACCATACACATCAGCATAAATGCTTCTGATAAATTATTTGTTTTTAAAGCATTAACACACAAACCACTGTTATAACATAAAAGCAAGCAGATATTCCGTGCATGGTTTGGCATGACTGAATGCGCGCAAAGTGCGCTCCCTTAAAAATTCCTAAAAAGCTGACATCAGTTCATCGCAATCTCACACATCTCTGTTATTATCAATGAAGCTGACGGCACAATGAATCTTTCATAATATATACACTTTGTTTGTTATAATTAGAGGATTTGCAGCATACAGAATTCAGCACTGAACAAAAAGTCAGTTTTGAGCGGTGAGGGGAGTCTATTTTAAATGCATCTGATTGGCCATTGCGTTGAAGAAATCAACACATATGTCTGTGATTGGCTAAATCGCTCAACGCTGCAAACATGTTATAAAAATAAACTCTGGCCTGTAAATCGTTTCTATTTTGTTTTAGTTGTTCTTGTTGCTTTTCTGCAACATGAATAAAAATTTATTAGTTTTTATGTTTTATTCATAGATATTTCTAGTTTGCGGGAGTCCCGCGAATCGTTTTAATCTCCCGCAACTCGCACACACAGAGTGAGTGCATTACAGCCCGCGCTCGCACTCGGCCATCTAATCTAGTCCCGCGCCGCACTCTATTGCGTTGAGAGTGCACGTCTCTAGATCGGCGTCTCGCGCTCGCGCCATCCACTCAAAACGTAACGTTAAGCCTTGTTTATACTCGACGCGTCCGCACAAGCGCGAGTCTCCGCTGACTGCGCGCGCACCTCTCCAAACGGACGAGGCGTTTATACTTGACGCGCTCGCCGTTGTGCTATTCTGTGAAACGACAGGGGGCGACTCGGAGTAATTCTTCTCTAAACCACCAGGAATCAGCAGTGAAGAAGTAGTTTCCCGTTTATTAGTAGTTTATTAATTGCTGATTCATATTTAAAGAGTAATAAATGCAGTAGGTTTATTGTACTTTCACTGCATGTAAACTAGTTAAACAACTGAAGCCTTATTGAAGAGTGTTTAAATCTTAATTTCATCAGCAGGGCTTACTTCTGCTATTGTAGGCTTATTTTGTAAATGTAAGCAGTTACTTTAGACAAGTGCAAACTGGGTGCTTAATGCAAATTTGTTCCTATTCACAAAATGAGAGGCTTTTATGGTCGCCCATCAATGCAAATGTCTCTGTGTATAGAAGGATCATAAACATGCTGGTACAGACGTACCAGTTCGGCCAGATTCGGCTCGAAGTCGTTCATCTTCGGATGCGGCGCCGCGCGCGATGTTACAAAAAGTGCCATGCACACCGCCAGGCGAAATGGGGTCTTGCGCACCCAACGGGCACGACCGCCCACACCGCAATGACGTCATTTTTGCCGCGCGCACCTTCGCGCTCTTGCGGACGCGTCGAGTATAAACAAGGCTTTAGCCTACTACTCTTTTGCCGGCGCGCAAGCCCAAACAAGTGTGTGCGGCGTGCCTGTTGTTTTGTTTCCGGTCTAGCTATCCGGTGTGATGTTGTAGTTTTTCTAACGTTACTAGTTGTTGCAACAGCATGTGAAAAAAACTACAAAGTTTGCTAGGCCAAAAAGAACGTTAATAGCGTTAAAAAATTGACGCCGTTAAAATGGGTTTGCGTTAACGCCGTTAATAACGCGTTTAACTGACAGCACTAGTTATTACTGTTGTCTTTCATTTGTTTCTGTCACTGTCTTTACTCAGATATCATGTTTTTCTCTTTATTAATGTACAATAAATACCTCCACCCCAATAGTTTCACAAACATTAACATCGGATGGCCAGGAGGTGTTCACGACTCCAGGGTTCTTCGTAATTCTGTTATCTACGAGAAGGCAGAAAGAGGAGTCCTCTTTCCAAACGTGAGTTATTTTTTCTTGTAAACTCAAATTCAGCCTTCAATGTGTGCAAAGCATACATAGTATAGAAAGGTATGTACATAAACTATAGGCCTACTGAACTATCCCAGCTTTATCTACTCACATATTTATTAATCATGCTAAAAGTTATTGTCATGAAGTATGGATCGAGAAACTTTTGAAATGTTGTGTGTGCGGTTGTCACCAATGCTCTCTTACGAGGACACAACATTTCGCCAGGCAATCTCAGTGCAGAAGCGTGTTGGAGTTGGAGTATGGTGCCTCGCGACAGGAGCTGGTTATCGAACACTGGCACATCTGTTTGGCATAAGTGACGCATCAGTATGCCTAATAGTCCGGGAGTTTTGCCATGCCGTGCGATATGAGATGATGCGCGAGTACATCAAGCTGCCAGAAGGCTCCAAACCGTACTTCTAGGATTTAAAAATCGCTGGGGTTTCCCTCAGTGTGCCGGGGCTATAGACGGGAGTCATATCCCAGTCATCCCATATTTATTAATCATGCTAAAAGTTATTGTCATGAAGTATGGATCAATGATATTGACGTGCAATTATATAACTTAAAACATTTCCCTTGATTTGCATAGTAATGTCATTATCACAGTAGTTCTCTTCAGTAAGAGTTCTAATTTGTTATTTTCATGACCAAAGACTACTGAGGAGATCCAGGGCACACAAGTGCCCATCATGCTGTTGGGGGATCCAGCCTACCCACTTCGGTCCTGGCTAATGAAGGGGTACCCGGAAACTGGGAATCTGACCGAACACCAGCGTCATTTTAACAAGAGACTAAGCGGGACTAGAATGACGGTGGAGTGTGCGTTCGGAAGATTAAAAGGTCGGTGGAGGTGCCTGTCAAAACGTCTAGATGTGGACATATCACTGGTCCCCACAGTTATCTCCACATGCTGCACTCTGCATAACATCTGTGAAAAACACAATGAGGCCTACAGTGAAGATCCTAGTGCAGCTGGACCTCCTGATGTACCACCAGGTGCTGTTGACTCGTTGGGCATTTCAGACATCCAGCCACTAAGAATCAGGGAGGCACTGACCTAATATGTTGCTCAATAATAAATGTAAACAATGTAATAAAAGATAAGACAACATTCCTAATGCTGAACTTGTATTTATTTTTACTGTTATTCAAACAATTAACATTTTCCAGTCTGTGTATATATAAAACATTTTATACACATTACAATAAGAAAAAAATGCTCTTCCAAAAAAAAAAAAAAACCCAAAGTTTAGTCTGAACTTGACATTCTCCTTAATACTAAGCCTGAAAACAGTAGAAAACATATTGTAGTGTTATAAATTTATTAAATGTTTTAACTGAGTTTCATATACTGAATTTAGCATTTAAGGTTATGATGGTGATGATATTTGCTGTGAAACAGTTTTCCAGGAAGAGAGTCCGGCAAATCCTGTTTTTCTGTATCTGGCAGATTGGCTCTCTATCCAGGCTGCTATTCCTGTTTCTCTCTATTGTAAGCAGATTACTGAAACTTTGGTAGTCTCACTGTTTGAATAGTTATGCTGATTGGATTGGAATTGGTAACACTCCATGTATAGGGCCGGTTCCTAAACCGCTATACATCATTTACATGCTTTGTTCATCACAATGTTAAGCCCTGCCCCTAAAATGTTTATAAATTGCAAGGGAACGTTTGTGTCAGAACTGGACCTCAACAAAGATCTCAACAAAGCTGACTGAGTTCCAGAACTGAATCTCAACAAAGATCTCAACAAAGCTGACTGAGTTCCAGAACTGAATCTCAACAAAGATCTCAACAAAGCTGACTGAGTTCCAGAACTGAATCTCAACAAAGATCTCAACAAAGCTGACCGAGTTCCAGAACCAAGTTCAACAAAGATCTCAAAGAATGAACTTTTCTGACTGAGTTTCCAGACGGAATCTTTCCGTACAACAAACGACTTGGTGAGTTTCACTCTATTCAAAGAACCACTGAAGACCAGTACAAATTTGATATTCCTCTGCGCCGCCAGAGAAAGGTTAACAGACAGCTGTAAAGTTTGGTTAACTAGGTTTATCCTCTAAAGTTTTCTGTTAGAGATGAAAGTTATCCTCTGTTAGGCAGGGAAGATTAGCATTACGTGTTAATATTGTTTATCCTCTGTCCAGGCAGGGAAGTTTAGCCTTACGGATTAATATTGTTTATCCTCTGTTTTCAGCAGAGAAGCATTGTTTATCTTCTGTTCTTGTAAGCAGGAAAGATTAGCGTAAAGTGCTAGTAATTTGAAGGAAGGTTAACGATAGTTAATCAGTCTTGAGTGTACCCTCTGTTTGATCAGAGAAGTTTTAGTGTTTGTTTGTGTGGTAACAAAGAAATCCACAAAATGTTTAGGTGGTAATTTGGAAGGTTAACAAGAGTTAATTGGAGTTAACAAGTGTACCCTCTGTTGATCAGAGAAGTTTTAGTGTTTTTTTTATTGTGTGATAACAAAGAAAAATTACAAAACGGTTAGAAGGAATGCTAGGCTGGTTCCCACAACTGAAAAAGGTGGGCTAGCTACCCCTTTATGGACAGACAGTGAGTTCAAGACATTGTTAGGGGAGCAGATGGACTTCATAGAGACTGAGTCAGTCAGATTGGATTTGAGAAAGAAATTTGGTATTCACCCATGAAAAAGTATGGTCTATTGAAGAATGCAAGAAGTTGTTGGGTGCATGTATCAGGAAGAGAAACATAAAAGGGATTATCTGCTGCCACCAAGAATTTAGCTTATCCATTGCACAAGAACAAGCTAGGTGTATTGCTAAGTTAAAAGAACAGAACAAACAATTGTTCACTCGAGTTTCCTGTCTCACGAAAAAGGTGGGCAATAACAAGGCCTCAACCAAATGTGACTCAGAAGACCAACAGTCAGATGAGATTTATCCTGATTTAAAAGCTTTCTTTGAAACAGATGTAGCCATCCAATCAGTAACTGATAAGCCTGTAGATTCAGTAAAGGTATGTGTCGCAAGAAGATCTCAGGGAATTGAGGGAATTGAAAGTGTTCCTCCCAACTCTTCTGTTGTCCAAATCCAAACTGTTGCCAAAACGCTAAGACCTAAGGATATAGAGAGACTATCCCAGAGTTTACCCTCAGTACGCACAGATTTTTCTGAATTTAGAAGGGCATTGATCAGTAAAATGCATCTCTACGACATGTCGTTGGCAGAAGTCACACAGCTGATGTCACAAATTCTAACTGAATCTGAATTCAACAGTTTTGTGTCTGCTGTTACTTCTGAACTACAACATGCCAGAAAAGATGAATTGAGAGAGGGAGTCCTGAAAGCGTTAAAGAACATTGTTGGACCAAACATGGACTGGTCAAAGATCACTAGTTGCGTACAGAAGAAGGATGAAAATGTTAGTGAATATACTGAGAGGTTTTGTCAGTCAGCCGTAACATACAGTGGAATAGTGGATGATTCTGAAAGTGTGCTCGATGACAAAGGACCACTGATTCGTATCTGGTCAGATGGCCTTGTAGCCGAATACAGAAGAGCTTTGCCATTTCTAGATCTAGCTTGGTCTAACAGAACTCTCAGAAGTAACTTAGACAGTTTGGCTGCATGGGAAAGAGACTCTGATGCAGCATCCTTTAAGGTCAACACAGAGAATCAACAGAAACGTAAATGTCCTAAGAGAGAGGGCAGTTGTTATTATTGTGGTAAACATGGACATTGGGGAAAAGAGTGTAGGAAAAACAAAAAGAACTTTAAACAAGTTAACAATGTTACTCAGCTCCTACTCAATCTGCTTGCTACTCTGAAGCAGCCCGTCCCCTCGTCATTAAACTCGTTGGGCAGCTTGTTGATGTGTTAACCATTTGGGCTGTGAGTGCTTAATTTCCCCAGTAACTTACAACAAAGATGAAAGACTTATTTTTTTGTTTAATAGAACAAAAGGAAAGTGACGGTCTCACCCTTCCTTTGGGGGACACTAGTTAAGTAGACTCACAGCCTTAAATGTTATGCTACAGCACCGGTCCTTCATCAGTAATGGTGTTAGGTCAGACTGTAAATGTAAAATGCCTTCATGCAGTGTCCACACTGATGAATGAAGAAAAAGTCACTTCTGTAACCTCCTCCCGTTGGGAAAATTGATTAGAAACTCCCACAGCCCCGAACATTGTTTTACAGCGTGCACCTGTCACAAACCCATCCTCATGTATGATGTCTGCAATGACTGAATTTGTGTTAGAGGCTGAAGGAGAAATGACTCATGATTGTGTTACACTTACATACACACCTTCGAGGGAAGTAAAAGAAACTCCCATAGAGAATTCAGAATTTGAGTTGTTTGTTGACGGTTCAGCTCAAGTAATTGAAAGAAATTCCTATGTGGCATGGACCACATTAAGTGATGTTGATTACAGCAGCCGCAGTATTGTGTCAGGGAAGGAGAAACCTGGACTAATGGTATCTATTTGTAAAAAACAAACAAAAATTTAAATTACGGTTATACAAATGACTATTAATCCTACCTGGTGTACTACGGTCCGGTTGATTTGAGCAAGGTGTTGGTGTTGAGGCCCTTGTAGGTACTTCTGTGGTGCTCACACTGGATGAGGCTCTCTCATTGAATGATGTGGTATCATTGGATGAACCACTGGTCTCACTCGAGGCGGTCTGTGGCGTGTCAGGGGGCTCATCTGTTTGACAAATGTTGACTTGTAAATTTACAAAAAGTGGCTGATATGAACTAAAGATATTAGATATTACTCTAAAGAAGTATGACTAACTGTGATCACATGTTTAAGTCTAGAGTCTATGAGAACAAAAAAATAAATGTAATATAAACAACTGAAGTAATACCCTATTGCATATTATATAATATTGAAGCATTCATCAAATTAGAAAGTCATGTTAGCTATCATACTTTGGAATGAATGATGGTAGCTGGTCACATCCCTTGTATGTAATACTATAATTGCTAACATACTTTTCTAATCTGTCGATTGCTGAAACAACTTTAAAATGCTAGACTATCTAAAAAAAACTTCAGTTTGACCTTACCTGTAACGTTAATGTTCTCACACTCCGGCTCTTCGCAGTCCACTGATGAAGCGACATCATCTTCTCTGAAGCTATCTAGTAATTCGGGTGGTCGGCAGCTTGGCCTGTCACCCAAAATGCCTTCCATTTGGTCGAAGAATGGGAATGTTGCACGGCTATTTCCACTCTTATTGTTGTGGTCTTTTATCGCATTGTATTTGTTTTTTAAGCTTTTTATCTTACGTTGGCACTCTAGCCACGAGCTCTTAAAACCGTGCCTCCCCGTATCTCGTGAAATGTCTTCAAACACGGATTTATTTCTGTAACAATCTTGCATTTTTGCCTGCACTGTCTCTTCGACCCAAACACTCAAAAGACATGAAACCTCCGCATTGCTCCACTGTGTGTACTCCTCCATCGCGCCTATAATAAGTCATGTGATCTCAGTTGGTGGTGTCCACCTGAGTTGACGTCACTTTTTTAATGACGTACGACTCGCATTTACTGGGGAATCCGATTTGTCTGCTTACATGGCACACGCAAATGCACGTATCCGATTCATATCCGATTTATTACCAAATATGAGTGAGGCCTGAATCCGATCTGAGAAAATCGGAATCCATGCGTTTTTTTCCTGCTTACACGTTCATGGGTCATATCCGATCTGTGCCACATGAGAGGAAAAAATTGGATTTGGGTCACTTGAACCATGCAGTGTAAATGGGGCCTCTGTGTGTTCACTGCTCCTAATGTGTGTGCACTAACTTGGATGGGTTAAATTCAGAGGACAAATTCCAAGGATGGGTCATACTTGGCCTTCACGTCACTTAACTTACAGTAACTGTGTGACGTCCCTGTCAGCCTTTCCTTGTCTTGTGTGTGTGTGTTGCATTTGTATTGTTTGTAGGTGACTGGCTGATTGGGAGCACCGGCACGCAGGTGTTCTTCGTTCCCTACAAAAGCTGCATGTTTCCTATCGGCGAGATTCTGCTTTGGGGCTGCATTGGACTTTGTGGCAGTTTCTTGTCCTTCGGGTTGATTCTCGGCTCATTTTGAGGAAGAATGTAAAATAAAGCTCAGATATTTTGAAGTGTAAAGTATTCGTCTCTCCTTATTTGTAGTGATCCTTCTGGATCTGAATGGGGATCTATCAAAATAAGTGAATTTATTGAAAGTCCTTCTGAGCAAGTTTTAAATTTATTAACGAAAGATCAATTGACTGAAGTTGCAATGCATTATGGTGTTAGCCTTTCTACGAATGATAAAAAACTAAAAGAGAATATTCGCACTGTTTTAAAAATAGCACTTATAAATAAAGAAATTATGTCGTCTGTAGCGGAGTCGGTAGATTTACCGGTAACTGTGCCTTCTTCTGCAACTCTGTCTTTTGAACAACATAAAAAATGTATTCTTCTCCAAATGGAACAGCGTAAAATGGAGTTTAAGATGGAAATGGAGAAACGAAAATTAGAACAGGAGACAGTGTTTTCACAGCAGGTTTTAGAAAAAAGAAAATTAGACCTGCAACAACAACATTTTGACCTTATGAAAGAAGGTAAGGTAAGAATGTTGAGTGACGGTGATTTACATGAAGTGGTAGAGAGTACTCCGCTTTCTTCTAATTTTAATGTGGCGGCAAATTTGCGGTTGATGCCTTTGTTTGATGAGGAAGATGTAGACACTTTTTTTGTGTTATTTGAACGCCTTGTGGACAAACAAAAATGGCCCGAAATGGAACGCACCTTGATGTTGCAATTTGTTTTGACTGGTAAGGCAAAGAGAGCTTATTCTGCTTTGAGCTGGACTCACAGTTTAAGAACACACTGCCAAATCAAACGGCTATTTATATTTTGGAGCGGTAGGTGTCTACGCCGGCTGAAGCAGCAGATGAATATGAGTTGATACATAAATCCTGCTTTGCTGTTGGCCGCTTGTAAAATGAACGCACTGCAAAAATGTCAACAACCTCAGGTTATGCGAATACTAATTTGGCTGGTAAAACCGATTTGGCCTTAATTTGTAACTATTGTCCCGGTCGTGGTCACTGGAAAAAAAGATTGCCCTGTACTTAAAGCAAAAGATCAAAATCACTACCAAGCCTTCGGCGTTGGCTGCTGTAGTACCCATGACTGATGGCTTGGGTCCCTCTTGTTTCACGTCAGATGTTGAAGAAATTAACAAAACAGTTCATTCAAATTCAGATTTTTCACCTTTTGTTTCTGATGGTTTTGTATCTCTTCTGCAGGGTGAGAAAATTCCGGTGAAAATTTTGTGTGACACTGGCGCTTAGTTTATTTTTGGATCGGTATTGCCTTTCTCAAACTAAACTTTTACTGGTGATTCACTGTTGATTTGTAAAGTAGGTCTGACAAAGATGTCTGTACCTTTACATAAGGTTGTTTTGTACTCTCATTTAATTCAAGGTGAAGTCGAATTGGGGGTGAGACCAGCTCTACCAGTGGAAGGAATTTCAGTGATTCTGGGGAACAATCTGGCAGGGGGTGGGTTTGGAGTGATGTGCCCTTACCTTTGATTGTTTCATCTAAACTTGTTTCTACTGAGGATGTTGATGAGAGTGTGCAGAGTTTACCTGATGTTTTTTCAGCATGTGTGGTTACGCGTGCTACCAGTCAAGCAGTTGCCCCTACAAAAAGTGCGGAACCGTCTTTGGCGGAGGAAGGCATCTCGTGGCCACATACTATTCTCTCTGTCTCAGGGTAAGTTGATTAAGGAACAAAAGGCAGATTTCACGCTGAATGTTCTATTTTCACAGGTAATGACTGACAATAGTGCCGCACAGGGGTATTTTGTTCATGAGGGAATTCTGATAAGAAAATGGACACCAAAGGCTGTTGTTCAAGTAGTAATTCCAATGCCGTTTTGTTAGATGGTATTAAAACTCGCTCATGATGACTTATCTGGACATCTTGGAGTGAAGAAGACTTATAATCGCGTAATGCGTAATTTCTTTTGGCCTCGCCTAAAACGTAATGTGTCTAAATATATACGAACGTGTCATACATGTCAGGTGTCAGGTAAGCCTAATCAAAATTCGCGGCCAATTCCTGCTGTGTGTGAACCGTTTAACCACCTAATCATGGACTGTGTTGGACCCTTGCCCCGTTCCAAATCTGGTAGTGAATATTTGCTGACCACTATGTGTCAGGTTACGTGGTATCCTGCTGCCTTTGCGTTACAGTCAATCACAGCAAAATCCGTGATCAAAGCATTGTCTCAATTTATGTCGGTTTTCAGAATACCTAAAATTATACAGTCAGATCGGGGTACTAATTTCACTTTTGGTGTGTTTGAGGAGGTTTTGCGTCAACTTAATATTAAGCATAATATATCCACTGCATATCATCCTCAAAGTCAGGGTGCGTTATAACGCTTTCACCAGTCACTTAAGTCCTTATTACGTGCTTATTGTACGGAATTGGATCGAGACTGGGAAGAGGGCTTACCTTGTTAGCGGCAAGAGAAGTGACTCAGGAGAGTACTGGGTTCAGCCCGAATTAACTCGTTTTTGGGCATACCGTTCGTGGGCCGTTAGCTATATTGGGAGATGCCTGGGTACCTACTGAACCACCAAAAAAGTTGACTGAGTATGTTGATGGTTTTGAAAGACGACTTTTTGAAGTGGTTAAAGTGGCAAAGGTGAACCTGGAACAAGCACGATCAAAAATTAAATGTTTTTATGATCGTAGGACGGAACATCGTTCTTTTTGTGTTGGCGATAAGGTACTGGCCTTGTTGCCTGTAGCTAGATTTGCTGGTCCATACGTCATTATACAATGGGAATCTGATAAAAAAACTATGTCATCAGTATGCCAGAGAGAAGGACTAAAATCCAGTTATGTCATGTGAATTTGCTTAAATCTTATTATGTGCGGGAGGAACGGGTATCGCCACATAAAACAGAATCAGTTGCTTTGTCCATGGATCGGGGCTTATCTCAGGACGAGTTGCCTTTGACAGATTATGAGGAGGTCTTGGAACCTGAAGACTGCATTATGTGTCCTCGGTTAAGTAATTCGGAAACTTTGAGAAATTTGCCAACGTTCCTTGAACATCTTCCTACTGAAAAGCGTTGTGAATTGGCTGAGTTAATTAGGCAATATTTGTCCTTGTTTTCTGGTGTTTCTACTACAACATGACATCGATGTGGGTGATTCCCCTCCGATATGTCAGCGCTTTTATAGAGTACCGTGGGAAAAAAGAAAACAGCTGAAGTCAGAGGTTAAGTATTTGCTTGATAATAATCTAGCCGTTCTGTCACTCTCAAGTTGGTCTTCTCCCTGTTTGTTAGTAAATAAAAAGGACGGGACATTTTTGTTAGTAAATAAAAAGGACGGGACATTTACATTCTGTACAGATTATAGAAAACTAAATGCAATCACTAAACCAGACTCTTTTCCACTTCCACGTATAGAGGATTGCGTGGATCGGGTGGTACAGCGAAATATCTTAGCAAGTTTGACTTGTTAAAAGGATACTGGCAGGTCCCGTTGACTGAGCGTACTTGTGAAATCGCTGCTTTTATTACTCCAGATGGTGCATATTTATATAACGTTATGAGTTTCAGATTGCGAAAGGCACCGGCCACATTTCAACGATTCAACAGATTCAACAGTTAATTAATTGTGAGGTAGCTGGGCTTGAGGGGTGTGCGGTTTACTTGGACGATTTAGTTGTGTATAGTGATTCATGGGAGGAACATTTATTCCGAATTCAGTCTTTGTTCAATCGCTTGAAAGACGCTCGGCTCACCGTGAACCTAGCGAAGTGCGAGTTCGCTTGGGCCACGGTGGCTTATTTAAGTAAGGTCGTTGGTCATGGTCGTTATTCGACCGGTGAATGCAAAAATTTAGGCAATCAATAAGTATCCTCCACCCTGTACAAAGCGGAAGTTGATGCATTTCCTAGGGATGGTGGGGTACTATCGGAATTTTTGTAGGAACTTTTCATAAAATGTTGCCCCATCTGTTAAAAGCGTTTGTTTGTTGTTGTACGTTTGTTTGGAGTTCAAACTGTCAAAATGTCTTTGAGAATGTTTAAGCGCTGCTTACTAGTGCTTCAGTCCTTGCCGCTCCTCAGTGGGATAGATCGTTTAAAATGCATGTAGATGCTAGCAAGGTAGGGGCGGGAGCTGTCCTTTTACAGGATGATGATGAGGGAGTTGATGAAATGAAAGCTTTAGCATAAAGTTCTGGCAGGAAGACTTAATTACTAAGTCACTTAATACCTTAACATCTATCCAATCACGTCCTTATACTGTATAAAAGATTGGTACTTACACACGTTTGAGTTCGAAGATGCTGACGCGACAACTATCGCTCTCGTTCAGTCGCCAACCAACATGCTTCAGGACACGCATATTGTTTATGATTATCAAGTTACAACGATGAATATGTCCCGCCGTCTCTCCTGCTGCACGTCGAAGTTCCCGCATTCAGTGCCGCATCTCCCCATTGGAACAGGGGTCTCCGGAGAGTTTGATCAACCATGGCTTCTCAAGAGACGACCTGCTCCTTTTAGGCCCAAAATACCGGGTAACCCATCAGTTTCCATTTCCACAACATCGAAAGCCTCAACATCATCAGCTCAGCCAAATAATCCGGCAGGAAGAGAACTCCAAAATCATCCTCAACTTGTCCAGCAAAAAGAACCTCGCTGTCTGCACGGGTGCCATTTGTTCCGCTGATCACCGATCCACCGACATGAATCAACAACTCTGAAATTTACGAGAGGCAATCTTCTCACACTGGTTTTCAAGTTCAAGCTCCACTTTCAAGGCTTTCGGGTAGGGTTTTCAGGTTTGTCCACTCTACCATGATTAAACATTTAGGTAAGTATTTAACTTGGCTACTACGCTGTTTCCTACAACAGCGGCAGAGTTCAACTGGTAACTACGGTGAAGTGGCGTGTTCCTAATAGCTGCTGATATGCAGACTGCAACGCAACATACTGCAACGTTCTAAACAGCAGGGCCGGATAGCTAGCCTTAATGTTTGTTACAAGTGTAAGCAAAGATTCGCGTAACCGATATTCCACAGTGCAGTGGTAATCTAATAATACCAGCCCCGCTTATCCCACTCTCACATGGGCAGTTGCAAAATACTAACAACTGTGCAACTGAATAAAAAAATAAAAATAAAATAAGCTTAAGAGTAACAGAATATTAAACTGGCTTTAAACACATGCCATATTCACCGGTCACGCTCTTCATAACGTCTGCTGTCACCACTGTTCGAAAACGTAAAAAAAAAAAAAAGCTGAGCTAAAAGAGAGCAATTGCCTGTTATGCATATGCTGTAGTAGATCACCCTACAATGGCAGTAAATGACATATTTACACAAGTGTTGTAAATTCACAAACAACTATTTTACTGTCACGTTTCAGTATGTTTGAGTTTTGTTTTGTGATCTTGTTTCCCTCTGTCTTTGTGATTTTGGTTTAGTCCTGTTAGTGTTTCCCTGTCTGTTTAATTAGTAATTCCCTTCACATGTGTTCTGTTAATCATCCCATTAGTCCCTGTTCATTTAAGCCTTGTGTTTTCCCTCAGTGTTTGTTGGTCGTCGTACTTGTATGGTTGTGTGTTTTCTGAAGTCCTGGAGTTTTGTTATTTTGTTCCTGTATGTTCCAGAAAGTTAAGTTTTGTTAAATAAATCAACTATACTGCTATTCCTGTGTCCTCGTCTTCGGCTACCTACACACCAACCTGACAGAACGACCAACCTTTAAAAAAGCAAAAAAAAAAATGAGCAGAAGGAAAAAAAGAACAAGAAGGTGAGCCCTGTGGAAACGCCTATCCTCTTCCAAGAGGAGCGCTCACTAGAAGAGTATGCGGGGCGTTACCTAGAGCTCTATGATGACGGGACGTTGGATGAAGAGGAACTGTCAAGGAGTTTCTGGGGTGGTCTGAAGGACCCGCTTGCCCAGATTATTCTGGTAAAGGACCTAAATATGACCTTTCTGGAGTTCGTGGATCACACGCTGTGGGCGTGTGGATCAAACTACGTCATAGAAGATCTCCCACTCCAACCAGTTCCAAGCCCGCCAGCGCCTGAGCCCGTCGCCTGCCCGTCAGCGCCTGAGCCCATCGCCTGCCCGCCAGCGCCGGAGCCCGTGTCTGCTGTCCCAGAGCCAGTCTTCGAGCAAGAGCCAGAGCCAGTCTTCGAGCAAGAGCCAGAGCCAGTCTTCGAGCAAGAGCCAGAGCCAGTCTTCGAGCAAGAGCCAGAGCCAGTCTTCGAGCAAGAGCCAGAGCCCATCGCCTGTTCGCCAGAACCGGAGCCAATCACCTGCCCGCCAGAGACTGAGCACACCACACGTGAGTCCACACGAGAAAACACAGCGCTGATTGTGACGTCTGTGACGTCCTGCGCCAGAGGCCGCTGATCCTGCGCCAGAGGCCGCTGATCCTGCGCCAGAGGCCGCTGATCCTGCGCCAGAGGCCGCTGATCCTGCGCCAGAGGCCGCTGATCCTGCGCCAGAGGCCGCTGATCCTGCGCCAGAGGCCGCTGATCCTGCGCCAGAGGCCGCTGATCCTGCGCCAGAGGCCGCTGATCCTGCGCCAGAGGCCGCTGATCCTGCGCCAGAGGCCGCTGATCCTGCGCCAGAGGCCGCTGATCCTGCGCCAGAGGCCGCTGATCCTGCGCCAGAGGCCGCTGATCCTGCGCCAGAGGCCGCTGATCCTGCGCCAGAGGCCGCTGATCCTGCGCCAGAGGCCGCTGATCCTGCGCCAGAGGCCGCTGATCCTGCGCCAGAGGCCGCTGATCCTGCGCCAGAGGCCGCTGATCCTGCGCCAGAGGCCGCTGATCCTGCGCCAGAGGCCGCTGATCCTGCGCCAGAGGCCGCTGATCCTGCGCCAGAGGCCGCTGATCCTGCGCCAGAGGCCGCTGATCCTGCGCCAGAGGCCGCTGATCCTGCGCCAGAGGCCGCTGATCCTGCGCCAGAGGCCGCTGATCCTGCGCCAGAGGCCGCTGATCCTGCGCCAGAGGCCGCTGATCCTGCGCCAGAGGCCGCTGATCCTGCGCCAGAGGCCGCTGATCCTGCGCCAGAGGCCGCTGATCCTGCGCCAGAGCCCGCTGATCCTGCGCCAGAGCCCGCTGATCCTGCGCCAGAGCCCGCTGATCCTGCGCCAGAGCCCGCTGATCCTGCGCCAGAGCCCGCTGATCCTGCGCCAGAGGCCGCTGATCCTGCGCCAGAGGCCGCTGATCCTGCGCCAGAGGCCGCTGATCCTGCGCCAGAGGCCGCTGATCCTGCGCCAGAGGCCGCTGATCCTGCGCCAGAGGCCGCTGATCCTGCGCCAGAGGCCGCTGATCCTGCGCCAGAGGCCGCTGATCCTGCGCCAGAGGCCGCTGATCCTGCGCCAGAGGCCGCTGATCCTGCGCCAGAGGCCGCTGATCCTGCGCCAGAGGCCGCTGATCCTGCGCCAGAGGCCGCTGATCCTGCGCCAGAGGCCGCTGATCCTGCGCCAGAGGCCGCTGATCCTGCGCCAGAGGCCGCTGATCCTGCGCCAGAGGCCGCTGATCCTGCGCCAGAGGCCGCTGATCCTGCGCCAGAGGCCGCTGATCCTGCGCCAGAGGCCGCTGATCCTGCGCCAGAGGCCGCTGATCCTGCGCCAGAGCCCGCTGATCCTGCGCCAGAGCCCGCTGATCCTGCGCCAGAGCCCGCTGATCCTGCGCCAGAGCCCGCTGATCCTGCGCCAGAGCCCGCTGATCCTGCGCCAGAGCCCGCTGATCCTGCGCCAGAGCCCGCTGATCCTGCGCCAGAGCCCGCTGATCCTGCGCCAGAGCCCGCTGATCCTGCGCCAGAGCCCGCTGATCCTGCGCTGGTCCTGCCCAGCCCAAGACCCTCTTTGCTGCCGGATCCCCCCTTTCCTGTCAATTTCCCCATTAAAATTTTGGCGGGGCGCCCACCCGAAGGGTCTTCACTGCCATGGCCACCTGAAGAAATATCTCCGCCATGGCCACCCGAAAGGTCCTCGCCGCCATGGCCACCTGAAGAAATATCTCCGCCATGGCCGCCAGAGGGTCCCACAGCTCCGCCCTGGCCGCCAGAGGGTCCCACAGCTCCGCCCTGGCCGCCAGAGGGTCCCACAGCTCCGCCCTGGCCGCCAGAGGGTCCCACAGCTCCGCCCTGGCCGCCAGAGGGTCCCACAGCTCCACCGTGGTCACGCCCAGAGCCTGCTCCGCCTGGACCGTCCTGGAGGCCAGGATGCCCACCCTCCCACCCCTTTGGATGTTGTACGGCGCGAGGACGCGCCTTCGGGGAGGGGGGAGGTACTGTCACGTTTCAGTATGTTTGAGTTTTGTTTTGTGATCCTGTTTCCCCCTGTCTTTGTGATTTTGGTTTAGTCCTGTTAGTGTTTCCCGGTCTGTTTAATTAGTAATTCCCTTCACCTGTGTTCTGTTAATCATCCCATTAGTCCCTGTTCATTTAAGCCTTGTGTTTTCCCTCAGTGTTTGTTGGTCGTCGTACTTGTATGGTTGTGTATTTTCTGAAGTCCTGGAGTTTTGTTATTTTGTTCCTGTATGTTCCAGAAAGTTAAGTTTTGTTAAATAAATCAACTATACTGCTATTCCTGTGTCCTCGTCTTCGGCTACCTGCACACCAACCTGACATTTACACCATATTTACTTAATTCATATTATTAAGGTCCTTTTTTACTTAAAATTTAGATCTACAATTTTAGAAATGTGTACAATCGCCATAACACACAACCTTTCCAGGTGACTAATTAATCCACTGATATGTGTGATATAAATATTTCATGTGATGGGTATTTCCACCTTAAATGTACAGTGAAATGCAGTCTAAGGATGCTCCGGTCAAAGGCCACATATACTTAAGCAAAAAATTGCTTAAAAGAATTGCTTAAGAATTAACCCTGCGTTCTATTATTGTCAACGTACCGACTCAGCCCTCGGACACGACGTCACTTCCACACTTCAAGCGTCTGGTATGTTTTGTGTGTCCGAGTCGAAGAAAAAAAAAAAGGACGCCACCCAGAAGCTGTTGCTATGGTAACACTGGCCGAGTACCAGGCGCTTATCAAAACGCAGCCATTTGAAATTATAAAATTTTCACTATTTCATGTTTTACTTATCTTCTGTTAGCAACGCTAGCCACGTTAGTAACACCCGTTTGAAACAAGGCTAATTCAATATTGCACTCACAACAAGACCGATTCCCATACCCACAGGCAGTAAAGTATTGCAGTAATACGAGTGATTAAAATTGTCATTTAAACAACCAAAGCGGTCCAAAAACAATGAAAACAATTCATACAAGTCACACAGGGCGCAGCCATCTTGCATTCCGCATCGGAATTTCTTGCTCGGTGTCCTCACGGTGTCCGACTTCTGAGCTGGGTAATCCGAGAAAAGGGGGTGCGTGTTGCTAAGCAACGTCTGTCTTCCTTTTCGGAACTCCGACACGGATAAATAATAGAACACACCATAACAGTCATATGATTAGTTTGATAATAACAAACCTATCACTGGAACTAATCACAGTGAATAAGACTCGAGTGACATTGTTTTTACTCAACCGTATGATTGAACGTTCATGTATCCTTCTATTCAAGAGACCTGTTGCGGCCAGTGATCTCCCAGCCATGAATAAAACTATTTCTACAAAGAGCAACTTGCGAGCCATGTTAGGCACATGCTGCATATCTGAGAAATGGATTCTATGCTTAAAACAACGGATAATCAAGCATCATTGAGGTATCGATAGTAGCTTCTTGACGGGACGCCGTCACCTTACTTCAGGTATGCATCATATTAAGAAGTCAGTTTTAGTTGGTTATATTATTATTAAGAATTTCCATGACATATGTTTAGATGAAGGGTGTATGTCCGATCTCAGATTTGGATACTCGGATCAGTAAAGGCCAGATGAAATTACCAAGCTCACTCAAGGTTCGTTTCATCTGCGCTTCACCAAAATGTTTTCCTATAGCTGTCGCAGAGTCTTTTGGGGTTTGACTGGGTCGCTAAACATATGTTGCTTGTGCTAACGAAGCAAGGTTGCCATCATAAAGGCAGATCTTCTTGTCAGCCGATTATGCCATTTCTGACAACAACAAAAAAAACTGTTATGGTCAGACGGTAGCTGCAAGCATCAGACAGCTTTCCGAACTAGCGTCCGTTTAGAAGCGAATTCTGACATGGCGGGCCGACTGCTTGCTTTCACTTGATTTGTCAAGATCTGAAGTCAGTCACGTAGTGGGAAATAACAGAGAAATGTTAAATTAGATGATCTGCTCAATCCAGCTACACCGTACTTCATGAAGGCACGGCTCCCTCCACCTTAAAAGCTCATACTTCTGCTTGGTTCAGTTTTGCTTTTCTTCCAGATTCCTCTAATTCCCATCTCGATAATGGCCGGTGGTTCCTTCCTCGTCTATAATTACGGAAATCGTAATTAAATATTCTTGCATTCGTAGATTGCTTGCAGGTATTCGAGTAATAAGCGAACGAAAGTTTGCAGTGAAAGACTTGGGAATTAGGTTTGCTAACTTTACGTAAAATCAAAGGCATAGATAAATCCTCTAGCACCTACAGATAAACACCTGCCTATTACCTTGCTCTTTCGCGATTATTAATCATCTCTATTCCACTATAATCCCTTTTCCCTATATACATATTCTGTTAAAAGTTTTATCTGTTTTATCTGCTTTTACGGCTTCATGTGTCTGGGGATTTCAACTCAGAATTTAATATTTCGATCCTGCTGTGTTTTTTCCTTTCTATTATGCTTCTCACCTAATTTCTTTAATCTTCTTTAGCACTCAGGCTCCGGCGTTCACATCTATGTTTTCAATTCTTAAAATCTGCCTAGAACTTCAAAACACGCACCGCTATTCATATTACCTAATGGAGCACCTCTTTCTAAGGCCTGGCTCAGGACTCATTTATCTATTGTCATTAAAGCTGCAGTCTATCCCCCTCTCCCTATACTGGGCATTTCTTCAGAATCGGGGCAGCTACTAAAGCAGCTGAACGAGGAATCTCTACACCGGCTATTAAGATCATGGGCAGATGGTCTTCCTCTGCATCTGAATCATATATCAGACCCGATTCAAAACCATTCTTGAAGCTCAGCAAGCTCTCTAGTAACAAATCAGGTAAATACCAATGCAACTACTGGTGGTGGTGTTATGCTATTTCATTTTCATTACCAATCAGTCATCGTCCATGTGTGACTAGTGGACTGTGGTCTATGTGTGGCAGTGGCCTGTCCCAGTGAGGCCTTGTTTCTATGTGGCTGTAATAATAAAAAAATTAAAATGCAAAAGTACGATATATGTTCAGCATGGTCTACTGTGACCGTGTAGCCTAACGTGGCCTTGTCCCGTGGTCTTGTGGCCAGTTATGGTATTGGTTTTGTGTGGCCTAGCGACTGTGTCTCATTGGCCTTGTATCAGTGTGGCATTAGCAGCCTGTGGCCCAGCGGGCCTCGTCTCTGTGTGGGTCTCAAGGCCTCGTGGCATAACATTGCCTTGTCCTGTGTGTGGCCTACGTGGTCTTGTGGCCCTTATGGCCTTGGTTCTGTGTGGCCTAGTGGCCGTTGTCTTTGTGTGTCCTTGTCTCAGTGTGGCTCACGATATCGCGGCCCTCGTGGCCTCATTCTATGTTCAGTGTGGTCTACCGTGACCGTGGAGCCTAATGTGGCTTGCTTGTGGCCAGTTATGGCATTGGTTCTATGTGGCCTAGGGCCTCGTCTATGTGTGTCTGTCTCTGTGTGGCTTTAGCAGCCCTGTGGCCCAGAGGGCCTCGTCTTCGTGTGGGTCTTTAGGCCTTGCAGTGGCGCAGATAGGATTTTTTAACTGGGGGGGACCAAGCTGTCAGCAAATGATTTAAACTCAATTCGTTATTTTGCGTAATTTGGGCTTTAACTAGTGCTCAAGTAGTTACTTTGCATAATTTGGGCTAATGATTTGCACTAAAAAGCCATTGGGGGATTCTTATTTGAAATCATGGATAAACAACAATGAACAAAGGTAAACAAAGGCCTACCTGATCACCACTAGCAATGCATGATCAGACTGTTATTTGACTAGTATGCCAATCACCCACCAAAACTTCATGTCTTCAGCAAAGTATTTTTTATTTAAACAATTGCTTATCTTATGTAATTCTACTGTGTCTCCTTCCTCATTGTTTTTTTTTTTACTGTGGCTGCCCTCCTGCAGATCCTCACTTGACTGACTAGGGCCTGCCTTACTGTCATCAGAAATTGCCTGCAGGCCAGGAGGACAACATTTTAAATCTTATAATTTCAGTTAACCCTCTATACCTCTAGAATTTCACAACAATGTGAAATACAACATATTCCTGAGAATTAATGGCTAAAACTACTATTTCGAAAATGTCTAAGAATAACTAAAAATTAGATATTTAAGTGTTAATTACAAGTTTGTTGCAATTTATAGATTAGAAATATCTTTCAAATGATGTATGACATATTAAGAAATGTTTTTCATATTCCATAATTTAAGAATCTATATCCTCCGTTGCTCCAGTCCGTACAATAAAAAAAATATGATTTCCTGCTATAAGAGGATGTCAAAATTTATGTAGGCTTTTATTTGTTGTTTGCATAAACCTTGCACCACACACATTTACTTATTAGAATTATTTTTATAGTGGCTTACACGATAGTGAACATACCTCAGTCAATTTATACAGTACAATGGGTTAAATGATAAGATAAAACATTATTTCCTGACGACCATAAATTGTTTGATTTATCCAACCATTCTTTTTGTGTTCATTCATTATTTGTCTCTGTCCACTCACCTAAATGCATAGTTATGGTCTCCACATTTCGCTGTGTTTACTAAGTGCAAAAGCCTTCTTGCCATTATTGTCAGACTAGCTATTCCCCTTAACAAATCGAATCTCCCACATCTGGGAAAGTCAACAGGCATAGGATACTTACATTGTTTGGTTTTGAAAAAAACGAGGTGATTGTTTTTTGTCTCTTCATTGCCTTTATGTGGCATTTATACAGTCGATTTTTTTCAGTTCAGAAAATCACTGACTCAGCTCAGTCATAGATGGTATATGATCACTATGGTTACCGGTCCGCTCCTACAGGCACGATTCAGGCAGCTACCAGCTCCTCATAGTACCCCGGCGACGTCACTCAGGAGTCGTAGCACACACAAAGAGAGAGAGAGTGTGTAAACGTCGGTGGCGGCATGATGGCATCGTGTGTTTATTGACAACAGAACAGCGTGTAGTGAGAACGCGGGTACAAACAAAGTAATGGTGACCGGTGTAGATTATTATTGTTTGTCAGCCTGCGTCTGCCCCGACCCGATTCTGAAGCAGCGGCGGGCCGGGACACTAACGTTACTTTGGCTAATGTACATAGCGAAAACACTAGTTAATCCTCTGTTTTACCGATTTTTGTCGCCTTTCATAGGGATAGTGAGGGCGGGGGACGGATGGTCCCTAGTGCCATCTGCGCCCTTGAGGCCTAGTGGCATATCGGTGACTTGTCCTTAAAAAAGATGCCTATGGTTGGCCAGTGGCCCTTCGGGGCATAGGTTCTGTATGGTCTACCAAGGCCATGTAGCATTCATTGCTTATAAAAAAAAAAAAAAGAAAGTACCACATGTTCCTGGATCAACATCTTTGTTGATCCTGGAACAACTTTCAGATCATGCAGTCAGATTTGAGGGACAAGTTTACAGTTTATGTCAAGTTTAGGCTTACTGTAGAACCAGGGTAAGGTGCTCCAACATCAGTGTTAGTCACTTATCATTTCCCTCTGATTTTAGGGAAAAGTTATGGGTAGGGATAGGGTAAGGACTAAATTTTGGGACAGGAATGTTATTCCAGGATCAACAAAATATGTTGATCCAGGAACATGTCTTACTTGGCAAAATCACGGTGACCTCGGGAATGACGAGGAGGAAGGGGGCCCATATTCACGCAAGAACAAGAGAGAGATGTATAGTATGTTTGTATATGTATATGTCTGTTTGTATATGTCTGTAATGTATAGTATGTTTACTGTAGTATTTTCTGTACAATATTGTCAGTTTTTTTTCAGATTATTTTTTATGTTTGTTGTTGTTGTTATTGTTATTTACGGTAATTGTAACCTGTACTGGATACAGTATTTTACGTTTGTCTGTTGTTTGCTGAGCTAACAGTGTTATGCACACTACTGTAGTAGCATGACAACTGGGACATGTTTTGTTGTGATTCTCCATGTTGATATGTTGACTGATTTGGGTATATGGAGAGAAATCAATGATATTTTCCTCAATCTGCAGCATTGGTGAACTATTGTATAGTTGCACTTTCTCTGTGTACTTCATTTACAGTACTCTAATCACTGAGAATTAGACTTGCTAAAAGTGTTTTAGGTTAGCAACAGCAGTGTGTGTTTCGTGTGGTAACAAAATATTGTTTTGATGAAGTTGTGTATAGTTTTGACAAAAGTGCAAATGATCATTTGCCCATTTTGCAAATGATCTGAAGTGTTGTGCTACTTTGGTGTAGGGTTGTACTAATTGTGTGTAGTGTTTTGACAAACCTGGCCCTGTGTTCAAAATTGTGCTTAAGCAATTGAAAAAAACTGTAATTCATCTTTGTCATTAGGATACGTACCAAAAACTTTTAAGCTGGCTATGATTAAACCGCTTGTTAAAAAAAAAAAAAACGCAACTTGATCCTACAGAATTAGTCAGTTACAGGCCGATCTCGAATCTACCTTTTCTGTCAAAGATACTAGAAAAGGCAGTATCCTCACAACTACAGGTATGTTCCTTTTTAGAAAGAAATGGTATCTGCGAGGATTTTCAGTCAGGATTTAGACCGTACCATAGTACTGAGACAGCTCTCATTAGAGTCACAAATGATTTGCTCTTATCATCCGATCGTGGTTGTATCTCTCTATTAGTTTTACTTGATCTTAGTGCTGCATTAGATACTCTTCTTGATACAATCAAGATGGCGGCGCGCATAGTCGCAGCGGCTCACTGCTCCCTAAAACAATGCTGTATGTGGCTGCTGTTTGTATTATTTTGTGTTGTTAAGACCAGCTGGGGTAAACCATATATCTCTTACAACAGAGAGGAATTATTGTATATCGGGAGAACATGCGAAGCACCTATAATGAGTGCCTTCCAACACTCGCACAGTATTCCACCAGGAATAGCCAGAGCACCGGAGTCTCTATGGATTGCTTCACCGAGCAGAAAGCGCCGGAGACGGAGGAGGGAACGTAAACAATAGCGGGGCTGCAGGTCAGGCGTCTTGGCAAGACTAAAGAGGGCTCCAAACAGACCACCACTGCCTAGTCTTTTCGTCGCAAATACCCGATCCCTTGGGAATAAGATGGACGAACTACATCTAGACATAGCAAGCCGGCCAACCATACGAGATAGCTCCGTGATAATTATCACTGAAAGCTGGCTACACCCGGGATCCCAGACGCAGCAGTGGAGCTAGCGGGTCGTTCACTACATCGAAGCGACAGAACAAAGGACTCTGGTAAGAGCTGCGGAGGTGGACTTTGCATATATGTGAATGAGGACTGGTGTACAAATTCTACTATTACTGATAAGCATTGTTCACCAGACCTGGAGCTGCTAGTAGTCAAGTGTAGACCATTTTATCTGCCACGTGAATTTACTGTTGCTGTGGTAACAGTGGTCTACATTCCACCAGACGCCAACGCTAATTTAGCACTGGGCCATGTACTAGCAGTTATAGACAAACAGCAAAACAATTACCCAGAGGGCATTTTTATCGTGGCTGGTGATTTTAATCATGTTAATCTTAAAACTGTGCTACCCAGCTTTGATCAGCATGTCAAGTGTGCAACACGAGGGAATAATATACTGGACTGTGTATACTGTAATATTAAAAAGGGATACAGAGCCTTTCCCCTAGCACATCTGGGCCAGTCTGATCACCTTTCACTATCCCTGATTCCAGCGTACTGCCCGGTTATTAAAAAGCAGAAACCTATTGACAGAACTATTAAGAGGATGGCCTGAGGATGCATCTCTACAGCTACAAGACTGCTTTGAACGAACAAACTGGACCTTGTTCTTTAATTAGGATGTGGATGAATATGCCTTTACTGTTCTTTGTTACATTAGAACCTGTGTCGAAAACATTACTATAAACACACGCATCAGGATTTACCCTAACAAGAAACCTTGGATGACTGCGGAGGTACATTCCCTTCTGAGGGAGCGCAACATAGCTTTTAAATCCGGGGACAGATCATTATATAGCACAGCCAGGCACAACTTGAAAAAGGGCATCAAGCAGGCAAAAGCTGTCTACAAGGAAAAGATCGAGGGCTACTTCACCAACAAAGATACAACACGGGTGTGGCAAGGGATACAACAAATAACCAATTATAGAGGCAGTCGTGAACCACCTACAAACATCAACGTCTCCTTGGTAGAGGAGCTCAACCGTTTCTACACCCGCTTTGAAACACCCAGACCATATAACGGAGCCGCTCCTCCCCTTGCTGATACGGACCTCACACTTACGGTAACAACAGAGGAAGTAAGACGTACCTTTAGGTCTGTGAACATTAGGAAGGCCGAGGGACCCGACGCGATTCCAGGAAGAGTGTACAGAGAATGTGCCCACCAACTTGCAGATGTCTTTACAGACATCTTTAATATGTCTATGGGCATAGCATCTGTACCGACCTGTTTCAAAACAACAACCATCATTCCAGTGCCCAAGCAAAGTCACATCAGCACTCTGAATGACTACAGACCTGTGGCGCTCACCCCCATTGTTGCCAAGTGTTTTGAGAGGCTGGTGATGAAGCATATTAAATCTGTCCACCCCCCCAACCTGGACCAGCATCAGTATGCCTATAGGGATAACAGGTCCACTGAGGATGCTATCGTTACAGCCCTCCATAAAGCGCTGACCCACCTTTCCCACAAGGGAAAGAAATATGTGAGACTTCTCTTTATAGACTACAGTTCAGCGTTTAACACCATCATTCCAAACCAGCTGGTCACCAAACTCCTTGACTTGGGCCTCAGCAACAGCCTGTGTATGTGGATCAAGGATTTCCTGACAGATCGCCCACAGACAGTGAGAATGGGCCCACACCAATCCTCGAGTCTGTCCCTCAGCACTGGAGCACCACAAGGCTGCGTGTTAAGCCCGTTGCTATATTCCATCTACACGTATGACTGCATCTCCATCCACCCCTCGAATACAATGATAAAATTTGCAGATGACACAACTGTGGTGGGAGAAATCTCGAACAGCGACGAGAACGCCTACAGAGATGAAGTTGACAGACTGACAAGATGGTGTAAAGACAACAATCTGACCCTGAATATCAAGAAAACAAAGGAGATCATAATTGACTTCAGAAGGTGTAAGGAGGACCCTCAACCCCTCATCATGAATGGCGAGGAAGTGGAAAGGGTCTCCTGTTTTAAATTCTTGGGGATCATGATCTCAGAGGACCTAAAATGGGAGATAAATACAACCTCAATGGTCAAAAAGGCTCAACAGCGGCTCTACTTTTTACAAATACTAAAAAGGAACAAACTGTCTGCTGAGCTGCTTAAGATCTTCTATCAATGTTCCATTGAGAGTGTCATAACATACTGTATGACTGCCTGGTATGCCAACTGCTCGAAGAAGGACAGGAAATCCCTAAATCAACTTATAAGATCTGCAGAAAAAAATCATTGGACTCCCACTACATCCACTGGATGACATCTTTAAGATCCGCTGCCTATGACGAGCGCATAATATTCTGCAGGATGAGACACACCCCTCAAACATCTCTTCTCCCTGCTACCATCTGGCAGGCGGTATCGGGCTCTGGGAGCACGCACCTCCAGGCTGCAGAACAGTTTTATCCCCAGGGCCATCACAGAACTGAACACTTCCACTAGAGTGTAGACTGGTCCCCCAGTCAGCACAGCTGCACTTTTTAGATAGGGACTCTATGCAATGGGACTTCAGTGCAATGTAGGATGCCCTGATAAAGTTTTTTATATTTTTTTTCTTATTCTAATTTATCTATTGTATGAGTGTGTTATGAAAGTGAGTCTTCTTTTAGAGGTTGCACAAACAAATTTCATTGTATGGTACTACTGTACAATGACAATTAAAGTCTATCTATCTATCTATCTATCTATCTATTGACCACAACATTATTTTAAATAGACTCGGAAATTATGTTGGCATTAGTGGAATTGCATTAGCATGGTTTAAATCATACTTATCTGACCGTTATCAGTTTGTAGCAGTAAATGAAGAGATGTCTTATCAGTCAAAAGTTCAGTATGGTGTACCACAAGGCTCAGAACTAGGACAGTCGTTGTTCACTCTGTACATGCTACCCTTAGGAGATATCATTAGGAAGCATGGCATTAGTTTTGACTGTTATGCTGATGATACTCAGCTCTATATTTCTTCACGCCCTGACGAAACCTACCAATCCACAAAATTAACGGAATGCATAGCTGATATAAAAAACTGGATGACTAGTAATTTCCTACTACTTAATTCTGAAAAAAACAGAGATTCTAATTATTGGACAAAAAACTTCCTCACGTAATAACCTAGAATACTGTTTAACAATTGATGGCTGCTCTGTCAAGTCCTCGTCGTCGGTTAGGAACCTGGGTGTGCTCTTTGATACCAATCTTTCATTTGAAAGTCGCGTGTCTAGTATCTGTAAAACTGCATTTTTCCATTAAAAATGTATATATACTACGTCATATGCTCTCAATTAAAAATGCAGACTCTGTTAACGTAGTGTGATAGCGTAGTGCTACGTCACACGTAGGCTCACTATTCTGCCGTGCAAAGGCAAAAGACCTTAACTTCAATTTTGGTCAAAATGAGTTATTGCCGTATTTGGAACAATGGACATCAGTTTTATCATGTGGACAAATATCTTGCGTCAATTTTGTTCTTTTCTGGTAAATGTAGCAGTACGCTACGGAAAGATTCATCTTCTCGAGATATTGAAGCCAAAAATTATCCTTAATTTTGTATCTGTTGTCAACGCAGTGCAGCAGCCAGCAGACCTAGAGCAGGTTGTCTAGCGTGCTCATTGGCTGCCCTGCGGCAACTGCAGCAGCCTACCAGTGAGCCCGGCGTGACGTCACGTCCAATGAAGGGCGCCCGCGCCCTCAACGCGTCCTAGCCCGCCAGGGTGGGCGTGGCTTAGCGTATATAAGCGGGGCTCAGAGGCTGATTTTCTGGTTTTCATCGACTGAAGCGAAAGAGCGCTCGTGGCGCGAGCACGACAGTTTACGCAATACTCGTTCCCTCATCTAGACAGAACCGAGGTTACGTTAGGTAACCGAATCGTTCTCTTACGAGAGGTTCTCTCGTATTGTGTAAGTTTAGCTTACGCTACGGGAACCCTTTGTCAACGACGTGCGCGCCAGCATCCACTACATGAGTCCCAGAGAAGCTCGGGGAACCCCGATGAGCGTGAATAAGCGCATGTATATAAGCACTCACAGGGAATACAGAGCGGCTATGCCGGTCAAAGTATAAGCATATAGCACATAACCTGATACAGTGCAGCTCAACCAGAAGAGCTGAGTCATATGAGAGTCGCTTGCGCACGACAATACCTGGGCAGAACTGACCTCTCACTTACACTGACAGCAGTCTAGCCTGCAAGGCGGGAACTTCCAGGTTATAGAACCTGACAAAGGTGGACGGGGAAGCCCAGCCCGCCGCCACACATATGTCATGAATAGAAATTCCGCTGGACCATGCCCACGAAGAGGCCATGCCTCTGGTGGAATGAGCCCTGACGCCCAAGGGGCATTGCAGACCTTTTGACGCATAAGCAGCCGCAATAGCGTCCGCTATCCATCTGGATAGGCTCTGTTTCGAGGCGGCGAGACCTTTGGTGCGCCCTCCAAACGAAATGAAAAGCTGCTCCGAGCGCCTGAAAGGGGCGGAGCGCGTAACGTACATCCTCAGCGCCCTGACCGGGCAGAGGAGATTAACATCGCTCTCGCCCTCGGACGTGGGCAGAGCCGATAGAGAAAGGACCTGTGCTCTGAACGGAGTGCTAATCACCTTAAGAACATATCCGTGCCTAGGTTTGAGGATGACTTTTGAGTCATTCGGTCCGAACTCAAGACACGCAGTGCTGACAGACAGCGCATGTAAGTCGCCCACACGTTTGACTGATGACAGCGCAATCAGGAAAACGGTCTTGAGTGTCAGGTATTTTAGATCTGCAGAGTCTAAAGGTTCAAAGGGGTATGCTTTCAGGGCCTCGAGGACCAAAGAAAGATCCCACATAGGAACAGAAGGGGGGCGCGGGGGACTCATCCTCCTAGGAAGCGGATGACAAGCTCATTCCTTCCAATTGACTGGCCGTGCGCTGATTCTGAGAACGCCACAACGGCTGCCACGTACACTTTGAGCGTGGAGGGGGACCTGCCCTTATCCAACAGCTCTTGAAGGAAACTAAGCAACCGCGAAACCCCCACCTTTTTGGGTCCAGGTTTTTGTCAGCGCACCACTTGGAGAACACAGACCATTTAGACGCGTAGAGCCTTATAGTAGAAGGGGCTCTAGACTGCGTGATTGTGTTTCATTACTCATTACTGCGTCTGGCAGGGCAACGGGTATCCGTTGATCAACCATGCATGCAGAGACCATCGCTCTGGGTGGGGGTGCCAGATCGTGTCGCGAGCCTGAGAGAGGAGATCTGTCCTCACCGGAATCGGCCACAGCTCCGGGAACCACGTCTGGTTCTCCCAGCGCGGGGCTATGAGGAGCACTGAGTGGCGTGTTTCCCTGATTCTCTTAATGACCTGTGGTAACAGGGAGACCGGAGGGAAAGCATATAGTGGGCGGCTGGGCCAGATCTGGGCCAGCGCATCCTCGTCCTTCGAAAAGAACTTTGGGCAGTGAGCGTTGTCTCGTGACGCAAAGAGGTCGATGTCCGCTTTGCCAAAAATGCGCCATAGCAACTGGACTGTTTGGGGGTGCAGGGACCATTCCCCCAGGGGTACATTGTCCCTGGACAGTTTGTCTGGGCCGTCGTTCAGGTGGCCTGGCACATGCGCAGCTCTCAGCGAGCGCAGATGGTGCTGAGACCAAACGAGGAGGCGTTCTGTCAGATTGCAGAGATTTATGGATCTGACCCCACCCTGACGGTTCACATAGGACACTACGGACATGTTGTCCGAACGAACTAGAACGTGTTGGTCCTGTATGAATGGGAGGAAACACTTGAGCGCGTTCTCGACCGCTGTCATTTCCAGACAGTTTATGTAGAGGAGTTTCTCCTGATTTGACCAATGGCCAAAAGCCGGTCTGCCCCAACCTGAGTTGGACGCGTCTGTCGAGATGACCTTTCGGTGATAGACAGTTCCCATACTCACACCCCGCTGGTACCAGTCGGCCGCTAACCAGGGCTGCAGATCTGTGATGCAGCTCTGAGTCACTCTGATCCACTCGCAGCCGGACTTCCAAGCTCGGTGAGACACACGAGCGGTCAGCCAGCGCTGCAGAGGACGCATGCGCAGTAACCCCAGCTGAAGTAACGCAGCGGCTGAAGCCATGTAGCCCAGCATCCTCTGGAATGTTTTCAGAGGAGCGGTGTTGCCCGTCTGGAAGGGCGCGGCCAGCCGCCGAACACGGCCACGCGCTGTGTTGATAAGCGAGCCGTCATGGCCACGGAGTCCAGTTCTATTCCTAAAAAGGAGATTGACTGGCTGGGCAGTAATGAGCTCTTGGTCCAGTTGACCGTGAGACCCAAATCTTCCAGGTGACTGAGGAGTGCAGCTCTGTGAGAAGCTAACTCTGTCTCTGACTGCGTCTTAGCCAGTCATCCAGATAGTTCAAAATTCGCACACCCTGATTTCTCAATGGGGCGAGAGCCGCGTCCATGCACTTCGTGAATGTACGGGGTGCTAAAGACAGACCAAACGGCAGGACGGTTTATTGATAAGCCTGACCGTCGAAGGCGAATCTCAAGAATGGCCTGTGACGGGGTATTATCTGAATCTGAAAATAGGCATCTTTCAGATCGAGAGAGATAAACCAGTCCCTCGGGCGAACGTGCACGAGGAGTTGCCTGGTCATAAGCATTTTGAACGGTCTTTTCAAGAGAGCTTTGTTCAAATGCCTCAGATCCAAAATAGGTCTGAGAGCCCCGTCCTTCTTGGGCACGAGAAAATAACGGCTGTAAAAGCCTGACTCGCTCAGAGAAGGCGGTACCGGTTCTATGGCCCCTTTGCACAGCAGCTTTGCTATTTCTGAGCGGAGTAGATGTGCTGCCTCCGCATTCACTGTCGTCGCGGTCCGTGCTCGAAAGCGTGGGGGACGGCGAGCGAACTGTAACGCATAGCCCTGTCTTATTGTGCTTAGCACCCATTCTGATATCCCTGGGATCGCTTCCCATGCTTTTATGTGTGCAACTTGGGGCAGAATGGACTCCGGGTTCTGATAGCCGCGCTGAGCGGGCTCGAGAGACTGAACCTGAGGAATGGGTGCAGCGAGCGCGCTCTCTGTGAATGAAAGAGGCGGCTCACTGACAGCGATAGCAGGCTGTTTCATATATAGCGTCCCGATCGGCCCCGTCCCGTGGATGGGGAGCGCTTCGTGATCACTTTGTGATGCGCGGGCGGCGCCGTGGGCGGCGTGTATGTTAGTAAGCGTGGGCGCTCGTGAGCGGGCACGGGATTTACATTCATACCCTGACCGGTCTGTGGCCGCACTTTGTGATGCATGATGGGCGCCGTGGGCGAAGTACATGTCAGTAAGCGTGAGCGCTTGTGAGCGGGCACGAGACTTACGTTTACAAGCCGGCTGATGTGAGGCTGCACATTGTGATGTGCGAGCGGTGCCGTGGGCGAGGCGCATGTTAGTAAGTGTGAGCACCTGTGGGTGGCCAGGAGACTAACGTTCATAGCCGGATTGTTACGAGTCTGCACATTGTGATGCGCGAGCGGCGCCCTGGGCGAAATGTATGTCAGTAAGCGTGAGCGCTTGCGAGCGGGCACGAGACTTACAACCTGCCTTATATGAGGGTGACTTGGCCGTGTGATAGAGCGGGCAATTGATAGATGTGGGCACGGAGCCGTGGGCACATCTCCTGTAGTTAACACTCGAGCGGCACCTGCCAGCTTTATGTGAGTGGGCTCTGTGTGTGACACGGGAAGTGTTGTGTTTGTGTGTAGGGGCGGGCACTGAGGAGCGGGCACTTTTTCTACACTTAAAACACCATCGGCGTGAGCCGGATAACCAGACATTATGCTCTTTATGAGATTTCTCTGGGTCGCCGTGAAAACGGCGGTTGTGTGCAGGCGAGCGGGTCATGTTACCGGCTTGTTGGCTGCTGAATAAACCAATGCAGTAGCCTGTGTTAAGGGGACTGACAGGGCGAGAAGCTTTGACGGTGGTCCGGCCGCGGCTAGACTCAACCGTCTTTTCCCTCTTGCTGTTGCTAGGAGGGCTTTGCGTGCTTGGGCTTCAACGCAATCTTGGTCCGCGGTCCACGTGGGGGGTGCGGTCCATGGCGGTTGGTCGAGCGCGATCTGGGGCGGCCGCTCCGTCGCTGCGCGGACTGGCTTTGCTGGTTGGACTGCCTGGGTTGAGTTGGGCGCTGTGAAGTAGCTCGAGCAGGCGGCCGGTCACGTGGGCGAATAAAATTCTTCTGAATAAAGGTCAAAGGTCAAGTTTGAGCTCATTTTTTAAAATTTAAATAAATATATTCATTATGACAACTACTTGGCAAATTTTCAGTGTCCTACCTATCATACAATTGACTGGACAACAAAAAAACTTTAAAGTCATTTTTCTCAGTTTCACACTCTGGTGAGTTAAGGTCTTTTGCCTTTATAGGGCACTATTGGCCGATGCTGGTCGTGTGTGATGCGTGTGACGTATAACAACAGAAGCTTACACTATTTCACTAGTGAACTGACTTGAGGCCCACAGAGAAGGAAATGAATAGTTGAAATAAAGTTGTTATTTTTGTTTGTTTTTGCGCACAAAAAGTATTCTCGTCGTTTGATAAACTTAAGATTGAGCCACTGTAGTCACTTGGACTATTTTAACGATGTCTTTAGTAACTTTTCGGGGCAGGCAAGTGCCAATCCCTTAGAAGCCTATGGAGGAGTGATCCAGCTCTCAGATTTAATAAAAAATATCTTAATTCGTGTTTCGAAGATGAACGAAGGTCTTACGGGGTTGGAACAACATGAGGGTGAGTAATTACTGACAGAATTTTCATTTTTGGGTGAACTATCCCTTTAAGCAAATTTTTTGTAACTGGGTTGGCTATTTTTGCAAAACTCTACACACAAATTAGAAAACCCTTCACCAAATAAGCAAAACATTGTAATTGCAAAAGCTAATAAACCCTTCAAACCTTCGTAAAAATGGTATTTTTAAATCAAACAGTTAACACAAGCCATCACATTAATAAGCACACAATGCGCCAACTACAAACTGATGGTATGAATAAAAAACACATCTGGCTTTTGCTTTCTCTGTGCACAAGGTAGGCTATGTCAGTTTGAGGTCATACTTTTGTCATAGTTCTGTAAACATACAGGGATCCAAAATTCAAGTACTGGTGTTTATTTACACACATCAAAACAAACACAAGTCTTTTTTTCCAAGTCAAAACACAAAATAGTAATTTCACTGAGAAAAAAAAAGAATCAGTCTACATCGTGTCGTCTCTCTGGGTCTGGACACAAAATTTTGTCTACATCACATGCAATGTCCTCTAGTCCAAGGCACTGGGGAAAATATCTTCTGGATTGCCGTATCCAGGCCTGACATGATGCCTGGTCAATATCCCCACATGCCTTCCTTATTGCCTGTAAAAGGGCTATGCGTTGATGGGGATGACGTCATAGACCGTCCAGCGCCAGGCAGAGAAGAACTCTTCAATTGGATTCAAGAATGAAGAGTATGGGAGGAGGTTGAGTACAGTGAAGAGAGTGATCTGTAAACCAGTTGCGGACCAAAGCAGCCCTATGGAAACTAACATTGTCCCATATGATGACGTATCTGGTCTGCTCTGGTCTCTGAACATTAGTGAGCATGTCATGTAAGGTGTCCAGGAATGTAATAATGTGTGCAGTGTTATATAGGCCTAGGGTTGCATGATGGTGAACAACACCATTTTTATTTATAACTGCACACATAGTTATGTTACCACCATGTTGTCCTGGGACATTGATTATGGCACGGTGTCCAATAATGTTCCTGCCACGTCTCCTTGTTTTAGTGAGGTTAAAACCTGCCTCATCCACAAAAAGCTGCTCATGACCCATGGCATCTGTCTCTAGCTCCATCACTCTCTGGACAAGACAAAACAAATGCAGCACAGCAGGCCCATGCACAGCACTACAGTATGCACTTCCAGATTCAGTACCAATGATACTATAGCTTACCTGCACATAGTCGCATCGCAGTTGTTTTAAACGTTCACTGTTTATTTAAAAAGGGACTCTGTAGATTTGTTTCATTCGGATTCTGTTGCGGGCAAGTAGACAACATAATACAGAAATGCTCACATTGTGTATGTTCTGGAAGGTGGTGTCATCCTCAATTATGCGCTGCTGTATTTCTTGTAGCCTTATGGAATTATTTGCAATCACCATATTGACTATATGGGTCTCTTGTTCTGCAGTGGACATTCTTCCTCTGCCCCCCCAGCATCTGGACGTCTAGCAATTCTGTAAATTAACAATTTCAGTATTTTTACATGTATGGTATTGTTGTGTTTTTCATTAGAGTATGGCAGTGCTACAAAACTTAGTCCAAAGTGACTGTACTAACCGATTCTCATTTCGAAATGTCCTTATGATGCTTGCTACAGTGTAGCAGCTCAAGTTAGGCTGAACCCGTTGGCCAGCTTCCCTCAGGGTCATTCCATGGTTGATTACATGGTCCACTATTGTAGCTCTGATGTCATCAGTAATTCTATTTCTTACTCTTCTTACCCTTCCTCTTCCTCCTCCTTGTCCTCTTCCTCTAATTTCACCTCCTTGTCCTTGTCGTCCTCTCCCTCTCGCTTCTTCACCTCCGTGTCCTCTTCCTCCTACTTCTTCATCTCCGCATCCTCTCCCTCTCGCTTCTTCACCTCCGCGTCCTCTTCCTCCTACTTCTCCACTTCCAAGTCCTCTTACTTGGCCTCCTCTAATTTTCACTCTTCTCACTCTTCCTGCTCCCTCCATTGTACTCCACACGGACAGCTTACCTGTAGTCTCAGCCTCAGACGTCACGCCCACGGAACGTTGGCTAAACGTCTGATGCATATGGCACACTTTTATGGAAACACTTCAGGAGTTTCGAAGTCGCCAACCTGATTGGTTGAATTCTACAGGATGTCCGCGAGACGTGTGTGTCGCGTTCTTTAACAGTCCGCCTGGAAACAAATGCCGTGACGCCAAAACCCCTCGTGGAAGATGAAAGCCGTTGTGTTTACAACTGTGACAAATGAGCGCTTACCAGGATCAACTAAACGCTGTTTTTTCAAATGTATGTGAAGTTCGCGGCTCCATTGTTGCAGTAAACTTGCACAACGTTCTTGAATGAATAATTTATTAAGACGCATGCCGGTCTGTTATTGTAGTGACATCGACATTATATTGGCACGTCCCTAAACATGAAGCGGAACAAAACGACCTGTGATTGGTTGCGTTACATGTCAGTCAAACGTCCTCTCGACCAAGAAAAGCTGCGATAGAGTCCAGACCTTCTGCCGTCAGTCTGAAGGTCTGGCTACGCGAGACTAGCTTACCTGTGGCTTATTTATAGTGCTTAGGCTGATTGCAAAGTGAACTAATTATCTAAAACAGTTTTCACATGTGACAGTGTGCCAGACAGTTGGCAAAATAGTGTAAATAATAGCCATACATGTGTATAGTTTTGCTAAGTGTGTTGATCATTTGGAAATTGAGTGTAAAGCAGTTGTGTTTACAGTTCCGCAAAAAGAGTGCTGTGCAGTGGATTGTACCTACAGTTTTGCAAAGTGTCTGTTACAAAGTGTTTGTGCTTTTAGTTTTGCAAACTCAGTGAGTGTTTTTGCTATAAGTATTAATAGTTTAAGCATTCATAAAAAACTGTAAGCAGTACCTGGTCAGCTCAGAGGAACATGTAATATATAAAAACTAGGAACACCTTCATAAACATGTTCTACTGCAATCTAAAAAATATTATATAAATTATTAAAATAGGTTTTGTCTACTGCAGACTGGTGGAAACACCTTTAGTATGACCTCACCAAAGAGGCATGCAACTACCAGATCATTGTGGTTTGCAAGACTGCTCAAATGTTTGTGTGGGGGCCCTGGCAAGGTATCAGAGAAGCCTTTTCAAGTTTCAGACCTTCCTTTCCTTCTTTATTTTCCTTAATTCCCAGACTTCCCAAGCCCATTCTTTCTTCAGATGTGTATTTGTTAATTGTGGCCACATTCAAATCTTCTCTGTTAAAAATGTGTTGACTAAAAGAGCTGTAGACATCAATCTCACTTTATTTTCAAAGGAATAATGCCAATATGAGGTTTGAAAAAAGAACAACTTTCCACTGAGCATGCAGAATATCTCAGACCACACTAAGTGATCCTTCTCCAAACATAGTGATCCCGTTGAAGAGAGATGAGGGGAATTCCATGACAATGACTTTCTCGGTAAACCCTGCAATGTCAAGTCTCACATTTAGCACTATTTGAATTACTTCTGTATACTACTTTATTACTTCTTTAATATATATATATATATATATATATATATATATATATATCTCCAAATTCACAACCCAATAAAAGTAAGTAATTATGTCTAAAGCAACTAGAGAATTTACAAGCCACATATCTATATGATCACTATATATATATATATATATATATATATATATATATATATATATATATATATATATATATATATATATATATACGGGCATCTAGTGGTTACACCATTGCATTACATCCGTTTTTCTTTTTTACTCCCACCAGATGCCACTGGTCTGCCTTCCAAAAATGTTAAAGGCCTATATTTTAACATGAAACCCCTCCTTAATTAAAAAATATATATATATATATGAATGAATGGGGAAAAATTATCATAATTATTGAAAATATTAATTAGTACCATACAAATACAAAATTATTATTGAACAAAAATATACTACATTGATTTTTTTTTTTGGGGGGGGGGGGGGGGGGGGGGTTAAATTGCAGAAGTTTGGTCACTTTTGACTGCGAAAACCACACGTGTGACTCCCAAATGAGGAGGACCAGAGGGTTAAACATACTTTTAAAAATTTAATTTATAATTTATTATTATTTTTATTTTACCTTTATTTTACCAGAGAAAAATCACATTGAGATTGTAATCTCTTTTACAAGTGAGCCCTGGCCAAGAAGGCAGCACATAGAGGATACACTTTAACAAACAACAAGTAACAAACAGATAGGGATGCACATGAATATTACAAATAAAAACAAAAATCACATTTTAAAACAATCGCAAACATGTTGATAAATTCGATTTAGGTAGGACTTGAATTCAGTATGTGAAATAAAAATCTGATTTTGCAACTCATTCCATGAAGTTGGAGCACTGTAACTAAAAGTTTTAGTTTGTGGAACATCATACAGTATGTATCTACTTGATCTTAGATTGTATTCAGATCTACTAGGTGCTAAGAGTATAGTTAAATATGAAGGAGTGTGTCCAGATTCATTTCTTTGTCTGTTGCACTTAAATGAGAGAAAAAAAAAAAATACAACTCATCTGTTAAAGTTAACCCTTGTGCATCAATTAAAAAAAGTTACACATAGGTACACAGAGGACAAAAATGTCCATGTTTAAAAACTGTCATAAAAATGGGAAGCTTGGGAGCACAGACTTAAGTTTGGTATCATTTTAAAGAAGACCCTTGGCAGATTATTGCTGAAGTAAAAAAATTATAATAAGTAAATCCAAAAAAAAGTTATATAGGTATAAGTTTATGAAAATTATTTATGAAAATTATTTTATACAAAATATATATTTTATAAATCAAATTGAACTCTAAAACGGCAAGAAAATAAAAGCCATAAATCTAACTAAATTGTGTTCCAAATTTGAGGATGATATCTCAAAAAATGAGCTTTCGGTAAGAGTTTGTTTGGGCGCAGTAACAGATTTTCCCCATTGGGTGCCAGCAAAACTCCACTAGTCACACAGTGATTGGATTTGTTATTTGCAGTTGAGTTTTTCTCTCTCAATATTACAAACACACACATGCACACACACACATATTTTTTTATAACACACATACTAACCACACTCTGACATCCATACCAACACACCCACACAAATATCGTTGCATAATTTATCCAATTGGCTCTATAATATGCCGAAGCAGAAAACAGGAATAAAGCGATATTTGTTTTAGAGGCCAAACCTGGAAAAATGGCACCATCTGATAAAAAAATAGTCAAAATTAAAAATTTTAAGCCTTGCCAACATAATGAAAGCCTCTTAACAAAGATTGCATCATTTTATAGTTGAATGGCCCTGAGATTAAAAATTGCAGTTTTAATGGGTTTCAATGGGGACATTTTTGTCCAAAAGGTGCTGAGAGGGAAGTTTTTTTGTACCTAGTGCAAAAAAGATTTTTCAAAGGAAATGGGGGTGAAATAGTAAAATTACAATAAAAATACACACCTGTGCCAAAATTCATGCAGTTAACATTAACAACAAAAAAAAAGTTACACATAGCTACAAAGTGGACAAAAATGTCCATGTCAAAAAACTGTCATAAAAATTTTAGGTTTGGGTGCAAAGACTTAAGTTTGGTCTCATTTTAAAGAGGACCCTTGGCAGATTATTGCTGAAGTTAAACAAGTGAAAAAAGTCAAACCAAAAATTTTGTATAGAGGTTTAAGTTTATGAAAATTATTTATGAACATTATTATCGTTATTTTATATAAAATATATATTTTATGAAACATTTTGAACTCTAAAACTGATATAAATTCAAAGCCATAAATCTAAACAAGTTGTGTTCCAAATTTGAGGATGATATCTCAAAAAATGAGCTTTCGGTAAGAGTTTGTTTGGGCGCAGTAACACATTTTCCCCATTGGGTGCCAGCAAAACTCCACTGGTCACACAGTAATTGGATTTTAGATTTGCAATTGAGTTTTTCTCTCTCAAATATTACAAGCACACAAACACATATACACACACAATTTTTTTTATTACACACATACAAACCACACTCTGACATCCATACCAACACACCCACACAATTATCGTTCCACAATTTATCCAATTGGCTCTATAATATGCCGAAGCAGAAAACAGGAATAAAGCGATATTTGTTTTATAGGCCAAACCTGGAAAAATGGCACCATCTGATAAAAAATAGTAAAAATTTAAATTTTGAAGCCTTGTCAACAGAATGAAAGCCTCTTAACAAAGATTGCATCATTTTATAGTTAAATGGCCCTGGGATTAAAAATTGCAGTTTTAATGGGTTTCAATGGGGACATTTTTGTCCAAAAGGCGCTGAGTGGGAGTATTTTGTGTAGCTAGTGCAAAAAATATTTTTTTAAGAAAATGGCGGTGAAATAGTAAAATTCCAATAAAAACACACACCTGTGCCAAATTTTATGCAGTTAGCATTAACACTGGCAAAGTGATCAAAAAAACAAAACTGAAAAGGACAAAAATGTCCATAAGGATGCACAAGGGTTAATTCATTGTGAATTCTGGGATTGGTGTCAGAAATTAAATCGAATCTGATGTGGTCATGTAGGGCCGAATAAAAAATTGCTTATTCAGAAAGTTTTATTGAATCATTGTTTCATAAAGAGAACAGATTGTTGCTTTACTTTAAACACAGTTAACTCATAACTCATTAGCATTCATTTGAAAATGAGTGTTACAGTTCATGTGCATGTACCTTTATATCAAATATTAAAATACCCAGCTGTCTAGGATTTTGATGACAGCTGTTTCATCAGTTTTTCTTTTCATCAGGAGTTTTTGTGACTTTCTTGTGACATTTGTCACGCGCTTGTGAATCACTGACATAATTTTCCTCTCAGTGTAAGAGATGCTTGTCTGTTCTTCATTTTGTTCTCAATAACTCAAAACACACAGGAATATTCTTTTCCGTTTCACTTCTCATTTATAACCACACGTTTTATACAGTTTAAATAATTATACTGTGAAGGTTGAATAAGTCAAAATGGGTATTACATGTAACAAATAGGCTGTCTTTCCAATACATAAATTCAAAAAAATTCCTGTAGTGTACACCAGATGATAGATATATATGTTCTTATTTGACACTTTTGACAAGATGCATAGTTAGCTAAAGTTGAACTTTCAGGCCACTTTGAAAATGTATTTGAACACGAATGAACATTAAAATATAAATGTTATTGTTCTTACTAATACTAGTATTATATTTGTTTAGAATTTGTTTAGAGCTCTTTCTTAACATGAAGTGTTTTATGATCAGCTGGCCATCATTGTGATCACATTAATGTTTATATTGACAGTAAGTACCAGCAGACTTGAGTCAGCATTGCGGCAGTAGAAAGGAAGTCATGAGGAACAGATACTGTATATTTCATGATTTACCGAGTATCATGGGAGACTGGGCAGTACACTAATGGAAACATAATGATAAAAACACACAAACTGATGTTTAACCTGCCCACTGCAAATAAGAACAGCACTGACAACCACACAGAGGACTAGGTAGAGCCGGTAACCAGAGCAACTGTTGTTGACAGTTGTTGTTCTCTTGAAGGTGTATGCAGGTTACATCCATAGGCCACCTGAGGCAACAAGTGACTGTCTTTATGAGAAAGTCACTGAGTCATTCATTCAACCGGTTTCCATCAAAAACACAGATTGCTTCAGAAACAAAACAAGTGACTACTGTCTTTATAAGTGAGTTCAGATCTCATTCATTTATGAAAAGTGTGCAATTTCAGACTCAGCCACTCACTTTGAGTGAGTCATTGAATCATTCAACCAACCAATCCATGTAGAACACTTATTCAATCAAAAATAAATCTCTACTGTTGCTACGAGAAGCACAAATGATAATTCAGCAGTCTCTTGATTGTGTGATAGGCCTATACAGCTGTCTTTGTCATTTCAAAACCTACATAAATAGTATATGCATTTATATATATATATATATAAACTCTCTCTATATATATATATATATATATATATATAGTTTATTTGCAAGTGTATTTATTTGTAATATTGTGTAGCCTATTCAATTTCACAATGTAAAATATGGCAATTTCTGCACATTTTCCTTGCAGCTTCAGTAAAATATTCAATGTAGGCATGAGATAGTCTATAGTCTAAAGTCAATAGTCTAAAATGAAGAAACCCCTAGAAAACATTAAATAAAAAAAAAAACATTGGAACATTATACATTTAGTATAGGCTACTTTTATTATTACAATATCCAAATATGATACTAAATCTCACAGAAAAAAGGCTAGTTTTCATACAAAATAAATATGTAACATAATTAGGTACTTTAGTTATTGTTAACATAATAACGTAACACATGCAGGCCACGTTTCTCAACACTGAAAATGAATAAATAAACGCCTGTTTCTCCAGACTCGCGTTTATCAGTAGGCTAATCCACAAATCACAGAACTTTCATAATCACTAAGCCACAGCGATTTTAATTTAATTTAGATTTATTGTTCAGCATTACTTAAGCATTTTATAATTTGCATGGCTGAATGATGTTTTCCTTTTATCTGAGTGATCATGAATGACGGCGTATTTTAATCCATGCGATTGCGATCACTCCCGTGTGATAATCGAATCCAGATTAAGTTAACTCAATACAATATTTCAACTCTCCACATCCCCCCTCCGCCCTCCCCAGCCCGTTTACCTTCAGGAGTCAGGAGTACTGTGATTTTTAGTCTCTGTTTAATGATAGGTCTTACGCATCTGTCAATCATCCCCGCTTGCTTTTTGGGGAAAGAACCCAGCGCTATGAACTCCGCTTCTTTTGCTGTTGCTTGATTTGAGGACTGCGCACAGAGGCGCATCACCAGGCTTTTGCGTAGTTTAGTGACAAATCGTACCAGCGTACTTTGAAGTCAAAATGCGTATCCCCTACGCAAAATGCGTACAGGTTGGCAGGTCTGCTGTAATACAGAGTCAGAATAACCACTTGCAGCAACAAACCTACATTATAAATATTATTACAACTTGTAGTAGTTGGTTTCAATAACCCAATCTGTATTTGTCAGCTAAACCTTGTGGGCGAGTTGGTAGATCAGGAAATTCGAGGGTAGGAGGCAGATTTTTTTTTTTTGCAGGTTTCTGCCTCGAAATCCAAATGACTGCATTAGGGAGTCCAAAAAGATGCCACAGCACTCTCAAGAGGCCAAAGATTACAAAAGCTGCAGTTGACTAACAGGTTACACATTAGTTAAAACATCTTAATGCATCAGAAAATTTAAACTTTTTATTACTAAAATAACACTCAAGGTGTCATTTCCTTCACAATCCTATCTTTCGAGTTTATTATGTCCCCCCCCCCCCCCCCCCCAAAAAAAAAAAATCCCAAATAGAAAAAAACAAAAAAACACGTTTTACATTGCAAAAACTGTTAAGTATTTACATTATGAGGGGGGAAAAAAAGATCATCAGTTTGTCAGGACCCGTCTGTGAGAGGCTTTCTATTATGGTTCAATTCAGTCACAAAAGGGAGGCACTTCATATCAGACAACCTTTACATTAGGGACTTAGAAAACAAACATTTTAATCTCTAACAGGTGCATAAATACTGGTACGCTGAAGTTGCAAGCCCCACAAACCCCAGAGATAACTAGTAATAAGAGTTTGCTGATGGACACCATTAGAAACGTTTCAACCAAAAAGTAGATCTTTCAAATTAAAATAAGACCTTTGGAGTTTTTGGAAATAGTGAATTGAGGTAAATTGGCCATTTAGCTGACTGTCTAAAAGTGACAGCTTATTCACTTACTAAGATTTAATTTGATTTTAGGAATAATTTAATTTACAAGAACAATCTCCCAATAGGACAGGCTTGTAAAGTCAATAAAATGAAACAAGAATAGATAACACAAAAAATTCAGTACCACTTTGAGGTAAATGTACTACACCAAAACCAATATTTTAAACAACCGTAAATGTTAAACTATTGAGTATTGTTTTCAAAAGGAAGGAGACTGTATGAAGTTACTAACCAGCAAAAGTTCTGATCACCTGGTGAATCTGCAGTTAAAGTCAACCGTGTACTGATTAGATAAAAGGAATTTAAACTGAAGCCACTGGTTTAATCGGTCAACAAAAGGGGCACATTTGGATTATAATCTGCTAATGTCAAAAACAATTGGTATTTTTGAATACCCCTCTGATGTGCTTGCCTAGCCATTTCTCACATTCAATATCTGAACAACTCAACTAACCTTTTAAATGATGCACTCTGCACAGTTCGGTCACTTTTGAAGTTAAATAAGACAAAGTCCGATATCTGCTAAACATGCCTCTTTTTCTCAGTGAATGACAATGTGTGCATATGTACAATAAAAACAAGATCATTCTGAGAGATTCGAATCAAATGACTGGGCAAAAGAAAAATCACTAGAAAAACATTAATAAAAATAGAAAATTGAAAGTCTTGTGATGGTTCTGAACATTCTGAGTTGGAGTCTGTTGGCTCAGTCCTGGAACAAAGAATGGTCAAAGGTGAAAGGGTCATATCTTCTCCTGAATGAAAGGGTGCTGCAGGGCCTGGTTGATGCTGATGCGTTTAGCAGGGTCCAGCATTAGAGTCCCATCCAACAGATCCTTCAGCTGCATGACCTTCTTCCTTTGATCCTCAGGTAACCTCTGACCTCCGATCATGTCCGCAAGTAGGTCTTTAGTGGGGTTAATAGTGCTCATCACAGTTACCTTCTCCTGACAGATCAAAAGAAAGTGCAAGAGAAAGAGAAAGGTAAGAAACCAGAATTAAATTAGAGTAAATTAGAAAAATCAATACATGCGAGATCCGAGAACATACCCTTTCAGTCACTTTGTCTACCTCGATGTACAGGAAGTTCAGGTTCTGGTCAAAATGTTGGTCTTTGAACAGGCCTTTCCGAATCATCTACACACAAATGAAAAATAAAACACCATGTAAGATACTTAAATACAATAATAAAGCGAGAAAGTAAAATTTTATCTAAAGGTATAATATGGAACTTTTTTGTTCAAAATTAATTAAAATACTGAAACCTGTTATAATTGTTTATATTTTAGACCTGTCGGGATGGTTCTCATTGGAAACTGTGTACATTCATCACTCACCAGTGCGCGTCTCATATCCGTAAATAGAAAAAACTTCCTGTTTTGATGCATTTATGGTGTGGCAGTGGCATAGGTTAGTTGTCACAACGAGCGAGAAAGGATGACATGGAGCTGCTAAATCTCGAACCTCCAGGGAATCACTCGTATAAAAAAAAAAAAAAAAAAAAAACGAACAGAGAACGCGACAAAGCTCGCAATAAAACGAGAATCAAGATTGGTTTGGCTTTTCAGAGATGGCGAGAGCTGAGGGATTTGAAAAGTTGTAAAAGCATTTTTGAGATGACGTTTTCATTACTCAACAGGCGAGTAAGGTATTTTATTGAACAGATAAACTGCCATATGTAGCTCATTTTAAAACTATCTATTTTGAAGGGTCATTTCATTATGGTTGTTGTAGCGCTGTGCTGGAATTTATTTTCAAGGAAGTACCTAATATTTCTTTACCCGCCAGTGTTTTTAAAAAAAATAATGTTGCTAACCAGAACGAACAGAGCCTCTGCTTTTAAACAAACAAAAATTTAATCTAGCTTTATGCATTGTTTTTTTTATTTTTTTATTAACAATTTAATGTGGGCAAGTTTATCAAAAAAAAGATTTAAAAAAAAAGCAGCAACATTTTGAACAAAAAGCTGAGAAAAATCGTGTTTTTGTCAAAGACTAGGTTTGGATTGGATTCAGAACAATGATCAAAACATAGATGGACTAAATCGCTTCCATCAACACCCCCAAAGCTTGCAGAGTCCAATAGCCCTTCCTGGGTAGACATTTCATTCAGTAACATTAGGAAGTTTCGATTTATATGCTGTTTAATGTTTGATCGTGTTATTTTATGTGCTTCTATCACTTGTTTCTGCTTCCCATGTGTTTTGATCTGTCCTAGATTCTGTACTCTTTCAGGAGAGGAGTAATAGTGCCTCCTAACGTATAACAATGAAAACATGGATTGCCGGAAAATTCCATCAACGGAGAGGAAACAGTTAATGGGTAGACAGTAATGTCTACAGTTACTTAGCTTGAGATGCTTTCCATCTAAACTAGTTAAGGCTAGTAGTGAATGTTTTATGAGCAGTAGGATAATCTCTCTCTATTTTTTTATAGTTATGAAAAAGAACCCATGTGGATTCTCAGTGTAAATTTCCAGTACCTTGTTTGGCATCTTGCCCTTTACATCCATGGCCAGTTTCAGCATGTGGTTGTTGGATCCACCAGGGAACAGGATCTTCCCTGCGTACAGCTCATACAGGGTACAGCCGACTGACCACATATCAATACCATAATCATATGGCTTACCAATGACTAGGGAGGAAGAGAGAAGTTAGATCCCATTACTAGGCCCACATAGAAATGGTTCACATGTTCTGCTGTAATCACACAATTACAGTGCAACTTACCGATTTCAGGTGCCCTATAGAATCTACTGACTAGGTAGGGAGTGATTTCATTGTCGGCAACATGGGATGCAGAGCCGAAATCACAGAGTTTAAGAATTGTCTTTGACTCGTTCACCTGCAGACAGAGAGGTGAATGAGTGAATGAATGAATGAATGAGCTCTTTGGAGTCAGGGGCCATATAAATGATGCTAACCAGTATGTTGTCAGGTTTGATGTCAGCATGGAGGATGTTGCAGCGTTTCAGTAGTTTGAGGGCCAGAAAGAGCTGCTGACTGTAGGAACGCACTGCCTTGATGTGTAGCCCCACGTCTTTACCATACTTTTTCAGCACTTCCCGCAGATTCATACTGTGAGACAAATATGGCAAAATACAGCTGAGAATAACTTTTGCATTATCTTTGAGATTATTAGTTATGCATTACATGTTAATGACATGTTAATGACATGTTAATATTTTTTTCTGATTGGCTATTGCAGCATTTTGTGCGGTTCCTGATCTCTGATTGGTTAGCGTTAGGACAGCATGCAGTCCAGACAGGCGAAAAAGTGAAACTATAGATTTGAAAGCGCGCACAGTAATGTCTTGGAATTACTTTGATAACGAAAATACAGTTAAGTGCAAGATGTGCAGCACCACCAATATATCATACACATAACATTATAATGAGAACACTACTGTAATGGAATTCTTTGTGCTTTAGGTGCCAGTGTTTCAGCGTTGTTGTTACGGGAAGAGCGCATTCAAAATGGAGGTAAACATTCAGACATGCACGGTCAAGTATACGTGAGAATTCACAACCTTTTGTGCAAATGCAAGTCATAATATTATTTTTATGTTGTATGTATCAGCTTAATCTCATTTAGGATGCGTTTAGTTGAGTTTATTAACCCGCTAGCAAAACACTTCAGATTATGCTGTTCATTCACTCAAAAAAAAAAAAATAAAAAAAAATAAATAAGTTTTAATTAAAGGGGTCATGAACTGCATTGTATAGTTTCACTTAATTTTAGTATTTTTTTTACATCAAAAATAGTCAATTTAGAAAAAGGCATTTTTCCTACCCTGATTTTAGCCCTTTGATTTGAACGCTCTGTTTGAAGGGGTGTCTGCTGTGAGACTTCAGTGTGAACGTCCACTGTTGTGATTGGCCAACATTTTTGCATGTGAAATAGTAAAAACATGCTAAAAGTTTTCAAGAGTTCCACATGTAATTCTAGCTATTACAGCTCTCAAGGTTAACTAATCGTGAAAAGGGTTGATTATAGCATTACATTTAGATCTATAGCATTATATTTAGATCTATATCATTATATTTAGATCGTGGCATGAAAGGTTGCAGTGACGAGCATTGTAGCCGATCACCGACATATTGAGCGCATGAATGCAGTGATCTCGTCATTGTAACTTGATTTCTGCACATAAACGAATGGTTTCATCATAACTAACAGTGAAAACAATGTAAATAAGAGATTCGTTGATTCTAACTTGAGTTTTGGCGAGAGTCCAGAACTGTCACTGATAAACTCGCGCAGTTTGATTGACAACTCCAGCACAGCGGTTTGATTGACAGCTCCAGCGATTTTAAAGGAGTGTTCTTGGTTTGCTTTCTATATATATTATTTAAGCAGTTAAAATAACAGATTATTTTCATCCTACTAAGAGAAACAATGTGAAATTGACCAGTCACTGGGTTGATTACTGATGTACAGTTTACTCTTCAGCTTCACCTCATGCAGCTGCTAATACTTTTAGATAATTTGATAATCTAGCACAGTGTTTCTCAACCTGTCCTGCAGGGACCCCCTGACAGGACATGTTTTTGTTTTAACCCTGAAATGGCACACCTGATTCAATTAATTAAAGGCTCAAAGGCTTAATGTGTAGCTGACTAATTTAATCAGGTGTGCCATTTCAGGGTTAAAACAAAAACATGTCCTGTCAGGGGGTCCCCTGCAGGAGAGGTTGAGAAACACTGATCTAGCAGATATTTGTCTAGTGTTATTTTCATATTTTGATAGACATATTTGCATGTCATATTTCTATTTGTCAACATACATTTTTGCACCAGTGTTTTAAATAAAATATTGCCATTATCACCATGACAGACACGCCCCGTCCCCACACAAGCCTCACCCGAGTACTCGTTTTTTTTTTTAAATCTATCAGTACTGAAAATAAATGGACAAAAATGCCCATCACTAATATTAATATCGGTTATTTGATATTATCAGAATCTTTTAGAATGATTAGGCTGATAAAGAAAATAAGATAATATCAAGGCTGATTTTCACCCCAATTCAAATACTCTTTTTAGCATAATTTGTTCCATTTCAAGGTTTAAAAGTAACAAACATTAATTTTATTCATTTATAAAATGGTTTGATTCCTTGTCACATCAGGAAAGTAAAATTTTAGATGCATTTATGAATTTACACAACCTTTCAAAAGTTTGGGGTCGGTAAGATCAAATGTTTATGAAAGTATCTTGTGCTCACCAAGACTGCATTTATTTGATAAAATAAATAAAACCAAAAACAGTTTTTAAATAGTAACATTTTTACTGTTTTTAATTTAATACATTTTAAAATGTAATTTATTCCTGTGAAGCCAAAGCTGAATTTTCACTCCAGTCTTCAGTGTCGCATGATATTTCACAAATAATTTTAACATGATGACTCAAGAAACATGTTTATTATTAATGGTGAAAATTGTTCTGCTTAATATTTCTGTGGAAAACGGTATTCTTTTTTTTTTTTTCAGAATTCGTTGATGAATAGAAAGTTCAAATTTAAAATACAAATCAATTAATATACTGCATCCTTACCAACTTTCTAATGTGATGTATTGAGGAGGCTCACACAGATATTTGTCAATTTCCACAACACTCTCCGATACATGCACACACATGGAATATGAAGTACCTGAGAGGTTCAAACACCAAACAGAGATGCTGTTTGTGGTAAAAGTGTCTGAAAAGACGCAAACAATGAAATTTATCGTCAGGATCTGCATCATTCAGCTTCTTCAGAAACTCAAGTTCCTTCAGTCCCGTCTTCTGCCTGTAATCAGACAACAAATGAAACTATTGAATACAAACTGTTTTCTGAGCCAGGACTACACTGACTGAACTAAACAAACAAACAAAAAAAAAGTACATAAACTTAACATTTAGGTTAAAATGAAAGCTTTTGTGATGCATCATTTAATTAATTGGATTAAAATAATTGATTAAATCGCAAACTAAACCAATTTTGGCTGAGAAACTCCCCCACAAATTTTTTTTTAAGTCATTATGTTGGATGAGAAAAGCATTGAATAGACATTACAAAAAGTAGAAATAAATTTTTTTTTTTAGTTCAGAAGCTGCATCTGAAGTTACATATAGGCATATTTACAAAGACTGTTTAATGCAGCTCAGAGGTGGCATGAATGTGAATAAAAAAAATTAAAAAAAAGGAAACGATACTAGTGCAGGGCTGTATGACCAAAAATGTATATCACGGTATTTTTCAAAATTATACCGGTTTCACGGTAAAAAAAATTCCAAACCATGACTGGGTGTTAACCACATTTTCTACTGATTGAGAGAGGAAATACTGCAGTAGATTGACTTAGAATGCCCTATTTTACTGTCATGAGTGAATACTGTAGAAAAATTCAACACTAGGATTAATACTGGTTTGCAAGGCCCCACAAAATTATGCTGTTCACGCTTAGGCGCTTTAGGAATGGCAGATATAGCGGTTTCCCTGGTAACGGCTGTACACAAAGCAGCGCTCATAAACGCCGCTTTATCAGAAAAGATAAAGATGAATAAATGAAAATAATATCAAAACTTTTCTAAAACAGTCAGTTCCCTTCAAAGAGACATTCATATAAAAACACCCGCGCTGCATTTTGACTTTGAAACGTGCAGTGCTCATGTTTATTCCACGATGTCAAAACCTTGTGGAAAATCTATTTGTGCCGGGCAGTGTTGATATTGTGAACCAATGTATGGGAAATATAGATATATATTTGAGAGCTATCATTTATAGTTTAACTTTTCCATCTTCACCGTCACACTTAACACATCCAGCTGTGCCCTCACCACAGTGTCACAAAACGTTGTTTAAGCAACATACACTGGTATTGCGGTATATTAAAAAATCATAACATAACAAACATAACAAAACATAAAAATAAACACCGGTATGAACCAGTATACCCAGTAGCACCTCAATGCAGTACATGAGATCCACGGGGAGGAGTCGATCAAGATCCAAGGGGTGGAGATGGGTAGGATTAGGGGTGGGTTTAGGGATTAGGGGTGGGTTTAGGGATCAGGGGGCGGAGATGGGTAGGTTTAGGTATATGTAAGGTAGGAGGAGTTGGATCTGGATCTGACTCCTCCCCGTGGATTTCATGTTCTGCAGTGAGGACCATCTCAGTATACCGCCCAGCACTAAATATTAAACTAAAACCACCAGTAAGTGGTAAGTGGCAAGTCACTGTCTTAAGTGAGTCATTCATTCAAACTGATTAATTCACATGGCTGATTCATTTAGGAACAAAGAAAGTTTGTCATTTTCATGAATGGGTCACTGAATCAATGGTTCAAAACATGAATTCATTCAGAAATCAAACCCCGCTGTGTTACTTGGAAAAGCACAACAGTTCTGAATTGATTGAGCTTTTACCACGGTATACGGTATTATCACAATATTTTAATTGCACAAGAGAAACGGATGGATTGGGGTGGGTGTAAAAAAAACAACTTGCATCACAATAGGTGAAATTGTGATAGTCAAAACATTTGGTAACTAAACAATTTTATTAAGTTTAGGGACAACATGTTACAATTAGGGCTGCACGATATTGGGAAAAAAAATCACATTGCGATATTTTATTTTTCTGCGATATATATCGCGATATGAAAATTTCACCAGATGACTTTATTAGCTCTCTTTGGAAAGAATGAATCATCTGAATGACTGGGGTGATTTTGTAATGGAGTAAATCTGCATAGCAACTAGTATAGTTAACTAATGTAGTTAAATAGAGTTTAATAAATGGAGCCTTATTGTAAAGTGTTACCGATTTGTTATGTCTCGTGAGTTCAGTGTTGGACCGGCCAGTTGTTTTAACCATTCATTAAAGTGAATCGGTTCAAAGGAGTCATTAGTTCGCGAATTGCAGGTGTAATTAACTGACGGCAGACGTTGTGTGATTATCCCGGCAGTTAGGACATCGCACAAGATTTGTCTCAACACAGAAAACATTTCATCACTGGATAGATTTTTTTTGTTTTGTTTATTGAAAGTGTGGTTTATCTGAATGTGTGGAACGGTTTTCAGAGAATATTTTTTTTAGCACAATTCACAACCAGTAGTTCAGGAAAAAAATATATCCGAATGCTTCACGTGAAACTTCGTTCTCCCGACCTTTTACCATTGTGTATTCTCAAAGATATTCAGTCAACTCAATTCATTAATATGCGTGAGGGAGGGAGAGAGAGCAAGACAGTTTGAAAAAGGTGAGTGCGCACGCGCGACCAGGGTTCTCTCTCTGCTCGTTCTCTGTTTAACAAGCGCAGTCAGTCATCAGTCATCTATCACTCATTGGTCAAATAAGGCTTTGGCGGGACATAAATACGCTTTGGCGGCCGCCAAAAAATGTTCAATGCAGGAAGGGCATTCTGACTTTATTTTGAATTCTCATGTTCGTTCAAGCTCAAAAATAAGAGAAAGACCACTGATCTTTTTGTCTGCCCGGCTCACAGAAAACAACGCGCAAGTTCCAGTCTTTTTACGCTTGATGTTTAAACAGGACTTAAAAACACATGCAAATGATAAACTTTCACTATATTATGGTTAAACTTTGCAATTAATCCGCGAATCGCAAGCGTAACGGGCCGGGGAGCTGCGGGCCGTACTGATCATGAATCACGGATCAACTACGATCCCTAAGGCTTACATTGCAACATCCTGCGATGTGACTATCGTGGATGTGCACATTGCGATATCGATGTTAAAACGACACATCGTGCAGCCCTAGTTACAATTTTTACATTGTACAATGACTGGTAGGCTACTGTTTGTATTATTTCTTAACACAATTTTCATGATTTCAGTTCAATTCTTGATTTGATTTTTATCTTGACTCATTTGGCTCATTGACTCATCTAGATAAATATTAGGTAGGCTATATTAGATAGCCTACATGTTAATTTTTCTCAAGAAAAAAATATATCTCACATAATGCTATAAACCAGGGGTGGGTAACGTTGATCCTGGAGGGCCACTGTCCTGCAGAGTTTAGTTCCAACCCTAATCAAACACACCTGAACAAGCTAATCAATGTCTTCAGGATCACTAAGGCTACAATTCAGGGGACTTTTTTTCAGGGTTGGAGCTAAACTCTGCGGGACAGCGGCCCTCCAGGATCAACGTTTCCCACCCCTGCTGTAAACGTACACAGAGCCCTATCAGCTGGTATTATTAAAGGTTAAAAGTAACAAATTAAATATAATGCTGTTTTCATTATACATCAATTATGTAATGACACAAGTAAAAATAAATATGTAATATAGTGCACATATTTAGCAAAATACTCCTCTCTATATCCATTTTTTTCTAGTCAACTAACGTGGTGGTCATGGCTTCAGTGGCTTTCCTGAGGTAAATATAACGTTCTGTGACAATATTGTTCTCCTGCAGTTTTATTGACCTCTTTCTGTGGTTGAAAAACACTGATTGATCGATATTGTGTATGTATGAGGCATACATACCTTTCGGTAAGTTGTACTGTATCTTTAAATAAAAAGTAACAGATGATCGGTTTACTTGTAAATGTGACGTGACAGATCGCTGTAGCGCCATCATTTCAAGCGCCAAAACGGTATTTATTGGTCGATTGCGTGAGTCTTGGCAGCCCTGAGTTTAAGAAGGGGGATAAATCGTCGGCAGCGCTCCTCCTTCCGCCATGCTTCTTATCCATGGGAGGATTGTTTACATTAGACTAGAGTGCACACTGCTCCGCATGCATACAGTGCTTATACATGTGGGGATTGTTTACATCAGAGTGCGCACGTGCTTTGCGCAGCATATACGCTGCTACGTGTTTTTTTAAGCGGTTGATGGAGAATAAGCTAATGCGCGTTCTAAAAATCTAAATTCGGATCTATTATTTTTCACGGTATTTTGAAGTGCCGGCGATAACAATATGATGCATATTCATTACAGCAATTTATCGCATTACCGAATACCGGCACATGTCTATTTGCAATTGTGCAAATATATTTTTTGCCCTCATATCTTGAATTTTAGTGGTATTTTTTGTGCATTCTAATAGACTTCATACAGTCAGTCATTGCCCTGCATCATGTTTGTAACTAAACTGGATGCAATGGGCCGGGGCTGGGCAGGCTGAGTGTTAAATCGACAGCCCTAGTTAAATTATAAAAGAACACAAAGTCATAGAGATGGTCATTGTTTAGTAGGATACTTACATGAGCTCATTGTTTCGGATGATCTTGACTGCCACCTCCTGGCCAGCCCGGGCAGTGTCTCTAGCTCTGACCACATTACTGAACACACCCTGTCCAGTGTACCCATACACTTCATACCGCTTTTCCAGTATCTCACCAATGTTCACACCTTAAAAGAGTTGTTCTTAATGATTCATTCTTGCATTTAAAATATATTTCCTTTGGAAAAGAAGCAAAGCTTAAAAGGATTTAAAAGGCTTTTTTAAATGGATTTAAAGACTTAAATAGGCTTACGGTAGTATCCTTCTGCATCAGTCCAGTTGTCCCTGAGGTTGGGGTTCTCCTTAAAGTCTTTTCCAATGCCTGCAGCCCTGAGTCTGGCACTCTGTGGATGGGAGAGACACAGAAGTCAGATCTCTCAAAGTAACCAACTGGTTTTATCTAATGCCAACAGAAAAATTAAACAAGTTTACATCAAAATCTGCAGCAAACATGTCATCTGACTCGGTGAACATGTCAGGCGCCGAGGGCTTCTTTGGGTTGGCTCCTGCATAAAATACAATAAATAGTTAGTCATGCATTGGCTTATAGATTCTTTGTCATTATGAGAAAGACCACCTAGATTAAAAATTGTCCCTACAATCTGAAACATTTCCTGAAAACTGTTCAAGCAAGAACCCTGCTAATGTGCCAACTTCAGCCAGAGTACTCCACCTTCTTTCTCCTGAGCGATGAGGTTGTGCTTGGCCTTGATGCTGGCCTCAAAAGTGTTAACATTCTCCCGCTCGTATTCCTTCACGTCGGCCGCCACCCGTTCTAGGATGTCATCAGGGGAGGGTGAACGGCTGCGGGTGCTACTCTGAGGACTGCTGGGTTCTGACGCCATGGAGCCCATATTACTGTCCTCATTTACTGATTTATATTTCTATATCAAAACAGAACAGTTTTATAATAAAAAAAAATATATCTCTCAAAAGAAGGAAGTTACTGTGCCTCAGGATGAGTGATGTATTGTGTTACCTGTACGATTGCAAGCCGCTGTTGTCGTCGCTGCTCAATCAGAGCCTCTTCATCCTCCTCTTCTGCATCAAAATCTTCCATCCTAAACATATTTACATCCAGGCGACTTTAATTTTACCATATAAACAAGATGACTCCATGACAGTGTAGAGCACTGCTGCACACTTCTGAGAAAATATTAGCTGCATTAAATAACCATATCTCAAAAAAGGTTGATACAATACAAATAGTCAAATAAATTATTGTACTGTTTAAAAAGGACCTTACACTTTTTTTTTTACATTTTCTTCAATGTGTAATGTTGCTGTTTGAGCATGAAAAAAGCCTGCAAGTTACAAAGAAATATGTCCACTCCAATGGGAATTAGTTTCCATAGGAGTAAGCAGTATCAGTGAAGTCCCTGAAATGCCTGGATTGTAGTCTGGGCGTTTTCCTCCATGAATGTACACATCACAATATTCCTCATTTATATAATTCCCCCCCATGTCACATGCAAAAAAGGGCAAGGTAGTTTTCTATATACTGTGACTCTAAAACCGCGATACAAACCGAACCGTGAGTAATTTAAACTTTTACACCACTAGTTAAAGGCACACTATGCAAGAATTGTACCTTAAAGGACAAGTTCGGTATTTTACACTTAAAGCCCTGTTTTAAGATCGTTTCTGATGAAATAGAACGGTTAAGATTGAAATTTGGACAAATGCTGCTGTCCCAAGAATTTTAGGTTTCTGTGTTAGCACGCCCCACCTCCACAATGGTTTCATAGGGGCACTGGAAGAATCATTCATAAAACGCATTAAACTTTAGTTTACAAAGACGTGAAACTCACCGAGTGGTCTGGGGTGTTCACTGATATGCTCACACAAAAATCGCTGCAAAAGATGCTTTCCAACAGGTGTTTTAACATTCATTGTAAAACTGTGTTCCTATTTTTCCAAACGCCTCACAACCGGACATTCTTCCGTTGAGAGCTTGAATAGACACTCCAGCCCAGTTGGTGGCGATAATGCACCTTTGCCAATGTTTGGATAGCGTAGCCTACGATACCGCGACTGGAAGACTACAGAAATAATACAAACAACCCCATTTCCGTCGGCGGAGTAATAACGTACCTCACAGAACATCCAATACAAGTCAATGGAGTTGGACAAAAACTACGATAAAACCTGTTGGAAAGCATCGATTTTTGTGTGAGCATATCAGTGAACACCCCAGACCACTCGGTGAGTTTCACGTCTTTGTAAACTAAAGTTTAATGCGTTTTATGAATGATTCTTCCAGTGCCCCTATGAAACCATTGTGGAGGTGGGGGGTGCTAACACAGAAACCTAAAATTCTCGGGACAGCAGCATTTGTCCAAATTTCAATCTTAACCGTTCTATTTCATCAGAAACTATCTTAAAACAGGGCTTTAAGTGTAAAATTCCAAACTTGTTCTTTAATATAACAGCTTCAAAGTCATTTCGGTGGTAAACAAACTCATAGTAGGACGAATCATCCTGGTAGTAAAGCTTGGGGGAGGACTTGCAAACTATTGTGATAAATTGCAATAATCATGTCTAACGACATCATAACGGCCAATGTTATGAAATAATGTGACGTACATGTAACTTTATTGATGTCATCTGTCATTTTGTAATGTTTACATTACACACACAAAAAAAAAAACACAAAGGAAATTATATAATAGACCTAGGCTATTTACTTATTTAGCTGCAACCATGTAAAAACATTAGCCATCAAACGAAGTAGGCTACTTTAACGTTATTACTATAAAGTAGGCTAAGGCTTGGCAACTTTATTATTACCATCTCTACCAACTCTATTACCATCATCAGTAGTTCATCTTCGATAGCACAATATATACAATTATGCAGTAGCCTAATATTTGTATGAAATCGTGAAACATTACCTGGTCAATGGACATCTTCAGAGTCTAGGAGGGGGATATCATGCCGTGAGTGCAGAGATGCTCTGCGTGAGTGGTATTTACGACAGTAACGTTAAATACAAGTACCCCACAACGACTTTAGGGGTCGCTGTTTGACAAAAACAGAATTCCTGCATAGTGTGCCTTTAATATGTACATAATAATAATAACTGTACATAATAAATATGTATTAAAGGCCCCCACTAATTATTCTAGAAATAAATTAATTCAACAAAGCTAACATCTTTTGCTACTTATTTTTGATGGTCCAAATGTATACTCTACATCAGGGGTCATCAACTATATTTGTCAGAGGGCCAGAATTTTACCAGACAGTCTCCTTGGGGGCCGGACCCTTAAATAAAAATTAAATAAAAAATAAAATTTTGGTATAACATTATGATTGATGTTTATTGTTAATACTTTTTCCATTTCATTACAAAACTGAAGGCCTTTATGAGTCAGGTTCCTATCACCTATACCACAGACAACCACCAGGGGTTATAGATATTTTGCCTCAACTCAATTAAGTCAATTTTACTTATAAAGCACTTGAAAAACAAACACAGAGGAAGTGACAGTAAAGGGTCTCTTAACAGAGGTAAAATGGCACTCTCAAAGGCTATGAAACGCAAAGTTGATATTGAAAACAGGTCCTTCAATGATGACTGGACTGAAAAGTACGCATTTATCATCCCAACCTTCTGGAATGCCTCACCAGTATGCCTAATTTGCAACGAAACTGTTGCTGTTGCAAAATAATACAATCTGCGCCGTCACCACCACACTAAACATTCAAATTTTAAGATTTCATATCCTGAGCAGTCAGAGGCGCGTCAGAGAAAAATCGCCGCACTGAAATCTGCCTACTCCCACGCAAGTGGCATTATTACTCGAACTTTAACTGATCAAGAGAGAGTAACGTATGGGCTGAAATATGTGCCACCAGAAACTGAATTTCAATAATTTATAATAATAATTGCATTGAAAAACTGAATTTGAATAACATTATTTGAAATTGTATTATTTAATTTGAATCATTGCATTGAAAAACTGAATCTGAATTGTATCATTTGAAATTGAATTTATTAGTTTGGAACTGAAGTCCAATAAAATTTGATCCTCACTGAAAATTAAACTCTCTATATATCTTCACATTCACTTATCACAATTCAGATTCAGTTCTCAAATTCAATTTCAAGTTACTGAGACAGACATCCTGGTAGTTGGAGGATGAAGGAAGAGCAATCGAGTGCAGATCGATAGATAGCGTTCATTGGCGCACAGGACTCCTCTTGGGCCAATCAACACCTACGTTTGTATGATTGATGTTTTGGGGCCGGTTATCCCAATCAAAGCAATCAAATAGCCGTGATCACGACTGGTTGCATACTGACGCTCGCTGGACGCTCAATCCAGCCAGCCGCGGTTGAACTGCGAGTATAATGCGTTGCCTATCACTCTCGCTGCAAGGAAATACATTGATTTCTTTTTCTGAATGTAATATCATGCATTTATTCTTTTGTATGATTGTCGTTTTAGAGAATTGTATCCCAATTAAAGCAGTCAAATGGCAGTGATCACGACTGGTTGCTTACTGACGTTACTGTTGCTGCCTGCCTCTCATTCTAACGAAATTAATCTAATTTGTATGGATACCGCTAGTTGTGACGATTTTAATTGTTGTGTAAAAAGTTATGTAATAATGTAGATGCAGAGTAGCCTATTAAAACGTGAATTAATCACAATGACATGAATCTTTGTCATTGCTTTGAGCATTTTCTGCGACAACAGGACAATACAGCAATGCTTTTTAATAATTCAATAAAAGAAAGCCAACTGAAACTGTAAAATCACGGAGTTATACTCGCAGTTCAACCGCGGCTGGCTGGATTGAGCGTCCAGCGAGCGTCAGTAAGCAACCAGTCGTGATCATGGCCATTTGACTGCTTTAATTGGGATAAAATGATCTGAAACGACAATCATACAAAAGAATAAATGCATAAGATTAAATTCATAAAAAGAAAACAATATATTTCCTTGCAGCAAGAGTGACAGGCAACGCGTTATAGCCTACTCGCAGTTCAACCGCGGCTGGCTAGATTGAGCGTCCAGCAAGCGTCAGTAAGCAACCAGTCGAGATCATGGCCATTTGACTTGGGATAACCGGCCCCAAAACATCAATCATACAAAATAACAATCATATCAACAGATGCATATTAAATGAGCTAGAGAGGGAGGAACACAAAGCACAAAAACTGCCAAAAATAAATGGTTTCTGAAACTTGCCAAGGCAGACTGCCAGCCAGCCACTGACAGGTCACATGTATGCCAGAACCCCCACTCCGAGTGAAAACGTAGGTGCTGATTGGCCCAAGAGGAGTCCTGTCCGCCAATGAACGCTATCTATCGATCTGCGCTCGATTGCTCTTCCTTCATCCTCCAACTACCAGGATGTCTGTCTCAGTAACTTGAAATTGAATTTGAGAACTGAATCTGAATTGTGATAAGTGAATGTGAAGATATATAGAGAGTTTAATTTTCAGTGAGGATCAAATTTTATTGGACTTCAGTTCCAAACGAATAAATTCAATTTCAAATGATACAATTCAGATTCAGTTTTCAATGCAATGATTCAAATTAAACAATACAATTTCAAATAATGTTATTCAAATTCAGTTTTTCAATGCAATTATTCAAGTTTAGCAATTCAAATTCAAATATAAATGACTGAAATTCAGTTTCTGGTGGCACATATTTCAGCCCATAGTAACGTGTGCATCCCTGCAGGCTGCTTGGGCGCTTTGCAGACATAACCGGCCTTTCACTGAAAGTGAGGTTTTAAAGGAGTGCATGATCACCGTTCTGGAGGAACTTGCCCCCGACAAATCAATGGACAGAATTACTGCATCTGTCAAACAAGTACCTCTATCTGCCTCAACTAATGCACGTCGTGTACACGTTTTGGTGGAGCAAGTTCAGCGAGCTGTCATTGACGGGGTCAAGGAAGCCAAATATATTTCGCTGGCTATTGATGAGTCCACTGACAACACGGATATCTCATAGTTGTGCGTTTTTGTCAGATACTATGATGGCAAAGATTTCCGAGAAGAGCTGCTGGCATTGCTTCCACTCGAGGACAACACCACTGCTGACATCATCTTTGGAAAACTGGAGGATTTTTTTAAAAGCCATGGATTGTCCCTGGATAAAATCAACCTGACAGTGACAGATGGTGCACCTGCCATGATTGGAAAAAATAAGGGTCTGGTGAGCAGAATAAAGACTGTCGCTCCTAAAACTAACGCACTCCATTGTATCATCCATCAAAGTGTGCTGTGCGCAAAGCTAAGTGGGGAGCTCAAAGAGGTGATGGAAAAAACAATGAAAATGATTAACCACATCAGAGGAACTTCAAGCACGCAGCACCGCCTGTTCCGCAAATTCGTGCTGGAATCCCAGGCTTCTCATGATGACCTGTTACTCCACAATGACGTGCGCTGGCTGAGTAAGGGCAAAGCACTGGAGCGCTTTGTTGAACTCCGTGCCCAAGTAGTGGATTTTTTAAAACAAAGTAAGTCCAAAGCGGCAGCTGACCATCTCCGCATCTTGCAAGATACATGTGGGATACATGTGCAACGTTGCATTTTTAACAGACATTGTCTCCCATTTAAATACACTTAATCTACAGCTGCAAGGAAAAGAAAAATCAGTGGTGGATTTGGTGGAAAAACTTGAAGCCTTTGGGAACAAACTTGATCTGTTCCACGCAGATTTGTTGTCAGGGAGGCTGCTGCACTTCAACACACTGAAGACGGTGGGAGAAGGCAACGTAACAGACAAGATGAAGATATTTATCACACAATTAAAAGACAACTTCTCTGCTAGATTTGATGACTTTTTTATTTCCAGGGATGTCATTGGATTTGTGCGTGACCCATTCACCATCACCCCAAGCGGAGAATTCTCCACAAACACGGTGAAAATGCTGCAGTTGGATGAGGCAGCCATTCAGAGAGAGCTGGCTGAAATTCAGGCCACAGGCGACATGAAGGCTGCTCTCAGTGGTGCTGAAAGCCTGAGCGCGTTTTGGATATCTTGTCCCGAGGTCTATGGCACATTGAAGACGCTGGCTATGTATGTGCTCACCATGTTCGGTTCAACCTACACCTGTGAGGCTGCGTTCTCCAAGATTAACTCGATTAAAACGCACGAGAGGAACCGTCTGTCAACCCAGTCTTTGGAGGACTGTTTGCGCATAAGTCTGACAGCGGCCAAGCCTGATGTGAAAAAGTTAGTGTCAGAGGGGAAATGTAACTTCAGCCATTGATTAATTAGTGTTATAGTAGTCCATTTCAGCCTTGTGATTTGATTTCGCTATAGCCCACTTAACGTTTTATTTGCTGTGCGAACAATATTTGTGACCTGTTTTGTTCTGGTTCCAGGCAATTTATTTACCATGCTATTTTAAATTGTGCCAGATCGTTTTTTCCTCCTTTTTTAGTCCTGAGGAGTTTGCTAGTTCCAAGCATGTTGTTGAGACTTTGAAATAAAAAACAAATGTTAAGTAAGGGCATGAGGAAAAGTTATGTTTTAAAAAAAACTGTGTGAAACAATAAATACAAAACAGTGTAACGAGTCTGTCCTCATTTTGGGGTGTAGCCTAAATAGAGTCATAAATGGTGGTGATTACTGAGAAGAGACTCAGTTGTTGCTGCTTTTAGTTGCTTTAATAGTGTAGAATAGGCCTACATATTTTCTCTTTGATCCTCACAATTTTGGAATCCAGTCGCGGGCCAGATCGAACGGCTTGGCGGGCCGCATTCGGCCCGCGGGCCGCCAGTTGATGATCACTGCTCTACATGTTTGACCATTTATGAACTATCATTTACTATGTTGTGTATGTGACTAATGTGCCCTACCATCACCATTCACATCTATGCAACCAATAACTAAATTACTAGTAGAGCCCAAATTTGCTTACAAGAGAACAAATTTCTTTATTGACCTAGTCAACTTAATTTTGCTCTCAAAATGCATCAGATTTGGTAGTACGTCTCTGCATATGCTCTGAGTTTGAGTTGCTTATAACGTTAATCTTGGAATTCAATTTGCGCTATTTCATCAGATTTGTAAGGTAAATCAATTACAAGCCTAGGCCTACACAGGAGAATACATTATCTTCCTAAATATGCAAACTGTTCATTGTGATTTAAACTTTTTTTGAAACCCTCACTCTGAGTTTGCATGTTTTGATGTCCACATATTCTAGTTCAAGAAATTACAGTGGCTGTAGCATTTCTATCATAAAGAAATGAACCAATATTAAGTGGACATTTGAATGAAATGTTGTTTGGTCAATAATAAACAAGGATCTGATCATTCTGTAAAGCGTGCCAAAAACAATCACTAGTCTGTTGGCGCCCTCTGCAGGCATTTGTTATAATACATAATGGACATAAGTTGATTGTTAATTATAATGTACTGTATATGACATTATGTATTTTAGCAGTGTTGTTCAATAAAACCATATGATTAATTGCTTTGGATACTTTATTTGAACCCATTATAATTGTCTCATTGTTATTATATGCATTTCAAGTCATTTTAAAGGCTATTGTTCACCTTAGGTCTATTTTTATTACCACCAAAAAAATTACTAATCGTTAAAATAAATAAACCAATTACTCGATTACCAAAAAAATCGTTAGTAACAACCCTAAATGTCTGTAATACTTCTATTCAGCAAGGACATTAAATTAATCAAAAGTGTCAGTAATTTCTTAAAAAAAAAAAAAAAAAAAAACTTACCGAATATGAATAAAAAGCCTTTAAGTATTTCTTCTTAAATAAATAGTGTTTTATGCTTTAAGTAGCATATTATTATATAGTTATATATTACATGATACTATTATTCAAGTAAACAGGTTATATTTTCACAGCACAGCCTATTTTGACAACTCTGTAGGGTTAGGAACATCTGCATTTTATGATTCCAATTCTGCTTATACATTCTGTGTCTTATCGATTCCCAGTTTCAATTCCAATATAAAAAAATAAGTCAAATTATTTATTCTGTCTTTTTGCAAAGCATTCTGTTGCAGCTGAAAAAAAAAAATCAGCAGCCTAAAGAATAACTAACTAAACTATACTAATATAAATTTCAAACATGAAGGACAAGTATATAGTCAGTAATACAAGAACAACAAATATGCAAATTAGCAATAGCACAAATAAAACTGAACAACGTTCAGAAATTAATCAAATGAAAAATAACATTACATTTTTATAAATAAAATAAATGAATCCTTTTTAAAGTTACAAAAGTTATTCAGTCAATATCAGCGAGTGATTTTCCTGTTCTTTTATTAACAGACATGATACAGCCGGCAGCCGGTTTATTAGCTTGCTGTCACTTTTAAGACCTAAAGCACAGATCCAATATACAGTTCCTCGCATTTTCAACTGTTTACGTTCACTAAGGACACAACCGAATGCATTTTACGAGGATATTTTGACAATTTTGTGAGCATTTGTTCGTTCAAGCACAAGAAGACACGAAAGAGAACTCAATTCAGTATTGTGCACTATATGAGAGGCTTTTTGTGGATGTGTCCAGCGCGAAAAACAGCGAGTGAGAACCGAATTGAGTACTCTTTTGCTGCTTCTTGTGCTTGGTTTAAAATGCGTACAGAAGCAGAATCAAAATATTAATTTTATAACAGTATCTGATTTTTTTTTTACTTTTAGTATATGAATATGTTAGGCTTAAGGTTATTAATAAGCTGGTGTGTTCCAAACCAATGACAACATTTTTATTTAGGAGAAATAAGCATTCAAAACTTAGTCCTTCACTTCCGCTAAAATGGATCACGGATTTTTATGAAGACACCTTGGACTTCAGCTTTGAAGACTCAAATTTTACTGTTTAATGTTATTTTTTAGTATTATTTTTCTTTATTCATTTTCATAATTTCAAAATGTATTTTGTTAAGTCAGAGTATGTTGTACATGAGTGCTGAGCAGAGATATGGGATGAGCTATATTTTGCTTAGAGGTATGTGTGCAATGTAACACGTTCACTGCACAGAGATGATCCGATGATGATACATTAAATGTGTACATGTTCTTTACAAGGAAAGGAATGTTCCAACTGATGCAATGTACCACTAATGTATACACAGAGGGATAGTGGATTGTACCATGTGTAAGCATGAGGTATACATTCAATTTCTAAACATAAGGCTTAAGCAACATGTTTTTCTACCTTACAAGGAAGTTGTAAGTTCCAGAGTGGTGTTTATAAGTTCAATCCTTACTGTATCACCCCAGAGAAGCATAAAGGCATGACAGGGTGAGAGGAAGGAGAAATAGAGGCATGAGAGGGTGATAGGAAAGAGAAACGTAGAGATGAGGGGGTGAGGGAGGAGAAACCATTTACAGCTGGCATGATGGGGTGAGAGGATAGAGAAATGGGGAACAGAGAAATCTGGAATGAAGACCTCACCTATAGCCTTATTCTTATATGCCTGTTTCTCTCTGTCTGACACATGATACATAATAAATAGAGATCTCTTGGCAAAGTAACTGGTGTAGCTTCTGTGATTCAACAATAATGGTGAAAGCAAGATTTTCAAATCTGCAAGCTTCTCATCACATCTTCTGTCCAATCAAATGCTCTCTAGAATCTAAATGACTCAATTATTAATTTATTAAGACAGTCACTTGTCTCCACCTATTGATTTATTGTTTAAAGGTATCATTGATTTTATTATTTATTTTAACATTAATCTCATATTTTTACAGTTGTAATTTTACAGTGTAAATTAATTTAATGGATAACAGCCCTTTTTATTAAAACTGAATTTGATCAAATGTAAGAATTTGACATAAAACATATTTAGTAAGGTTTAATAAATTGTCCTTTATAAAGGTAAATAACGCCCTGGTGACCCCCTACAACAAATTACTTTGTAAACGTCACCTTTTTCACCACTTGTGAGTTTGCAGGTCTGTTTAATAGTTCAAAAAGTACAATAAATGTTCAAATTTTTTTAAAGAATTGTTGAAAGGTGTCTTAATAAATGCAACACGTTCCCAAAGTCATGTGAAATTATCGTGTTACATAATCGTGATTTCAATACTGACAAAAATAATCGTGATTATGTGTTAACCACATTTTCTACTGAGTGAGAGAGTAAATACTGCAGTAGATTGACTTAGAATGCCCTATTTTACTGTCAGGCATGAATATTGTAGAAAAAAAAATCCACACTAGTATTAATACAGGTTTGCAAGGCTGTTTACAAAGAGGTGCCAGCAGGAGGCACTTTAGGAGGGGCAGAAACAGCGGTTTCCTCAGTAACGGCTGTAAACAAAGCAGTGCAGTGCTCATAAACGCTGCTTTATCAGAAAAGATGAAGAAAAATTAAATCGAAATAACATCTAAACTTTTCTAAAGACCGTCAGTTCACTTCAGATACATTCATATAAAAACACCCGGGCCGCGTTTTGACTTTGTAACGTGCAGTGCTCACGTGACATTCAACATTGAGTGGCAATTGACATTCAACGATGTCAATGCCAAACACAAATAGATTTTCCAAAAGGCTGTGTTGATAATGTGAACACTGTAATATAATTTGACAGCTTTCAATTATAGTTTAACCCAGGGGCGGTTCTAAGGTCAGTGGATATTCGGGGCTTTAGCCCAAACTAAAATTGGGTATTTTTATTTTATTTAAAGGAATTAATTATAAAAGCAATTAAAGGGAATAAAGAAAAAGAAAGGCTTATTGTATTAGTGAAATAATTTAAACTATTTGCAAATAATATTTTATTTTTAAGTATGCATACATTCTCTCTACATGAATCAAGGAAATGTTAGCATATTTCCAATTTTAAAAAATCTGCCCCTGGTTTAACTTAACTATATTCAATGCCACACTTCGTAACACAGCTGTGCCCTAACCACAGGGCAACAGTGAAAGCGATCGTCTCAAACAATGCCGAGTTCCGATGGTTGTTAAAGGGACATACACCATATTGCGGTATATTAAAAATTAATTTCATAACAAAAATAAACATTGGTATTCGGTATGAACAGGTATACCGCCCAGCACTAGTTCGGTTGCTCGAGTTTTATTCACACAACAGCGCTCAGATTCGCTTCCATTATGCGGTCAAGTACCGCTCTGCTTGCAGTCTGTGAGGTAAACTGAACGCTATTGGCTATTTGAAAAGGGGAAGGAGCCATTCAATATGTCCCACCTTAGCTTCCTGTTTCAGAGGAAATAACGTCAACGTATCATACAAAGCTGTGCGTTCCAAGGCACTACAGTAGGCCTTTAAGTGTCCGATACCAGAATTGGAATCGATTTTCGATTCCCAACCCTACAACTCTGTTTTTCATTTTGCTTTTGATTTAACTGATTCAAACTTTTTTTTGACATGCCTTGAAAATAATACCATTACTCACACTTCTTCAGAGGAGGAGTCTTGGTCTGCTTTCATACCCTCTGACAGACTGCCTTTGAACTTGTCTTCATCTCGGCCCCGCCTCTTCCTCCTCCTCTCACGATCTCTGGAGGTGGATCGTCGTAGTCTGGAACGGAAAAACCGATCCCTATCAGCAGACCTGCCAAAACAGAACAGTACATTACACAATTATCTTACAGCACTACCAGATTGGACTGGGTTACACTGACAAAAACTACAGTTCAAGATAGTATTTCTCACAGTGTCTCACCTGCGTCTTAGGGGTGATCGACTTCGCCTTCTGGGGGAGGATCGAGACTGTCGCCGTGGTGATACAGACCTACGTCTGAGTGGTGAGCGGCTCACTCTGCGCCGAGCTGGACTTGTTTCCCGTGATCTCCCAAGTCCATCCACACGAGGACGCTTCCTAAGAGACATTTAAACATTTGCCAGATCAGTTATTTTATAATAGGTCGCAAGCAGGAGTAATAAGCATACATATAAAATTCACCTTAAATATTCAAATCTTAATGTCTATTATTCTGACCCTAGGTAAGTAATAACTTCAAGACGTGTATGAATTTTACTTTAACCCCAGGCTCTTTCAGTGTGGACTCTACCTTTTAATAGTGTACAAGAAATTTTAGAAACTGCCTAGAACCAAACAATTAGGTTCCCTCAATGGTACAATCTACTCAACAGAGAGATTCCCAGTGACTGGCGAGTCCTTCACCTTGATATCAAACCTAAAAATAGCTCTGATCAGGGTTTAACAGTGATCTGGATCTGTAGTTTGTCTCAATTGCCACAGAATTGCTTTTCATAAAATATCTTATGTGAAGACAAATTAAGTATCATAAAAAAATCGTTGATTTATTTGATTAATATGATTAATAACTGTGATTATCTGTTTAACCATTATAGTGCAGCCCTAGCACGACTGACTTTCTTCTGTGTAACACAAAAGATGTTCCAAAAAACACTGAACCCTTACTGACATTCTATCACAGTTTTTCAAAAGATCTTCTTTCGTATCCCACAGAAGAAAGTAATGTCTGGAACAATATGAGGGTAAGTAAATTATGACAAAATGTTATTTTTTGGGGTAATTTTCCCCTCTATAGAAGGTGTACTGATGCGTACCTGGAAGGGGAATCTCTCCGGCGCTCATTTGAGCGGCTTCGTGCTCTTCGAGTGGCTGGTGATCTGTTCCTAGATGGTGAGTGGCTCAGTTTGGAGCTCCGGTCCACAGAACCTGAGGGGGGCTGCAGAGCAGAGTTGGACTGGCGGTCCCTGTGGCGAGGGGAGGAACTGCGTCGGCGTTGAGGGCTGAGAGCTCGGCGTAGATGAGGCGACCGATTCTCTTTCCCAGAGGAGGTGTCTTTGGATGGAGACTTTCCTGGCCTCTTTTCTCTGTCAGTCTCCGATCGACCTACCCGGGCATCTTTAGAACGAGATCGTCTATCTTGCGACCGGCTCTTGCGCCCTCGTGAGCCTGATCTCTGCCTGACTTGTTCCCGCTTATCTTCTGTACGGGGAGGAGAACGTCGATCGGAATGTCCCTTCTGGTCTGGTTTTCTCTCTGCAGAGCATCTCCTCGTAGATGGGGACTGGGACCTTCTTCCGCGCTCCCTGGATTTGTCCCTGCTCCGGGAGCGTTTTTTCTCTTTGGACTTGCTATGCTCCTTAACGGTCTCTTTCGCATTTTTGGTCGTTCGTTCAACCTTAGCGTCCCTCCCGGCTCTCTCTCGGGAACGACTGCGTCGTTTAGTGCTTGGTTTGTTGGTGTCTGTTGAGTCCCGTCTGGATCTACCCCCCCTGCTAATCTGGTCTTTAGGTGAGCGGGTTCTGCCCCCACTACCTCTTTGCCGTTGCTCCCCATTACGTGTCCTCTGCCCCTCTCCATCCTCTTCAGAGCCAGAATTGTAACCCTGTAGAATTAGGCCCATTCCTGACTGAACTTTCCCCTCCATCAGCTGGCTGTCCAGCTCAGCTTTAATCAGTGCTCTTTGTTTCTCCAGATCTTCAAGAAGCGCCTTGTCATCCAGGGCTGCATTGCCCAGTGAAGGGGAGCCATCCTCGGCCCTCCCCTTGATGGCCACAGACGGCAAGGAGGACGGCTCCTCTTTGCGCCTGTGCTTCTTATGTTTGTGTCTATGTTTTCGTTTGCGATCCTTATCTTCCTCAGACGCATGTTTGTGTTTTTTGTGCTTGCTACGGTGTTTGTGTTTCTTTTTCTTGTGTTTGCTGCCGCTGCTGCTGTGATGTTTAGGACCGCTTTCTTGCTTCTCCCCATTCACCTCCGCTTCCTCCTCACCCTCCTCTTCATCCTCTCCAGACATGTCACCATTTTCATCCTCATTCCCGCTCTTCTCTGGACTCTCCAACTCCTCTGACCTGTATATATGAACAACACAAACATATTAACAGGCAGAATCAGTCAATCTTGAATGTAAAAAGAAACAAGGGTCAGTCATTTATGCAAGATTTCAGTTTTTCCTTGTAATAGTCGTTTTAAACACAATGTTTCTTTAAATGCACTTTTCTGTTGCGTTTATTATATTTCGGCACCAAACAACATGCTGAGGTTTTGTTATGTTTCGTCAAGGCAACACAGTGTTCTTCACAAGGACACAAATGCTGAGCATATAACTCCCCAGCAAATGTATATAACGCTAAATAGGTATGTTAATGTGCTTAGGAATAGGACTGGTGATAAATTATACTACATTAATGGTTTAACTGACAGTAATTTTGTAAATACGGAGAGATAACTAACAAACGGAGCATGTCAAGACTAACTACGGATAGGATACCTTACGAAATAAGCTACCCATATAAATACTTAAATTCAAAGAACGTGGTAGAACTAGGTGGTAGGATGTGGTAACCTAAGGCTTTTAAAACTGAGAACTTCACAGAACCAACTGAAATAATTTTAAACAAATTAATCTTGAAAACTGTCTGCTTGAGAGAATTTAGCACTAGCATGCTAACACTAGCCGGATATGAAAACAGATATCAAAACCCTCATAGTTCACTATGAGAAAAACCCAACCCAAACAAAACCTGTCCCTTTTCTCTGAACACCCTCATCTAGGCTCTAAAATGCGTTGTTGGTGGGGTTAAACTACGCACGTGCTCTTACCCGTTATTCAGCCTCTTGCTCTGTAAATCCATTTCCACGTCGGCCATTTTGTTTCAACAGCGGCCCGCTGTGTTATTCTTCAGCAGTGCGATTATGAGGAGGAACAGAGCGCTGAGGAGCGCTTGTGCTACCTAGTGTCTGCATTAACAACTGCAGATAATTTATATGAATTTATAACAGGAAATGTATTCCTGTAAAAATGGTACAAAAAAGAATTAACCGTTGCTTTACTTGGCTATTTAATTTTTAAATGGTCCTGCTGTGTTACAAAAAGTACAAATATTCCATGTAGTATCAATTAATATGAGGCTACAAAAGATGCATTCATAATAATTATAATTATACAATAATTAACGAAATTTGATTTGAAATAGTGTAAAATGTATATCTCATGTTTACAGATCTGTTCTGTTCTTTGTTCTGCCCCCTTGATGTCACAAGTGTTGCTGGTATTGTCCAAAAATAGTAACTTTGTTTTTTGTTTTTTCCCCCATGCACCTTGTTGATCATGTGAAGCTGAACAATTACACACCATTTCCAGAGTAGGCTATATCATGTTACACTGCATTTGAGTTGCACTATGCAAAATAACATAACTTTCAGAACAACATGGATTGCTTCTGCAATGTCAGTCCAAGATTGTATTGTTTGCATTTGCAGCTTGTGAATGAAAGATGCATATAAATCTGGATTTTTCATAAAAAAAAAAAGCTTTCATTACGTTCCTCTGATCAAGAATCTCTTCAGAATGATACTTTATTGCACTGCACATGGATGTTAGAACTGTTGTGAAGCATTAACTCATGAGCTCATTGGCAGAGAAAACAGTATTGCATTATAAACGGCCATATTAAATATTTAAGCACCGTTTAGTAGCCTATTACTCACTAATATTGTGTTTTACTGTAACTACTTTAAAACAATAATAGCAAATTGTGTCCTTAATGCATTTTTTTTAAGCATAAAGGCACATTTCAGAGACCAGCAAAGACAAGCATTTTATACATATTTTTTATTAAAACCATACAAACATTTTGTTGTAATCTGATATAAAAATGAATAATGAGACTTTGTTCCCAGTCTAATGGTGCTAGGCACCACAACTCCATTTTGATCTCTCTGTTTAATGAGAGGGCACAGGGATTCCTGCTTTATAGAGTAGGATACTTATGCTAACTGACCCCTGATGCCACCTAAACTCTTGACTACCTTTTACAGAATGAATATGTATTTACAAGCATGAAAAAAATAAAAAATAATAATAGTTATTTTTTTAAAAACAACAGCAAAGCAACCAAAATTGTTTATACATGTTACATCTCAATGCCCAACCAACAGAATACAATTTTTAATGTTTCATGTAACATGTAAAGTCATAGGACTTTTTCCATACACAATATATTTTTTGGCAGTGATTATTTTGTATGGAAAGGCATTAATAAGGCACATACCTTAGGCTCAAACCCTTTAGTCCTTTCATTTGGGAATGGGTCATACCACTTTTATGTTCAAAACACTGATACACAACTACATAAAAAGTTCAAATAACTGTACAAAAACAAACAGAACCTAATTATCAGAGTACACATTTTAAAAAGCTGTACATATGCAGTTTAGAAACTGCAGGGTAGTTTTAATACTGCTGAAAAGTCTTTTAGCTCTTGTAGTGGAGCTTGATGTATCTTGGTGTTTATAAGTCTTAATTTCGCTAATTAAATCATAAATGGGTAGGTAAAAACAGGTTGATCTAAACAGCATACATGATATCTCACTATAGATGCACACAGCACACAACTGAGACAAAGAAACAAATAAAATTACTGATATATTTAGATAAATTTAAACATGAATTGACACAGATGCTTTCAACACCCTTTGGCCACAAATTAAAAAATCTTTGTGCAGTAAGTACGTTGAGATTGACTAAAATGACCACAATGTTTTTTCCACAATTGTCACATAATGCACTGCCTAACGTCAGCACCAGTCATTTACAATATGATCAAAATGATGATATTTACAATATAAAAAAGAAAAAAAAATGTAAATTTATTTACAAAGATACAATTAATATAATCAAGATACTGAGTTATCAGCTCTTTGTTAGCATTCAGCTCTCAGTTAGCATTCTGCTCCACACTTATACAACACAATGGTCCCTCTTACTTGCCATGTTGGAAAAAATTTGATCAAAACAACATTTGGTACTTAAGAAATCACTGAAACATCATTGATTTAAGACACTTAAAAAGACAATTAGAATAATCAAAACATGACACTTGGGCTTGTTAAGAGTTATATTTGACCCTGTCTTGACCTGTTGACAGTTAAGTCTGTCTGTATTCAATACTGTTTTGGAAGTATGCAATACACTCTAAAATAAAGGTACACAATACATGAGTTAACCTACTCAGTTTAGTGGACACTGAGTACACTTGATGAGAAAAATAGCATGCACTTTTAGCAACAGTGTACAAAAAAAACATAAAGCATCAACTACACATAGAATTCTTTTTCAATGTGATGGAAAGTGTCTCCTGTCATCATTATATGTATAAAAGAAAAAATAGCTTCTATATATGTATCTTTATTGGTCATTGCCTCTAGGGCGATGAGACAGCTTTAAAGTAGATTGTAAACTCTTTGTCAACATCACCTATTAAACTATTTTAATGAGTATAAAGTAATTACTTTTTTTCTCATACTACATTTAAACATTACATGCATTTGTCTGTTATATTTATCTTACCTATAACATAGTTACGATTTTATTTTTTATTTTTTGGAGGAGGAGTTCACAGACTACTGCATAATAGCCAGAAATTTACTCTCTTCTGCAAGGGTGGTAAGGAGGGAGCTCATGTCACCTATAGCCATGTTGTTAGTGCCTGGATGCATGCTGTGAAATGAAGCAGAAACACGAGGAGTCGTCAGTTGAGAGGAAGTCCGAGACAGACCCTGGAGAAAACTAGGACTGATTATGTCAGATACCACACTACCCTGCTCAAAGCCATCGTCAAGGATGGAACAAATATCTAAACCCATATTATCTAGGGCACCTGGGCTTCCTTCTACCGTGCTGGTAACCTGATCAACCCCAGGGAACAGAAGAGCCTGAGAAGGTGTTTCTGTCTCTTCTGTCAAGGACTCCATTAGACATGACTGTGCTATGTTGTGAGAAGATGAAGTTTTGGACTCTATTGTGTCAAAACACTCAGCAATAAACACCGGCTGTTGTTGCTGAAAGGAAGAGCAAGAGCTAGTTTGAAGATGATCATCTGCCTCAAGTTTCAGCCCTGAAACCTGATTTGTAAGGGAGCAATTGGTGCCATTTCCATTTCTTAAGCTTTGCTGCAGACATGAATGTGCATTTTGACTGTTGCTTACATGCTGAGTGGAGTAGAACTGTGGGTGATATAAGCCTCTACAGGTGTTTACACTATACAGCCTGTTTACAGGTGGGTGGGTCATAGGAGGCTGGGGCTGGTGAGGCAGTAGTGTTGACGGGGACAAGCTGCAGTTTGCTTGTCTTTGCAACAAAAGGTTACTGCTGATTTGATGTGTTGTGTGATTTTGCTGGAGGTGAGTTTGGGATATAGTTGTCTGCTGGGCACTGCTAGGGCGGATGGGGCCCAAATAGATGTGAGAGAAGTCTGGTCGACCAAAGTTATTGTGCCTTGATTCCAGTTGGGATGTTGAGGAAGACTCAATCTTAATGTCTGGATTAATCTTGGACTGCTGTTGGGCTGGTTTTGCAATTTGTTGATGCTGCTCTGGATGTCTGCACCTGTAACTCATACCTGTCATGTGTTGAACACAGTCTCTATGAAGACTTAAGTGTTGATCTATGAAATCTGTATGCAGTTGTTGCTGCACAATCATGTTTCCAAATCGACTAAAGGGGTTGCTCACAATGCCACTCTGGTCTGACGATCTTTCGCACCTCTGAGATTGCTGCCTGGGTGGAGTAAAATCAGCACTACCAGAGCTCACTTCATTCCACTGGATAGGCATTACATCTTTACTAGTGTCTTCCCCTTCAGCCTCTTCCTGTTGCTGTTGTGGGCTGAGGAAGTTCTGGACATCTGGAATACCCTGGTTAAAACTGGATCTATGGGGACTGGAATCACTGCTATGGTTGTCAGCTGATTCCTGATGTTGAGAATGGAGATACTGTACCAAATCATCCGGTAGGATGACTTCATTGACATGTAACAAAAGACCATCCTGGTCCATGGCCAATTCCTCAAGTGCTGATTGCTCCATGATGCTAGGAGGGCATGGAGAGTGTAGACTCTTCTGAAAGCTACCTACTTGGCAGGTGTAGTTCTGCAGACTTAGACTGTGATCTTCTCCATCTGAGTAATGATTACTAGCAAGATGGGGTAATGAATTCATGTTATTTAGACTGCTAAAACGCTGTACCTGTGGTAAGCCGAAAGCACTAGGGTCCCGTGGACGCACAGGGTCACTGGCTCTTCGATCGCTATTCCCTGGACCTTCACCAGGGTACAGTCCTCTCTGTTGATACACAGCTTGACTGCCTTGTAAGTTGTGCATACCATCACTACAGCGACGTGGCCTGACCAGTGGTGGTAGTGTAAGCTGGCCTGTGTTCTGTCCATCTCCCAGAAAAGTCAGGCGAGTCTTTAGACTCATTTGCTCCATGTTGGGCAAGGGTGTGGGAGGAGGCCCACCTGTAGCAGCTGCATATTTGGCCTTCAGGTGATAGTGTTGAGCTGGAGTGAGGTTCAAACCACCTCTTGCTCCCATCCCAGTTCCTCCGATACCTCCACTTCCACCACCCCAGCTTCCACTGTACATCATCCCAACTGAACTTCCTCCTCCACCTCCACATTGGCTGGCTTCACTAGAGCGTCGGGAGGCATCAGTGGAGATAGGGTCATACGAATCAGTGGCACTGAGATTGTGGATACGCCGATGATGGCTGTGCTCAGACTGCGAGGCCTGGCTAGATCGGCGGCTGGAGAAGCAGGGAGAAATGCCAGAGGAGCGACGACTGCTGCTTAGGTAGGCCGAGCTGGTGTTGCTACCACTGCTGTCCCGCCGTTCATGCAGCAAACTCAAAACTGTCAGCTCTGTGTTGGACGGCTCAGGACGTGGAGAAAGTTGGGGCACCCCCACAGAACTACTCCTACCAAGGCATGAACCTAATAATGAGAGATACTCTTGTTAGGAGAGGTTGAATGTTATCATTATTATGCCATTATAGTCATATTTAGACATAAATGGGTAAGTTCACCCAAAAAGAAAACTTCTGTCATCATGTACTCACCCTCACATCATTCCAAACCTTCAAAATATCTTCTTTTATGTTCCACAGAAGAAGAACAAGTCATGTAAACGACATAAGGGTGATGACAGAAGTTTCATTTTTGGATAAATTAATCCTTTAATTTTAAAAGATTATGAGAACACCTGGTGGTCTGCACTTAAATTTGTAGAGTTTGGTATGTTGACAAAGCTCTGAAAGTAAGACTTACCCTTTCCTGTGAGGAAAGGCAGGGCCTGGCCTTTAGGGGGTGGTGTTGGGGACAGATGTCCTAGCCTAGGCACAGCTCCATTCACCTGCCTTAACCTCTCCATCTTAACATGTTCCATCCAGCGTAGGGGCCGTCCTACACTTCGGCTTGTCTGCAAAGCTAGTGTTGCCGTTGTGGCTGTTGCAGTGGATACTGTAGAGTCCATAATGGGGGCATCCTCCTCCTCTCCCTCTCCTTCCTCCTCCTCTTCCTCCTCTTCTTTTTCCTGGTCCTCAAGCACTGCCACCTCCCCCAAAAGCCCAATGCTGTTTACAGCAAGCTGGACTCCACGGCCGATATGGGGGCCGTTGGTGGACTGGTCACTGCCGCATGAAGACTGACTGCCAGGGCTTGGCTGAGACGTCTACGAGAGGAAGAAAGAAGAGAACATATTTTTAAAATTTTACATTTATGACAAAAATTTAACAATCCTGATATTTTGGCACATTTTCTACAGGTGAAACAGAAGAATGCAATGAGAAGAATGAAATGCAATGTTGAGAAAATTTCTCGCACTCAGCCATATAACAAGACCTATTAGAGCAGATGTCTTCACCCCTGTCCCTGGAGACCACTGTCCTGCAAAGTTTATTTCCAACCTGCTTCAACACACCTGCCTGTAATTTCCCGAAGACCTTAATTATCTGGTTTATCTGGTGTGTTTGATTAGGATTGGAGCTAAACTCTCCAGGACAGTGGGTCTCCTGGAGCAGGGTTGAAGACTTCTGTAAGAGTATATGGTTAATGTGAGCAATAATTCTACACAATTTTTTAATCAGTTTACATAAAACTGTATTTGAATCACTTTCATCTCTACATCAGCATGGAATGTAAACTAAGACTATGTTTACACGGAAACGATCTGAAGAGAAAACGCAAAAGTGGCGTTGCGTTATCACTTTTTATTCTGTGTTTAGACGAGCGTTTTGGGGGGGGAAATCCGCGTGCATATGGTGACGCAAAAGTGTGTGAAATTCGATGAAGTATGCACTCCAGGCGGCTAGGTGGCAATGTGAAGCACTGCCACACAACAACACCAATATCTGAGAATATTTTGTACAACTGCTGAAAAGACTCTTGTACGTATATCAGAGCTGCTAGGGCAACTTGAAGGTCCGACGTATGGAAATAATCCGACATGTTGGTTGTTATTTTCCTGTACTGGCGCATGCCTGTGACGTAAACGCGTACGCGACGAGAGCTACCGTGAGCAGATTTGCGTTTTTACCCTTTAGACGGGAACGAGTGGAGCGTTTTTAAGCCCCCAAAACTCCATCGGCGTGTAAACGAAAGGCACATCCGATAAAATATTTTTACGTTTTCACCCGGAATCGTTCTCGTGTAAACATTGCCTTAAGTGAATCACAGTCGTGTGAGAGACAGGTTCCCTCATGCTCACCAGCTGCCAATGTCAGAACTAAATGACCAACAGCGGGAGTAGAGGTAAGCTTGTTTGCCCCATTTTCAGAAAACAGGGCACATGAACAATGGTCTCCCTGTAGAGCTGTTGGGTCCTAATTAGGTTGTTTTTTTGTGCGTGTTACAAATGGATAATGGCTGCTAAAGAATTGGGTGTCTTGTTAGTAGTGGTGTAAGAAAGCTTGTACTTTTCTTTGCGATTTGAGATTGCGTTTTCTCAACCTAAAGCTGAACAAAGATCCAGAACACAATGAAACCAAAAGTGCAGTCACAGCTCACTGATTTAAAACAGAAACAGAGTTCCAGAGCCAAATGCATAAACAGTTACTAGAGGTAGCTTTGTCATGCAAGCTGATATAATACTCATGTGACCATAGGCAACAATATTATGACAACAAATGCACCATGCTTTAAATAAAAAATATATATATATTGTTACATTCAGCGTTAAAATATGTAGGAGATGACATGATGCTGTTGACCGATGACTGAATGAATAGCCAAAATTGATCCAGATGGCCCTGACTTCAAATGATAGAATGAGAAATAAAAAGAGAAAAGATCACACCTATAATAACATCACCATTCTCACCTGATCACCCACTGTCCTTATTAAGAGAGGAAAAGTAATGCGTGTGGTAGTGGACAAAAAAGATATTCAGTTATTTATTTGCACATGCAAGGCAAAATGTAGCTGGGTGTAAGCAAGTATTAGCTGAGCAGCTATGAAACAGGGAATGGAAGGGGTAAAGACATCAGTTTTGGAGTAAACATTTGTAAGACAAAGGCCACATACACACTGCAGCTAATTTGGTTGTCACTTCACCTCTTTAATGCTTAATCCTGTTATGTATACGCACATAGTTCAGAAATTTACAGGAGTGACAACTGCATTCTACAACCGAATTAACTCCCGAAAAAATGCAGGTAGTGACAACACTTCTACGCAGTGTGTACGTAACCGAACAACTAGTTTTTAATGACATATCTAAATGCACATCAGAGATATTTCTCTCTTCTGTATGCGCTCTGCAAAAAATCACAGAGAAAGAGGTACTAGGCTTGACTCATTCATGTTGCCAGATCTTGCTAAACAATAGCAGACATGAATAAGCCTATAATAAACCAAAATAAATCCAAATGCTTTATATTGGAAATAAGGCCTCTGTTGACAGTGTTTTAGTTCAAATTTAAAAACACAGCGATTCTTTGGTTACTGTAATATTAATTTGTTCAAATAAAGCGGATACCAAACATGTGAGATGCCAGAACATTACTATGGTTACCACGGTGTTAAACATCACAGGAGTGTGTTCTGTACACACACAGAATGATAATTTAGGGGATTCACTCGTGTATTTAAATATAGGAATGCTCCTGAAACTTTCTAGTTTGTACATGGCCAAAAGGACATAAAAGGTTAGATTTCAGTTTATTTATTTGACATTTTTGGAGATGAAACTTTAGCATAAGTATAGCAAACCATTACTTTTTGTTCCTTTTTATTTTTTCTTACATGGAAGGAAGCTTACCATGGGCTTTTCTGTTTTGATTGACTTGACTTGTAGACATTCATCCTGTTTCGAGGTAGCATGGTTATACTCCCTTTGGTCCGTGATCGCTCCGAGAGGCAGTTGTCCTGGTGACCGGCTTTGTCCATTACCTCCAGGTTCTCGTGGCTGAGGTGGGGGTCGTGGGTATGTATCCCCACGCTGTTTCTTGGTGACGTGGGCTTCAGGACCATGTACAGTCTTAACATGTTTCCGTAAAGAGCTGGGGTCAGTGTATCGCTTAGTGCAACCAGGGATTTTACAGACATAGGGTTTCTAAGATAAGTAAAGAGAGAGGGTGCATCGGCATCATACAGAAATATTCAACTTAAAACAACTTAAAGTCAACATGAATGGTATAGTCACAACCCATTCTACATCAGAGATGTGATGTATTTTGAGTAAAAAGAATATTCAGTGAGAAAATTATGTAAGATGGGACCTCATTTTATCCATCAAGAATTTATCGCATTATGAGAAGAGCTAGCTGGTCGTGATCGCTATATGAAATGAAGTTGGGTGGGCTGAAAAATAAAATGGCATGGTGATGTCAGCGAAAATTGAAAGTTGTTTCAGAGGTGGATCAATAGGTGAATTTTTCAATAGGTGAATTTTTCAATTTTTCATCAATAGGTGAATCTGGTACATAAGACCAGGAACATAAGAAGAAAGTAAATAGGGTCAATTTTGATTTCATGTTGACTAATTTATACTTGTCCAAACCTGACAGTGTTAGAAACAGGCATTTTGCTTGGTACACTCATGTGTGTGAATTTACCTCATTGGAGTGTGTGCGATTCTGGTGTTTGGCTCGGTCAGACGCATTAGAAAACGCTTTGTTGCAACCTTCATGTTCACACACATATGGCTTCTCTCCTGTGTGTGACCGCAAATGTGTCTTCAGATTCTCTAGTCTGGAGTAGGCCTTTGAACAGCCTTCAAACTAACAGAGAAAAGAACACAGTTGCATTGATTTGTTCTAGACAGGCCAAGGCTTTTGCAGCAGGTAGGTTCGTAGACAAAGCTTTTAAAACCAAATAAATACCAAATGTATTTAATGTAATTCTCACCGTGCATTTATGAGGCTTCTCTCCTGTATGTCTGCGCATGTGCACCACCAGCATGTACTGGGCCTTAAAGGGTTTTTGCTCTCTTGAACATTCCTCCCAGCGACACACAAACTCCTTCTTTTCTCCATGGATATGGTCATTATTTATGTGCTGTGAGAGGAAGAGAAGCTCAAAGTTCATGTTAATGAATAATATGATATATAGTATGAAACATTTACCAGGAAAAAAATCTTTTCCTTATGTCTACTTTAACAAGAGTTGTATATTTAAAAATATGAGTTTACATCTATTAATGTTTTACATGTTAGATTGAATGTACTTATTACTATTAACATCTACTTTGTATGCAATGCAATTACATTGTTGTGCCACTAGAGGGCTTCAGGATCACACAATTGATGCTTTAATAACTGCTCATCAATTGCTTAACCACTGCAAGCACAGAGTACACTGTATTCATTTTACTCAAAACAATAAATATCTATGTAATATCTTCTAGAAGAGATTCTTCATCATAAAACTAGGGGTTACAAGATTATGGTGTCTCATTCTCTATTGGTCAACAGCAGCAGTCTTTAAAGGCCATGTTGCAGGTTAACCACCACTGTCGATTAATGGGTACATATTAATCACTCAAGATATGTATATCATTTTTAAAATGTCTCAAAAATGGTCTTAAAGACCAGTTTTTTACGTTTTTGGTATTAACGTTTTTTTTTACGCAATTCGGTGATGACGTCACGTTGGGAAGAAGTGGAGGAAAGGTAGCCTCAGCCTAGTATTAGAACTATGGCGACTGATTGGGATGAGGAAGAGGTGGCAAGAGCCAACATGTATGATGGCCCGCAGCCGTATAATTTCGAACCTGCCAGACGTGAGAGGGCAAATGAGGAATTGCCAAGAACTGATGGGCGTCAAAGCCAATTAAATGCATGGTCCGAGGAGAATGAGTGGAGAGTTGGTGAAGTGTCCTGGTGATTTGCTATCATTTAGCAACGCAGCAATGAGCACTGGAGCTAGTCTACGAGCAGCAGTGCACAATAACGACACATTTTTTTTTTACTGTCATTGAATAGCACCGAGTGAAAAATCAACGTTTTCTTTATATCTAGTGGCAGTGATCATGACGTTAGTTCAGATAAGTACCGGTAACCTTTGTCACAGTGTCGTAGTACTGGTAAACTTTGTCTTTGTAATCTAGAAATAGAAGGCATCATGCTAGCTATATGGGCGTTTTTAAGCGTTTATCTCTTCCTCCGGTGAAAATGTTGTTGCAAACGTAGCTGCCCCTTGTCTGTCGCTGTGTTTGGCATGTGCTTGTGTGGGTGGTATAGAGAGAGATAGGCAGACAGCCAGATAGCATAACGTTAGCATAGATAGCTAGCAGCTAGGTTAGATAGATAAATAGATAGAAATATATAGTAGGTAGATTGACAACGTACAGTTGGTCGCACGTCAGAGGCGCCCGCGCCATTGGATGTGCAGTTGCCGCATATACTGTAACGTTACTAGCCTATCTATCTATATATCTGTCTGTCTATCTATATATCTAGTCTATCTATCAATGTATTTATCTATTTATCTATAATCTGCGCTATCGGAACACTCTCGTCTACTACTCGTCTCTCTAGTCACTCTCAATGCTCTCAAGGTGGGCTTTGGTAAATTCTCTCCCCAAGGTGACGTAATGCAATGTATTGTGGGGGAAAGGAGAATCGTTGCAAACCGCTGTAAGATAGTACCTACTTTTTCGTATTATATTCCGTTTTGTGATACCCAACAACATAAAATACAATGGATAACAGTTCAAATGTTTATTAACAACAAGCAAATTGCACAAATTTGTTGAAAAATTAACCCTGCAACATGGCCTTTAAGGGAAATTTTAGAGAAGTTTGCAGAACTATCTGGATCTACATTGAAACGCAAGTTGAACATCAAAAGAAGCTACTCAGAAATCTACATGAGTTTGTCTTTTCCTTGTCTTTTGTCAGGATTTATGTGCAATTTGTATGGAAGCCCATTTCTGCACACATAATAAAAAAGTGCTTTTGTAAATCCTAAAATTTATGACATAAAAGTCATAATTATGGCATAAAAATTCTAAATGATGACATAGTAAGTACAGGATTAAAAGTCAGAATTATGAGATAAAACTTCAATTACCTCACGATTCAAAATTTTTTTCATAATTTTGACATCATCAAGATGTACTAAAGCGTGATTTTTTTTCTTATGTGGCATAAATGGGCTTCTATAGAAATGTATGATCAGTTAGTCCTGAACACTTAATTTCAATTACTTTAATTCTTACAATCAATTACTTTAACTGGAAAACAATGCTATATTTGTGTTGTATGTTTGTGAAAAGTAATTGTTATATTGTAATATGTTTATTGTAATGTAAAGTCATTCAGACTCTATGATTTTCTTTCTTTCTTTCTTTTTTTCTTTCTTTCTTTCTTTTACAAACTCCCTGCTTCTTACAATGATCTTTCTCATGTGTCAGTTTCCCCTTATCTTTCAATCTCTCTCTCTCTCTCTCTCTCTCTCTCTCTCTCTCTCTCTCTCTCTCATCTGTTCACTATGTTCAGACTGTTGTGAGTGATCATGGTTTGTGAGTCTCAGTGTCCGATTTAAATGGGATTTCAAATAAACCCCTGTCACCTCCCATCACTATAGGCCTATGGCCTATAGTTGACAAGTGCTGACAGTTGTGCTGCTGTGGCAACTTTTGAATCTAAGGTTTTAGAAGGGGTGGAGTGGAGGATGTGTTTGGGGGTGAAAGATATTGAAAGTTTGGTGAAAGCATTTCTAATGGCAGAGCTTTCAAACTGCAGCCCATCATCTTCATTCACCCCTCTTGTTGATACTGTCACCCCTGTCTTAACCAAACCAATTACTTCCTCTCACTCGCTGTCATTTGCCCCTTCTCTCTCCTACAAGCCATCAAATCCCTGTTGCGTTTCTTCTATCTTTCTCTCAACATGCTGCCTCCACCTCATTTTCTCTATGTAACCCCTTTTTTATTTGTCTGGCCATCTCTGTCATGCACACACGTGCAGCAAGGGAGTTGTGAAGGGCTGAAGGTTTCAGAGGAAAACACACTTTCACGTAAACCGCTGAGCGAATGAGGTCAACATCTGGCATCCACACAATGACAACAGTGTGCAGCACTTATGAGTGCTTTTCCTGTCCCGAAGCCATTTGATTTAAAAGGAACATCACAATATCCTGAACATAAGCGAGTGGGATTAACGCATTCCAAAGCAACTGAGCATCTCTGCAAGAGATAGAACGATCTCGTATGGAATACAGGGAAGAATATGCAAGAGCAAGACAGACAGACAAGCCAAGAGAGAAAGACAAAACATGAAAAGAAAGACAGCCTGAGTTGACTTCCCTTACATACAGAGTAGAAGAGGGGACAGACCAGACTGACAGCTGGAAGTCCAAGAAAAGGCAGAGTGAAAAGGCTTCTAAAAAAGAGTGAGAGGTGGCAGCAGAGACAGCGAGCAGAGCTCATCCTTTATTCCTCTTCATGACACAAAGGCGGCCTGCATCATAGTCCTCCCCGTCACCTCGCTGCAGTTACAGCAAAACTTTCACAGAGTTTGGTTGAGAAACATGCACATTTGTGTGTGAGCTGAATGAGTGTATATGTGCACACTCAATATTTGCACTTCTGCATCACTAGACGTCAAAGTCGGACTGTCATTCAGATTTTTCTTTTCGACAAAGAGTTGACCTTCAATCCCCTGTCTGGGTTGAGTTTATGTCAACTGATCACCATGAGAATGCCAGACCTTAATTGAGAATGTGTGTAACAAATTTCCATTCGTTTTAACATCTTCCATGAAAGGCTGTGTATGGAACTGCTTTCTTAAGTCCAAAGTATTCACTTTTGACACAAACACTTAGAGTGTAACCGAAAACATAGTCTTCTTAAAGTAACTCCATTTGATAGTGTGCTTGAACACTAGAAGTTGACACATGCACACTAAAAAGTGTAATTTTTGCCTTAAATTTTGTCCAGTGTCTGTGCTAGTTATGACCAAAAAAACAGTAACGAAGTACATTTACTTTAGTACTGTACTTTAGAATACTTTTTTTCTGTACTTTACTTGAGTATTATTTTTTCTGGAAACTTGTTACTTTAACTTCACTACATTTGAAAGACAAATATCGTACTTTTTACTCCACTACATTTCTGTTAAGGTCCTTGAGAAGAAAGTAATGTTAGTCAGGGCATGATTCTTTTGGTCATGTCTCTAAAACGTGATTGGATTTTTTTGCGGGTGACAGACATCCTATCAGTAATCCCTCTTGTCGGGTCACGTGTTGTGAAGTTCAGCGAATAGTAAGATTTTTCTCTACTAGTGATCTGTGAGAGACAGTATCGTTGTCACAACTAATGGTTTGAAAGTTTTGTTTTCATGGCAAATAAGTATTTCTGTTTTGCTCTTTGTTAAAGCAGTATGGCTGTTGGTCAGTTATACAGCTTTAATTTACAGACCACTTGATTCAAATGTGCATGAATCGATACACATAGATGTGTACTTCTTTTGTGGGGGTGGTAGGAGTGTTAAATAAAAAAAAAATGATTATGGCTGTCCTCTTTATCAATTCAGTTGTTTTATTTCTATAGGTTTTGTAACATTCTAAAAGCTCTTAATTTCCACAGATACTACTTACTGGTAGGTGTATTCACTAGGTTGCTTCAGAGGCATAATGTACTTTAACAATGCAACAATAATAAAACAATGCATTGAAATTTACTTTTTACTTTTAATAGTCAAGTATTTTTAAAAGCAAGTACTTCAGTACCTTTACTTAAGTAAAAATCGGTCTTTACGACTTTTACTTGTAATGGAGTAAAATTTGACCAGTAGTATCTGTGCTTTCACTCAAGTAAGGAAGTTGTGTACTTTGTCCACCTCTGCTCTGTACACATTTAAATGAGAGTTTCATGTACAGTATTTTTAAATTCCCTTACACAAGTGCTCATCAACGGGGTGTTTATTGTTGACAGGTCCGGCGGCCCGGGCCAGTGTTGCTACCTTGTGGTCAAACTAATTTCAGTCAGGACCACTCTGTTTGTAGAGGCTCTGAATGTTATTTGGTGGTAGGCTTCGCTCTGAAGGGTTCAGCTTCTGAGTTGTCCACAAGCAAACCTTGGTGAGGTTTTAACCGTCTAACAAGTTAATTATTAACTCCTGGTGGCTTGAGCCCATTTTTAAACAGACAAAGCCAAAACAATCTCTATTACTTTAATTTCCTATTATCACTGTAAAGCTGCTTTGAAATAGTCCATACTGTTAAAAGGGCTGTATAAATGAAGGTGACTTGACTTGACAAATAAACAAAATGTTTGAATATTTTTGTCCTTTTTATTCGATTCCCTTGGCCTGATTTACTTTAGCAATGTTCTTTTTTTGGGGTAGACTGTATGGCTTTTTGAAACAACTGAAATAATTGACGTGAAGTGATTTAGAAATGTAAAGCGGGTAAGACTTCATAATCAGCCAGTTAGAAACACCTTAGAGCATTTGTCAGTCAATCAGAATCAAGAATTTAACAGTGCGGCCATATAATATGAATAAATCACAACAGTCCTCAGTTGCCCTCTTAGCTTTTAAAGGGTGAGAATCAAAATTTACTACTCAATCAACTACTAATGTCTTCAGCCCATTAGTAGACTTAGTTTGTTAGTGATGTAAATACAGGAGTAATGTAATCAGACTGTATAATTTCCTAAAACAAGAGTGACAAGATTCCCACATCTACTGTATAAGCTCACAGGAAACTTTACTATTTATTTGTATATTTTTAAATATTTGTGGGAAAATCTGAGAAAAATAGGATGGGAGTTGATTTCCTTTTTTCCTTTTTTTTTCAGCTGAAAGTCTTCAGATCCTTGAAAAACATATGGAAGATTTCTGCTAAATTTGTAGAAATCACAGATTCCAAACAATTCTAAGCATAGCTAAAACCCTTAACATGAGAAGATTCCCTCAGATTAATGAATATTTGTTGATTTATTTGCCGACCACTCGATTTAAAACTATTCTTTTCATTCATTCATCCTCCCTTTTATTCCTCGCTCCAAGTGGCATTCCCTGTGGCATGTGATCTGTCTGCCGGCCCTGTCGCTCGATAACACAGAGAAAGAGCAGCAGAGAGAGATTGCAACACATCCCTGAATGCTGGTACACTCGCTTGTACAAATGAGCTTAATGCTGTCGTGCGTGATGCATGACCTGGCCACGCTGATAAAAGGATGGAAGAGGAAGTGAGGGAAGTGTTTTGGGGGGTGACACTAATGCTCTAATGGCCTGATGTAATGGCAATGGTTATTGAGCGGATGATGGCGTTGTTGTAAGTGAACGCGGCTGCAGCCAAGGGAAATAGACTAACAGGTGCTGATGCTACATGTGCAGCTTTGAGGAGAGATCTATTCATCTTCGGCCTGCCATGGTATAGGACAACAGCAACCACTGGGACTCCCAGACTCAGAGGAAGGAACAAGATGCTTACTTTTATTTGTTTGCTGCATGCAAATACAAACAAATGCACCCTGGGGCATAGCTCCAGATATATATATTTTGCTTTCTTACATTACTATAGAGCAAAATGGCCTGTGTGAAGTTGAATATTTTCAGATTACTGCTTTCCATCATAGCGCACATGTGCATTAGGGATGTGTATAGGCAAGAATCTGGTGATACAATTCACATTGCAATACAAGGTTTACGATACAATTTATTACAATACTATTTATTTTTTAGGGAGGGGATCACATTTTAGGAAAACTGTCATAAAGAATACATATGCAGAAAACCTGAGCAAAATTTTTTATTTTATTTCATCACAACAGTGGGATCTACATTTGCATTTATCAGTCCCTGTAACATCCAACATCATAGCACTACTTTTTGTGCAATCTGAGTAAAGGAAAAGTCAACCTGAATTCATCCTTATATATATATACTACTTTAAAGACTCAAAAGTATACCGGTTTTATTTTCTCAAGTAGTTATCAGCAGAAAGTGCATAGTCCAGGCATTACTGTAACATCATAACACCATTTGGCGAAATTGAAGATTGAACTGGTGTGACGTCATGTCGAAAGAACTGCTTTATAATAGCGAGTTGTAATTCTAATTGAAAGTGACTCTGACACTGTTTCTTTCTTGATTTATACTGTAAAGCTGCTTGCTTTAATGCCATCTATTGTGTAAAGTGCTATATAATAAACATAAATTGACCTGAGTGTCGAATTGCAGAGCTCGTGGAAACATATCCACATTGCTATGAACAGATACTTTCTTAAAGGGACTGTGTAGTTTTTTAGGTATTTTATTATCTAAAATAAATATTTCTATTCATAAATATGTCCTCAATGGTGTACAAATACCTCTGCCAATTATCTGACTTATCCTCGTAAATGAAGAATTTACTATCTTTATATACATGTGACGGGTAGGTCCACGGAGGCTTCCATGTCGTTCCGCCATCTTGAAAAACTATAATAGCAGAGAGGGTCAAAAAGTACTAGGCCAACGCGTTTCCATAACGCGTTTTCGTTCAGAGCCAGCGTCACGTAACTGAAAGCAGCAGAAACGGAGGAGCAGAGCAGTGAGAGGCGCTTCTCACTGCCCCGGCAAGTTTAAAAGGCTGCATTGCACTGTTATTTTTAATGGCATACACATGCCGAGCCACAGAAGAAGACATCCTCGTCGCCAAAAAAGTCCACAATTGAACGAAGAAACTTACCCACATTCAAGTGTTGATTAAAAAAGGATACATGAAGCTAGAATTATAAAAAAAAAATTAAATAGAAAGAGTTAAAGAACAGTTAAAGGTATATTTCAAATATAAAACATTTATACCTAAATAGGAACAAAGCTTACAAGTATACTTGTACTAAACTAGTAGTTTACTGAGAGTATACTTCAAATTGTACAACTGTCACAGTCACCATCTAGTCTCCTCCTCCTCACTACATTTCCCAGCATCCTCCTTGACCCACACCTGCACACCATCAGCCTTCACCCGAATACTAATCACCATCACCTGCCTGCACTCAGCACAGCTAATCACCAGCACCATATAGTCACCTCATCCACAGCACTGCTTTGTCTAATCTCGTTTTACCAATGTGTGTGAAACCTCCAAGACCTTTTATCTCCCGTATGTCTCCAGCGATCATCTCCTACATCCTTCTCCAGCGTCTGTCCTGTGCTCTCCTCAACCTTGTGTTTGCCATTTAACTGTTTGTCTGCTCACTGCTGCTATTAAACACTTTCACCTGCCCTTCTGTCTCCGGGTCCCTGTACCATAACTACAAGTATTAAAATAGCAAAATACTAGTATACTTATAAGTTCACTTGCAGTACAAATGAAAAAACGTAGTTGTGAACTAGTTGTGCACTTAAAGTTGACATCTTTTACAATTATAATACACTTAAATGTATACTTTTATATACTAAAAAGTGGGCCAATTGAGTCCCAAGCAGTATTGAAATAGTACACTTACAAGTTTACTACTAGTACATTGATATTAGTACACTTACTACATAAAGTATACTTCATAAAATGAACTTGAAGTACACTTTTTTTTTCGTAAGGGACAGTTTACATTCAGAGACAGAGGTGTCAAAAGTATTTGCATTCATTACTCAGGTAGAAGTATAGATACTAGGGTTTAAAAAGACTTCTGTAGAAGTTGAAGTATCAACTCAAGCTTTTTACTCAAGTAAAAGTACTGGTTTCAAAACTACTTAAAGTATAAAATATATGCATATATGCCCATTGAAAATGAACGCATTTTAGTGTCTCATGGAGTGGAAGATATGATGAGTAGTTCCCTATAAGTATTGTAATGGTGCAAAAAGTCAAACTTCAGAGGCATGTTATCAATAACCTTTATTGGAATGTAAATGTACATCCAAGCTTAGCTGCAGGAATCTGTGAGGGCAACGGACAAGAAAATTGGTGTACCCAGGGCAGGCTTAGTAACAATTATCCTTGTATGGTTGTCTATATACAATAAACATTAGTGCTGTCAAAATGAATGATTAATCCAAGTGATTAATCAAAAATAAAAATAACTCATAATCCTGATTGATGCCTTCCAGAATGATACCTTCCTGGTATGTAGTATGCTCAATTCTATAGCTAATGGCAACAATGCCACATTGCGATGGACCGCGTACAAACCAATAGGGTGTCAGAATGGAATACGTTTATACTTCTCATCCAACCACAATCAAATTCACTCTCTCTGGGTGGTGCGATTTATCTGGATAGGTTTTTTCGGGTTTTTTTAACGATGACAAGCCGGAATGAAAACGAGCCGAAATGAAATAGGAGTAACAAGGCTATTTTTAAAATGTAAGGAGTAGAAAGTACAGATAATTGCGTGAAAATGTAAGGAGTAGAAGTAAAAAGTCGGCTGAAAAATAATTACTCCAGTAAAATATAGATACCCAAAATTTCTACTTAAGTAAGGTAACGAAGTATTTGTACTTCGTTACTTGACACCTCTGTTCAGAGATAACAACACTGCCATATTGCAGTCGGAGTTAAACCTCAAAACAAAGCCACTGCCACAAATCTTGGATCTAAACAGATAATTAAATATTGATACAGTGTTTATGAGAATTGTGTATCAATATTTTCTTACAACCCTAACGTGCATGAGTGGACTAATTTGCAGCTCTCTTAAATTCATCTGTATTGTATTCTTATCTGGTTACTTTTTCTAGGCCGTGGCCTAAAATGAAGCCACACATAAAAAGTGCCTGTTTACACGGCAATTTCACAAAGCTCCAGGATCCGCAGCAGCATTTAGCGTTATCACATACATACTAATAAATAATGCTCACTTTTTTCACGTCAGTTGCTAAAGCGCAATGAAAAAAGGAGGAAAAGCTGACAAGAGGCATAAAAAGATGGAGAGCAATAGTAATGTGTGCGGGGGGAGTCAATTGGCATGTGTAATTCAGCGCAGCTTTTCATCTCCGCATAAGATACTCCAAACAGATAAGGTGTCTAATCCTCTGCCTGATCAAAAAAAAATCTACATTTTGCCAATTAAAGGGTCCTTGCCAGCAGCCAGATAGGGGTCCGCCTTCCCACTCAGCCCAAGTTTATCTCCTCCAGCACAGGGAGGAGCACAGAGCAGCTTAAAAGTGCTATTCTTACCATATACACACAAGGACATAGACCACCCCACAGCGCCACCATCAGTCAAAACCACCTTGAGGGTGGAGGGAGAGACGGAGTCAGAGGGAAAGAGGATCTAAAATGAACTCTTATTAAAACAGCCAAATGAGAGTACAAATGGACTCTAAAGTGTAAAATGGCTAAATATTACACATTTGGTATGAGTTAATAATTAATAATAGTAGTTTAATACAACAAATCAAATATCAATTCAGCAGATTATGTAAAAAATTAGGACACTATGTGATTCAGTTGTTGGATACAGTCGAGGAGGTCAAAATCACCATTTTAACGGGGTTATAGATATTTCATGTCTCTCTGTTTCGTTTATCACTGGGCATCCTTGTTTACCAGCAAACACACACACATCAGCTAACATTAAAGAGCCCTTATGAACTAGAGTACTCCTATTGAGTGAGATGCAAAGAGAAAGACTGAGGGGGAACCGAGGTAACCTGTATTGAGGGTAATAAGGGCCAGAGTGTTTTTTTTTCTTTTTTTTTTCGGGGATAAGTCAAAAAAAGAAAAATAATGAAATAAATCAGTACAATTTGACACTCGATTGGTATATGCTGACTGTGTAGAGCAGATAAGTGCACTAAGTTGCAGAGATTTGATGTTTATCTTATTGTGAGCGCTAAGCTGTGCTGATAAAAAAGCGCAGCAATGTGTCATGGTGTGAGCATGTTTTACATCACTGATGTGCTGGCAGTTTTTATAACGTTAAGATTGTTCTAAAATATCACAGTGGCTCAGTGGTTTTGTTTCTATGCTAATGTATCTTACTTTTCCCCCCACATATCACAGTCTAATTTTAGGTTGGGATATAGTTTTTCTGTGCTGCGGTTGTACATTTTTTTTGTTTTGTTTTTAGCTTAGTAAAGCTACAGTATATAAACATTTATTTAATAAAACATTTGTTTTTCCGAAGTGTAAACAGAAAATGTGAACAGAACGGAGTGTTTGGAATTTTTTTTTTTTCTCTCCCACCAAACAATCTTATGGAGGTCGTGGGATATGGGGGAGGGGTCTTATATCTCTTTGATATATGGAAATACCCCCCCCCCCCCCTCCCCACAACTCTTTGTTGGATGAGATTCACTGTGGTCCACACACTGCTCTCATCCTATTACTGAGAAAAGAGCGATAAGAAGCCTCATCCCTTGTTTAGTTGAATTAGAGGGGAGAGAATGAACTGTGTAGGCAAATATTTTAGCATATTAGCATGTGGCTATGGCAAACTAAAACAGTAATTGAAAAAAGGCAAAAGAATTGGAAAACAAGCATATTTTTATGAAACAGAGTGATGAGAATCACAGTGATTTGAGGAATATCAGATGTTGATTTAAGAAACTATTTCAATATCAGTGCTTAAAAAAATATGCTAATGGAGGAAAGTAAGAGTTAGAATAGAATAAAACTCACTTTTTCATAAAATAATACTCATTGGGTTGTTGATATGATATTTAATCTATCCTACAATGTGATATACTAAAACTATTTTAAACAAAAAAAAAAATAAAAAAAAAAAATAAAAATGATAATAATAATAATTATTATTATATATATATTGTATATATGCATTTATATATGTTTTAATTATCAGATATAAATGAAGACTACATATTTATACTTTTTAAAACATAATCTTGGATACCTCAGGACCATTAGCAAAAAAGCTAAATGAAGATTGTGAAAATTTGTCATTGTTATAATATAGGGGTGGAACGGTACACAGAAGTCACGGTTCGGTTCATACCTCGGTTCAGACATCACGGTTCGGTACGTTTTCGGTACAATGGAGTGAAAAGCAAAACAAAAATGCAGAAGGCATTTTTATAAATGTCTTAAGCCTTGTATTTTTTAAATAAGTTTTATTAATAAAGGCATAGAACCAGTTTATTTGTAGTGCACTGACAATAGTTTTATATAATTTAATTAGTTTATTAATTAAATTAATAAAAAGACAAAAATACCTTGCGATATGTTTGGTAATTGTACCTGAATGAATTTAAAATTAATTTGCTATATTTCAGATCAATATATGTTTTCCTTAATTTTAATTAAGCCTAACTTTATTCTCATCTGAATTATAAATAATTGATTTCCGTATAAAATAATACTACCATTAAAAAACACATTTGATTTTCTTTTTTAATCAATGTAATGTGTAACTTAAAAATAAAACTGTCTGTGTGTGTGTGTGTGTGCGTGCGTGCTTGCGTGCGATTTTGGTTGGGTGACAGTTGTAGGTTACCGTTTGACAAGAGTTTAGAGTGTGACAAAAGCACAATGTTGTGTTTTATTGCGAGTGTACACAAATATATGTAAACATTTTGCAGTTTCAACGATGTCCTGTATTAACAAAATGACGGAGTATGTTTTTATGTTGCCACTGTTCGATCGCGCCCGCGCCTCTCTCTCTCTCTCTCTCTCTCTCTCTCTCTCTCTCTCTCTCTCTCTCTCAAACACACACACACACACACAGTTCGATCGCGCCCGCGCCTCTCCCTCTCTCGCGCGCACACACACACTTCAGCATTGCAATATTGACATCGCAGTCTGCTCATTATGCTGCGTTCAGACCAAACAAGAATTGAGCGAAATTTATCGCTACCGATAACCGATATTAATATTGCTGTTTATGGCCGATACCGATATTTACCGATGTCGATATCTCTGTATAGAAAACACATTTTTATGATAATCAAATAAAGAGCGATTTTCCAAAACACTTTTTTTTTTTTTACTTTTGTAATTTATTTTCAGAAATGACTGATATTGGGCACCTTTACCTATGTGCAAAATATGTCATCAGATTTTCAGAAGAAAAAATAAGTATTTATTTAAAAATACATTTTTATAAAGGATACAAGTGTGTCCTGAATTCACACTATGAATAAGCCAACCCTGAGTATTCTCAATAAACATCTAACTCACTTGAGACCAAGTCACTGTATTCTGTGAACATTGTACAACAGTTCAAAACTTTAAAGTACAGTACTGTCCTACTAAGGCAAAAGACCTTAACTTCTATTTTATAGCACAATGTTATGATAACACTTAAAATGTAATCATTATTAACCCTATTAGACTCACTATGATAAAAATGGCTTCACATGTAGCCTATAAACCTGAAGTTGAAGTAGTGAGCATAGTTGGAATGTCCTGTATGAACAAAATGACGGAATATGTTTTAGTTTCCACTGTTCGATCGCGCCCGCGCCTCTCTCTCTCTCTCTCACATTGTAATGGATTTGCTTTCTCGTCGGTTGATTGACATGGATTTTAACCAGGGTTCAACAAAAGGTAGGCTTTAAATTACTACATTTCTGCTGCTGGTGTATAATGGGTGTGTCGTTGCGGCTCCAACTGACCAACTCGCGTAGTTTTCAGTCAGTGGACTGTCATTGACAGGCGAGAGCTAGCATTTTATTTCAGTTGTAGCCTACATGTAGCCTTATACGGGCTGTGAATTAAGATATCCTACAAGCCTGCTCTAATGCAGCGCTTGTTACTAGATAAGTTGTTGATTATGACTCGAAACGTGTTTGTGTCTAGTTTGTGAAGTAGCATCGCTAGCTAAAGGCTACCGCTAGCTATTACTGGATTTTAAAGATTATCTTTTTTATGCACCCGTGTCGTGTGTCATTCTTACCTTGATCATTTTCACCATCATTTTCCCCCGAGAGTATGCCATTATTCAGTAATCTAACAAAAGCAATCACTGTGAAACATGTAACTTACATGTGTGTCTGAGGTGATTTAATTGCTACATCATAACCCCGTAACTCCAGCGCGACAATACTTTGATGGTCGGTCAGAACAAGGCAGAGTGCCATAACTTATGCCTCCAGCACCTGCTTCAGCACATTATGTGTGTAATGTATGCGCTCGTGCAAAAACAACATCCCCGCCCCCACACTCACATCTAAGCCTACACACACGTCAAATACACAGGAATGATTATCGGCCTGTTCACATCGGCCCTATTTTGACATCGGAACGATACCGATGTGTAAAAAATTGACCATATCGGCCGATATTATATCACTAATTTTTATACCGTGTATTCTCCGTGTAAATTCGTGCACCGAACCGTGACGCCCGTACCGATTCGGTTCAATACGAATACATGTACCGTTCCACCCCTATTATAATATAACTTATACATTTAAATACTGAGTAATATGAATTAACTGCATGCTCTTACTATATGGCTAGGGTTAGGATTGTGTTTGGTTTAGCTACATGTAATTATGCATAATTCATAATTATTACATGTAATTCATCTACCACTCAAAATTTTATTTCAAGATTTTTCTAAAACGTATAAAAAATGTGTAATATATACCGAACAATGTGCACATCCATCTCTCAAATACACAGTCAAGAAATTGTCAACATATTCAAGCTTTAAGCACAGGCATAAATGTGGGAGGCAGGCCATTCCAACTGGAGGCTTTCAATTATAGATAGGGGTTTGCATGGCCGCCATGGATTGCCATGTCAGAGTAAGGATAGACAGCCATGGAGAACTGGGAATCTTTCTATCAGATGTGTGCCTTTGGGGTTGGTGTGTGTTTCTTTGAATGTGTGTGTTTGTGTGGATGATAGGAGACAAGAGCGGTTAAAAGAATGGCTGTGTGTGTTGTCCAGAGAGAAGTGGTTAAGGGAGACATAGTGGTGTATTTTCAACAGGAAGTGGGCTTTCATGTCCCTTCACTCTGTGCCCAAACTTGGGAGTGGCTGTGACGAATGGGATGTCTGAAGCGAAATATAGGCTTTCAAGGTGTGAATGTGTATCTTTTCCACCAATTTAAGACCCGTATCATAAATGATTCTATTAAGAGACTGAACATTTTCATAGATGAAACAGATATTTTGTCCACTCACGTGCACAAGCTGCTCTTGGGTGTCAAACTCCCGGCAGCAACCTTCCCAGTGGCAATTGGTCTCATACACTACCTCCGGCTCCTGCTTGCCCTCCTCTTTATCGCCCTCCTCTTTTACCAGAGTCATTCCATCCATTTGCTCCTACACAAACACATACAGCAAATTGGTGAGGGTACTTGGGTCAATAATGAAAACATATCTGAAAACACATACAAATATTACGCTAATGTGTATTACTGCAGCGTGATGTGAAGGAAATTACTCCATTCAAAGAAAAAATTATATGTGTGGCCTGGTATATGAGAGTTATTCAACAGTGCAGATGAGACAGTATATGATAAATGATGTTATTTGGAGTACATGACAGCTAGATGAGCTTATTTGTAATGATAAACACAATGCTAAATTTGGAATACCTCTTGAGAAACATTTTACAAGGATTACAGGGATTTACATCCTTTACAGGGATGTTATTCTTTTTATCAAGGGAAAAATACCCTGGAAAAAGCACTTTGCATTATAGGTGCCACAAATGATGTATAATTGGGGATTGTTTATAAGTTCTAGAAGTGTTAACAGGTTTGGAAATGGAAACCAGGTTTTGTTAATTCAGAGGCCTGCAGTCGAATGTAGGTTATACAGTACATTTGATTTAGCTCTGTTTGGACCACAAAGTGAGAGAAAATAAATGAGAAAAACAATAAAAACAGAGGTCTTTTTACTCCATTCAGCAGTCGCCCAACCATGTGTCAGTAAAATGTGTCATCTAATTTTTCTTTCATTTTTCCATTCAGTTAAGCATCTGATTAAAAGAAAAACAATTTCCTTCTGAAGCTGTGGAGATCAATGGGGCTTATCGCATCTGAAGCAGTGCCACAACAGGCAACCAAATCAAACACACAAATAAATAGCTTTACAGTACGTAATATAATTGGTCCCAAAGCTCTTGCTGTGTGTGCATGTGTGGGAACCTTTTTTTTTGGGGGGGGGGGGGGGGGGGGTTGTGTGTGTGTATTTTTAGCCCAATGTATATGCATGTGCACTTGTGTGAAGATACATACCTGCATGCTAACAGCTCCGGGGCTGGGTGGCTCCTCATCTGGTTTGAGTTTAGAGCGTTTGTGGTGCATGGGATCACCTGTGCTGCTCACAGCCGACTCGCTGGTGGGTTTAGTCTAGAAATAAATATTTTTTAAAAACACACATAAAAATAAGTTACCAAATAAACAGTATAATCATCATCATCATAAATGTAGGTCCAAATTTATTTTGGAGGCTGAATGATTACCATATTCATGTTCACATTCATGAGATGGTACTCCAAGGTACTTCAAAAAAACATAGTATTACCATGGTCCATCAAAGGATAACATTGTGCCCCCTTGTGAAAAAGTAGTACACTTTAGTTTACTTATTAGTACGTAAATATTATACTTTTAAAATAATATACTTAAGAGTGAACTTAACATAATGTTTTCAGATACTTAACTGCATAGTAATTGCAATAAAATGAAAATGTATTATAGATTAGATTTGTATTAAATGCAATAGCTGAACTTTAGAGTGCTTTTTTGACCAACTTAAGTAGGACTTATTAACTTTATATGTAATTTTTATAATAACTAAATAAATTATTAAAGTGTATTGCCGAATGTACTGACAGGCTTTCAAAGTGCAATTAAATGTGTTAAATGAAACATAGATATTGTCACCATTATGAGCAGTTTAGTTTTGTTCATGGACTTTTGTAAATCTTCAGTTCCTGTGTTCCTTTGTTTGAGTTTCCCGCCACTAATCTGTAACCATGGTCTCTATCTATCATCACAGCTGTTTAAGTTCCTGCTGCTTACTTAGCCTTTGTCTGGTCACGTTCATGAAAGGTTGTGTTTTGCTAATGCCTGTTTGCCTGCCTTTGAGAATGCTTGCTATTAAACTTCGTTGAGAACTTTATTCATCTTCGTCTGTCCTCCTGCAAACACATTGTGTCAGATAGTTTCATGATAGTGTACTCTCTTTAAGTGGCTTTTTATTTCATTAAAATTATATTAATTATGATTATATTATTATAGTTTAAAAAAATATACTTTTGAAATTTGAAGCACACTAAAAGTGCTCATTCAATAATATTAAGTACACTTCTTTTTCACAAAGGACTAGCATGGAACATGATTGAACTAAAAAATACTGTATTGCTATAGCCCAAAAAAATAATTTATATTACCACTGTATTTTAGAGAATACCACAGTACTGAGATGGTAGATCAAAAAAGCTTGATATTAACATTGTACTATTCTCAAAAAATGGATCTTCTTTGTTGGTGTAGCTTTGCATATAACAAATCCAATTTGTTAAACAAAACCCCCACAAAAACAAACACCATTAACATGTTGAAACAGACATTATTCTCAATTTCTCCCTGAACAGCAATATCCCCTCCTCTGACTCTATCTGCTCATTCACTGCCTCTCTCTCTCTTACTCTCTGCCAGAGGAAGTCCCTTGCGACTGACCAGAGCCAGTAAAGAAGAAGTACTCGGTGGGAGAGAAAAAAGTAACATTCCCTGGATGAGAGAGCATGATTCCTTGGCTCTGAATGAAGGTTTATCCTGCCAGACTCCTCTAGCAGAGCGTTTAACTGCTTTCAGCTTCCTTTGCTCTTAAATCACAAAAAAATACAGGAGACGTGTGAAAATACTCATTGACGTTATTGTGACCCTTTAATTAGCATACATGTACAAAATTGGAAGATATTACTCAAAATCAAGCCAAAAAGTAATTGTTTTGCTTTGAGTATTGAAAATAGAGCAGATGAATCTGACATTTTGGTAATGGTACAGGGATTCAGTCAAGGAGTAAACCAAATATATTAACTAAGATGTTCAAAACCCCTTTTGGAATGCAAAATTATTTATTTAGCAGAGTGACCAGTGCATTTAACTTGCCAAAAACACCTGTTCAAACCTTGCAAATCATTCAAGTTTTTAATGATATTAGGGTGAGTAAATGATGACAGCATGTTTGTTTTTGGATGAACTATCCCTTTTAAGCTCAAGTATTCATGTTTATGAATTTATGAATACATTTAAACACAATCTTATGAATATATATTGCATAACATATGAAGTGTATAAAACTAAACTAAAATAAAAAGTTCCTTGAGAGCTTAGAAATTCAATAAAAAAAACAATGATCTGTTATTTCTCTGTCTGTCACTTTGAGCAATGCTCACACCTTCTCTCTTTTTCCATTAATTGTTCTTTTACAACCACATGGTGAGACAAATGTCCCATGATGCCCTTCTATTAAAGAGGCTGGTGCTGTCTATGGTCAGGCAGGGGAAATGGATGACACTGAGTTGGGACGGAGTAGTGGGTCTGTAATGGCTCTCTAAAGGAGAGACTGGCATTGGGACAATCTCTGGAAACACTAAGAGTTAACTTACTGAAGTACCAAAAACAAAAAAAAAACAACAACAAAAAAACAGGGATCGATACAAAGATGGATAAAAACAACAAGATGCACTCTGCGGATTTTAATCGAGTGAACACGGCGAGTATAAATGGATGGAGCACACTTGGGTGAAAAAAACGAAAGAAGAAAACCACTTTTACGCTCATCCTTCAAAGGGAAGGTTTGAGAATTTATCTGTGTCTGATTAATGGTGGAGGTGGCGGGATTGCTGTTAACAAGCTAGGTGTTATTTCTCAAAGGTACCTTCCAGGCAAGCTCACCAGCTCTCCACATCGAGACACAACATAGAGACTACGTGCACACAAGGGAAAAACTCCCATGAGGCCTGTCTGCAGCCACACTTTCTCAGCTGTTTATATATGCTGCCGTGTTGGTGGTGCATGTTTTCATGAGCCACACACAATAACAAATAGCGCTGGCTCTTGTGATGATAAGCACTGAATAAATTTAAGCCTTGAGGGGAAAAATCACTGTGTGATCTAAACAAATTCTGTTGCTGTTTACACCCAAAAGCAATCATGTTAAATGATTTAAAAATGCATTGTGTTGCTTAAACTCGAGAAAGAAAAAAATCTTGCTTCATCTAATTTTAGTTCTCCCAGCTTTGCATGTGTATTCTAACTGATTTGTGAAGGCGGTTAACACATGCTCCAATAAAACTGAGATGTGGTGCTCATATGGGAAACACAAGTTCAAATACAGCTTGCGTTAAACTGTCTCGTCTCCATCATCTCTTGCCATCTCTCCATCTTTTCTATCATAAAAATAATGAAAATATCATGAAAATAATTCATACAGTATTGAGAACTGACCTGTGAGTCATTTGAGGCTGTGGAACGTTCTGAAGGTGCCAGGCTGGAGGGGGGGATGCCAGGAACAGGTCTCTGGGTGGCAAAGGCAGGAGCTGGGTGCACGAGGGGAGGACTGTGTCCGAACGCAGAACCTACGATACCCGGTTGCCGACTGATCAGCTGCTGATGCATTTGTAGTGCTACAGGCGTCGGAGGATATGCAAAACTCAACGCAGGGCTGAAAGACAAATAGAGGAAAAAACAACCGCTTATAAGAAAGATTCAACCATGAGAAAGTACATGTTGCAAATGAGTGAAACGGTGATGTGGTACATTACAAATTTTCTTTATATAAAATTTGCCATTGATTGAATATCATTAATTTAATATTATTTATAATAGGCCTACACAATAATTAGATTTTTAACGTTTTCTGATTTTTTATTTTTTTACCAAGGCTACATACAAGTACAGTAAAAACATTAATTCTGTGAAATATTACAATTTAAAGCGACTGTTTTATTATTTAAATCTATTTTAACAAGTCATTATTCCTGTGAAGTTAAATTTTCAGCAGCCATCACTCCAGTCTTCAGTCAAATGATCCTTCCGAAATCATTCTAATAAGCTGATTTGGTTCTTGAGAAACAGTCTATGAAAACAGTCGTGCTGCTTAATATTTTTTTAAGGATTATTTGATGAATAGAAAGTTCAAAAGAACTGCATTTACTAGAAAAAAACATTTTTATATATTCTATTTTTTTTTTTTATATGAAATGAAAAGTCTTTACTGCCAATTTTGATCAATTTAATGCAGCCTTGCTGCAACAACAATTATAAACCCTTTAAAGAAAGGTTCCAATATAGTTCATGCAAACATTATGAATCACCTGTAGAGAATAAAAGCTGTATTTAAGCACACTATTGAACTTTCATATATCACCTCCTCCTCTATAGATGCCACAGTCTCTTTAATGACAAATCCCTGGTGCTCAATAACAGACATTCATAGGGGTTTCCATTCATCGTGGGACATGCTAGCCGCTCCATGCAAGCTCATACATCTACTGGTCTTATTAAAGGCAGAGAGGAAATCAATGTAGCTGGACGCTGCATGGCTGACACAGCTGCCTCATCACTCATCGGGCCTGGACCCTCGCCTGCCATGTCTGTCTATTCATGTACACACGAGATATGACTGATTAGCTTACAAAAACAAATCACTGATTAATCACTCTCAGTGTGGGAAAGAGGAACATTTCTGTCATCTTTTCTTTCTCTGAGACCCCCACCCAAACATAGGTAAAGTCACCAGGTAAAGTCATTTCCTAATAGTGCTGGATGGCAGATGTCAAACTGAGTGACACATAGCCAGGGATGCCAGCTATGTCTCACACTATGTCTCTTTGGTAGATACATTGTTCAGTTTGATAGAGAAGTTACAAAAACTGAATGTGTTCAAATGTAAGAACTTCTGATATTCTGAGATGCTGCAAAAGTAATTTTTCTATTTAATTTTTTTAAGAAATTAACACGTATTCAGCAAGGATGCATTCAATTGATCAAAAGTGACAGTAAATACATATAAAATATTACAAAAGATTTCTATTCCAAATAAATGCTTTTGAACTCGAAGACTCGATCCCACAGGTAGGTAATCCACAGATAAAAGTTCAGTCTAGAACGACGAGACCAGACCCACATGTGTTCTTGGTGCTGGCTTTTATAAAAGAACTGATAATGCTGATGGCAGACAAGTGTGGTAATTGAGTTTGCACATGGGGGTAGCCAGAGAGGATGATGGGAAATGTAGTGTGCTGAGGTGACTGGTCTGGTGACTGAGAATTGTGACAGTACTCTCCCCCCTCCCAGAAGGCGTGGCATCACGGCTTGAAGAGGTGAAGGCGGAGGCTTAGGAGGAGGGCACGGAGATGGCGCAGGGATGGTAACAGGAGATGGCGAAGGGATGGTGATAGCAGGCGGCAGAGGAATGGCAACAGAGGGATCACGAGACCCTGGGGACAATGATGGTAGTTGTCCGAAGAAACAGACCAAGAGCCGACAGCTCACGGCAGAGTCGAGGGAGGGAGGAGCCAAGGTGGAGTAGAGGCTGACGTCAACTGGGGCACGGCCGACGGAGGCGGAGCCGATGGATTCCAGGGCGCATATGGAGAGCCGATGGAGAAGAGCAACATCGCTGACACAGGAGGCCTAGGCGATGCCGCAGTGACGAGCGTCTGAGGAGGAGCCAGACTGCCCGAGGACTGAGACGATGCCGAAGTGAAGGAGGAGCCCGCTGCAGCAGTAGGGGTGGAGGATTGGAGCGTAGCGGAAGATCCGCAAGTCCGTGGCGGAGGGGGTGTGACGGCTGACTAAGGGGGAGCCGATGGGACGAGGGAACCCGGTCAAGTCGAAAGGCCGACGGTGTCTGGTGGAGCCAAAGGTGGGAGGAGCCAAGGTGGAGCCAACAGGTCAAAGGGCCGAGACAGTCTGAGGCCGGAGGCGGAGCCACTGGATCTCTCTGCTCAGGTGCTGATGGTGGTTGCGGTACCTGAGGCTCGGTGTGAGTGCTTGGCATTGCAGGAGATGGCGAAGGGCTGACAACCTCTAGCAGCCTCTAGGCTGGAGGACTGGTTGAGCAGGGGGGACTATACCACAAGGTAGACAGGGTCGAATGTAACAATACATTGTCCATGCAGGTGTCTGTGCTATCGAGGAACAGTGATGAAAAATCTAAAATGGGGTGGGAGCAATACCTCTGCGCTGAAGTCAATCAGCCAGTCCTCAGTCTCAAAATCCACCAAATTTCCCTCGGCCACTGATGTTGTGGGCTCACACCCCTGGTCAGACTCACTGGGGGCTCCTCTTCCGGGGCGAATGTCCACACTGCCCTCTTATCTTCAGGCACTGGTTAACGCGTCGCGTGGTAGCTCTCCGTCTGCAGGGGGTCACACGTTTCCTCTGTGGTTGATGGTCGTGGAACGGACTCTGGGTCCGGCTATGTTCTGTACATTCTCCAGACATCAGATGATAGCGTCCCTCCAGTTCAGTCCAGAGTTCAGTCCAGAGGTGTCTGGGAGGTCTACCGGGTGATGGTAATTCACCCCGATACAGAACAGTGACTTCAGGGTCTCATCGTCAAAGGGGCTGGTGACGGCAAGGCAGAAGGTCTTGGTAAAAACAAAAAAGTCCAGGTTCTCACGAGCCACAACAGCAAATCGCGCTGCATAATCCATTTTAAGTCTGGTCCTCTGTCATGGAACAGAAGAATGCAGACACAGGTACAATCTGAATAGAGTTTATTGAATGACAAACAGGATGGTAGCAGGTGAGTCTCTGGATTGCAAATAGTTTTGGTGAAACTGGCAGGAAAATTACTTTTCTTTTCTGTTGTACGTAGAGATGACAGGTGACTGGAAGACCATCTGAATGGAAGACGAGAGGATAGAAGAAGACTGAAGACTGAAGATTTGACAGTTTGAGATATGATCGCACAGGCAGGTAATTCACAAGTGGGTAGTCATGCTGAAGTTCAGCCAAGAACAACGCAAAATCAGACCCATATGTGTTTTTGGTGCTGGCTTTTATGGAGAAATTGATTAGGCTGATGGCAGACAGTTGTGGTGATTGTTGAGTGTGCACAGGTGTTAGCCAAGGAGGATGGGAAATGTAGTGTGCTGAAGTGACTGGTCTGGTGACTGAGGATTGTGCAACAACATTGATAATAGTAAGAAATGTTCCCTTTCGTAGTCACTCCGAGTTACGTCGAGTGACGGAGAATGGGGATTTCGCCTAGAAAGCCAATCATCTTCGAGTATTACAAAACGAGCCTATGGCAATGAAAATGCCATGGGTCTGCGGAATTTGCATAGCGTATCTCCGCCCCACCGCGTGGGTATAAAAGGAGGAACGCCGGCAAAGGCAGATCATGTTTTCGCTTCGGAGCCAAGAAACTCTCTTCACTCCACAAGCCAAATCCTGAGTTATCAGTGACTTCTCTTCGAGACGAGCGAGCTCTCCGGTGTTGGTGTGACGGCGGTATCCAGCGAGTTCACATTGCCTGCGGTCTGTGCAGTGATCTGCCAGTTGGTGTGTTTCTCCCTGGTCGCCTCAGCATCGCTGAGCTTTTTTCCTCTCTAAAAGAGCTGCACGTGGCACGTCTTTTTAAAGATGTCTCGCCCGTGTTCTTCTGGGTGCGGTCGATTCCTGTCTGCCTTTGATGGGCACAATCGCTGCTTTGCGTGTCTGGGCTTAGAGCACGCTAAAGCAGCGCTTGTGGATGACTCATGTTCCTTCTGTGGGAACATGACCATCGCAACACTAAGGTCGAGACTCAATGATCTCATTCGAGAGAGAGTCCCCTCATCCACACCCCGATCTACACCCTCCTCGAGAGGTGGTACTTCGGCTGGTGGACAGGGTGACTCGAGGGTGACGGTGTGGAACAAAAATCCGACGACACGTCCTCGGACCACGCCCCCCTCTGTAGTGTTGCAACCCGCGAGCGCCGCGGTGATTTTACCGGGTCCATCCGTTGATGCCCCGCGTATTTCATTCGGCGCTCCAGAGGATGACTCGATGTCGATCGCGGCATCACAAGGTGGGCAAGAGTCATCGGGAAGTGACGATGCGGCTGCGTTGCCTCCTTCTGGAGTTCCAGCGTTGCACGTATCAGATCCCGAGATGACCGCCATGCTCTCCCGAGCCGCCGCGAGCATCGGGCTCGAGTGGAACCCTCCACCCTGCCCCGAGCGCTCGCGGCTGGACGATTGGTTTTTGGGCGCGGCTGCCGCCTCTCGGCCGCAGCCAACCCCAATACCTTTCTTCCCGGAAGTGCATGAGGAGCTGACGAAATCATGGAAGGCTCCCTTGACCTCCCGTGCACGTTCGTCGGCTTTCTCCGCCTTTCCCCCCCTCGATGGGGCGGTCGCCCGTGGGTACACTGGGGTTCCCCCGGTTGAACGCTCTGTTGCGATGCAATTGTGTCCTCAGAGTGCTTCATATCGTGGTAATCCTAAGCACCCGTCCAAGGCCTGTAGGCTTTCGTCCTCCCTCGTGGCGAAGTCTTACAAGGCTGCAGGACAGGCGGCCGCCGCTCTGCATGCGATGAGCACCTTACAGGTCTACCAGGCCCAGCTGCTCAGAGATATGCACGAGGGCGGGACTGACCCAGGGCTCTTTGATGAGCTGCGTGCCGCCACTGACCTCGCTCTCCGAGTGACGAAAGAGGCCTCACGCTCCCTGGGTCAGGTGATGGCCACTTCGGTGGTCCAGGAGCGTCACCTGTGGCTGAACCTGGCTGATATGCGGGACGCCGAGCGCTCTCGTCTGCTCGACGCCCCCATATCCCAGGCCGGCCTCTTCGGCGGAACGGTCGAGGACTTTGCCCAGCAGTTCTCGACCGCACAGAAGCAGTCTGAGGCTATCAAACATATTCTGCCCCGACGGCCCGCTGCTGCCTCCACCCAGCCGTCGGTTCAGAAGCCTCAGCCTGCTCGCCGCCGAGGGCGCCCTCCTGCCGCTCCCTCCCCTCCCGCACGGCCCCAGCAGCAGCCTTCACCCAGGCCGCGTCGTGGAGGAGGCCGCAGGAAGGCGCCCCAGCCCTCTCCAGCCCCGCGCCCCGCTAAACGCCAGGCTAAGCGGCGCTCCTGAGACGGGCTGCTCAGTGATGGTCCCGGTTCTTCCCCAGGAGGTGGTTGCAGGCCCCCTCCTTCCCCCGGCGGAGGGCCGGGGGAGAATCTTTTGTTTTCCCGCTGCTCACCCACGGGTGGGCAGTACCCTAAAACTGTTAAAGAAAGAACCAACACTCCATCACTGAGCACACAGAGCCGGCTGACAGTGTGCGACGCCTCCGGGCCTCGCCGCTCTCATCCCCCTCTGTCACAGAGTTCTCGGACAGCAGTGTGCGCCGCCTCCGGGCCTCGCCACTCCTGTCCCCCTCTGTTCCAGAGGGCGCAGACGACAGTGCGTGCCGTCTTCGGACCACACCGCTCTCGTCCCCCTCTGTCGCCAGCCCCCTGGCAGAGCAGACCCCCGTGGAACGCTGGTCCTTCCCTGGTCTCCTCTGTCAGGGCGCGGAGCCTGACCACGCCCCCGCACAGGGCCGCTATGCCACCCTCGCCGGGGCCGGTCACTCCGCTTCGCTGCCCCTCCGGGGGGATGTCTGTCGTTCGCATGACCCCGCTGGCTCAGTTTCTGGCAGCTTGGTTAGAGCTCCCCAGCCTGTCCCGCTGGGTCGCCCGAACGATCAGGCGCGGCTATGCAATTCAGTTCGCTCGGTCTCCTCCCCGTTTCAGCGGAGTCCGCTTCACTATGGTCGGTGGCAATGCCCCCATCATGCGAGCGGAGGTTGCCACCCTGCTGGCGAAGGGTGCAATCGAGACTGTCCCTCCAGCCGAGATGAGGTCGGGGTTTTACAGCCCGTACTTCATCGTCCCCAAGAAAACCGGTGGGTTACGACCGATCCTGGACCTGCGCGTCCTGAACCGCTCCCTTCACAGGCTGCCGTTCAGGATGCTCACGGCCAAACGCATTTTCGAGTGCGTGCGGCCACAGGATTGGTTTGCAGCGATAGACCTGAAGGACGCCTACTTTCATGTCTCCATCTTACCTCGACACAGACCGTTCCTTCGGTTTGCTTTCGAGGGGCAGGCATATCAGTACGCGGTTCTCCCATTCGGGTTGGCTCTGTCTCCTCGCGTCTTTACGAAGGTCGTCGAGGCAGCCCTTGTTCCCCTACGCGAACACGGGGTTCGCATCCTGAACTATCTCGACGACTGACTGATTCTAGCCCACTCTCGAGCTCAGGTTTGCGAACACAGAGACCTTGTGCTCCGGCACCTAGCCCGTCTGGGCCTTCGGGTCAACTGGGAGAAGAGCAAACTCAGCCCCGTGCAGAGGATCTCTTTTCTCGGTATGGAGATCGACTCGGTCGCCATGTCCGCGCAGCTTACGAGCGAGCGCGCACACTCACTGCTGACTTGTCTTCGTCAGTTCGAGGGCAAGAGTGCGGTCCCACTGAAATTGTTTCAGAGGCTCCTGGGGCATATGGCATCTGCAGCCGCGGCAACGCCGCTCGGATTGCTTCATATGAGACCGCTTCAGCTGTGGCTTCGCGATCGAGTCCCGAGGTGGGCATGGCATCACGGCACGCTCCGAGTCCCAGTGACTCCGACCTGCCGTCAGTTCTTCACCCCGTGGAGGAACCTCAGTTTTCTACGGGCCGGAGTCCCCCTAGAACGAGTTTCCAGGCATGTTGTTGTCTCCACAGATGCCTCTTCCACGGGCTGGGGCGCCATGTGCAACGGACATGCTGCCGCGGGCTCCTGGACAGGACCCCAGCGCCTTCTGCATGTCAATTGCCTCGAGTTGCTGGCAGTACGCCTTGCCCTGCACCGTTTCCACACGCTGCTCAAGGGTCAACACGTGCTAGTCCGTTCAGACAATACCGCAACAGTAGCGTACATCAACCGTCAAGGTGGTCTACGCTCCCGCCGTATGTCGCAACTCGCTCGCCACCTCCTCTTATGGAGTCAGAAGCACCTGAGGTCCCTTCGTGCTATCTACATTCCGGGCGTTCGGAACCTTGCAGCCGACGAGCTGTCTCGGTTCCGTCCTATCCCCGGCGAATGGCGACTCCATCCCCAGTCGGTCCAGCTGATTTGGGACCAGTTCGGGGACGCACAGATAGACCTGTTTGCCTCCCACGACTCATCCCATTGCGCCCTGTATTACTCCCTGTCCGAGGGCACGCTCGGCACGGATGCACTGGCGCACAGCTGGCCGCGGGGCCTACGCAAATATGCGTTTCCCCCAGTGAGCCTTCTCGCACGGACTCTGTGCAAGATCAAGGAGGACGAGGAGCAGGTCACTTTGGTTGCGCCGTACTGGCCCGCCAGGACCTGGTTCTCCGAACTAGTACTCCTCGCACCAGCACCTCCTTGGCCAATTCCTCTGAGAGAGGACCTCCTCTCTCAGAGACGGGGCACCCTTTGGCACCCTCGTCCCGATCTCTGGAGGCTCCACGTGTGGCCTCTGGACGGGACGAGGCAGGTTTGAGTACCCTGCCACCTGCGGTGGCGGCTACCATCACTTCCGCTAGAGCCTCGTCCACGAGACATCTCTATGCGTTGAAGTGGAACCTCTTCGTCAACTGGTGCTCTTCTCGCCGAGAAGACCCCAGGAGATGCTTGATCAGTGTCGTGCTTTCCTTCCTGCAAGACGGGCTGGAGCGAAGGCTGTCTCCCTCCACCCTGAAGGTGTATGTGGCCGCTATAGCTGCATATCACGAAGCAGTTGATGGTAAGTCTCTGGGAAGGCACGACCTGATCATCAGGTTCCTGAGAGGAGCGAGGAGACTGAATCCTCCTCGCCCTCCTCTCGTTCCCTCTTGGGACCTCTCAGTGGTGTTAAATGCCCTGCAGAGGGCTCCCTTTGAGCCTCTGCAATCAGTGGAGCTTAAGTTCCTGTCTATGAAGACAGCGCTCCTGGTTGCACTGGCCTCCATTAAGAGGGTAGGGGACCTGCACGCATTCTCCGTTGACGAAGCGTGCCTGGAATTCGGGCCGGCTTACTCTCACGTGATCCTGAGACCCCGGCCTGGATATGTGCCCAAGGTTCCTACCACTCCCTTTCGGGACCAGGTGGTGAACCTGCAAGCGCTGCCCCTGGAGGAGGCAGACCCAGCCTTGGCACTGCTCTGTCCAGTACGCGCTCTCCGCGCTTACGTAGACAGGACGCGGTGTTTCAGGACCTCAGACCAGCTCTTTGTCTGTTATGGTGGGAGACTGAAGGGAAAGGCTCTCTCAAAGCAGAGGTTGTCTCACTGGTTAGTGGACGCCATTGCTTTGGCTTACCAACAGCAAGGCCGACCGTGCCCCCTTGGTGTGACAGCCCACTCCACCCGGAGTGTGGCTTCCTCTTGGGCTCTAGCGCATGGCGCCTCGCTGGCAGACATCTGTAGAGCTGCAGGCTGGGCGACACCTAACACATTCGCCAGATTTTATAATCTCCGAGTGGAGCCAGTGTCCTCCCATGTACTCGCTTCAACCAGCTAGTTCAGGACCCGCTCAGGTGTCTTCGCTTGCTCGCCATTCCACTCCACGGACTGGATACGTGCGGTTATTCTCCTCAGGTGAGCCTTCCCTTCTGAAGCCCTGAGTTCCTCCAGCACTGTTGACGCTGGCGCCAGTGTCTATTGCCTGTGCGTCGGCTAGGTGCCTCCGTGTGCTTGGTTCCTCCCTTGAGTAACCCCCACATGTGTATGTCCACTGTAAGCCTCTTTGAGCATGTGTCTTTCCCTCGGCAAGCCACCTTGCCACCCTGGAGTTGAAAATTGCCACCCCACGGGCTGGTTACTCCAGTGTTCCTCCATATGAAGCCTTCCGGCCATATGCGTATTTCTAAGTCCTCCCTACGGGTAGGCATGCTGCGGCTATCTCCTCTGAGATATGCTCCCCAGTGTACCTTGGTATTCCTGTGTTAAGTAGGACTCCTTCGTCCGTGCCAGTATCACGACAGGGAGATCAGACTTTCGCAGGGCACTGGAAGACAGCTGTGAAGGTGGCGTGATTATACGGGGACCCCATTCTCCGTCACTCAACGTAACTCGGAGTGACTACGAAAGGGAACGTCTCGGTTACGGATGTAACCCTCGTTCCCTGAGTAGGGAACGGAGACGTTACGTCTCCCTGCCACTTCCGCTGTACCGCTGGGTAGACGCCTGAGTTCAGTCTCGGCTCCTCAGCGAAGACATGATCTGCCTTTGCCGGCGTTCCTCCTTTTATACCCACGCGGTGGGGCGGAGATACGCTATGCAAATTCCGCAGACCCATGGCATTTTCATTGCCATAGGCTCGTTTTGTAATACTCGAAGATGATTGGCTTTCTAGGCGAAATCCCCATTCTCCGTCACTCGACGTAACGTCTCCGTTCCCTACTCAGGGAACGAGGGTTACATCCGTAACCGAGACGTTTCTTGAGCACCAATTCTTATATAATAATTTCTGAAGGGTCAAGTCTCACTGAAGACTGGAGAAATAGTTGTCATTTTAAATAAAACAAATAAAATAATAATAATACTAACATGTGTTAGTTTAAATAATAATATTTCACAACATTACTGTTTTACTGTATTTTTGATCGAATAAGTGCTGCCTTGGTGAGCATAAGAGACTCCTTTCAAAAACATTTAAAAAAATTAACACACACACACACACACACACACACACACACACACACACACACACACACACACACACACACACACACACACACACACACACACACACACACACACACTCAGTGAGAGCACTATGAGAACTTAGATAATGTGCTTATTTAAACAAAAAATGTAAGCTTACTATTTTTGGCAGAGAGTAGGCAGTAAGTCGGAATATGGGAGTGTGTTGTGACTAGGACAAATTTAGATATCCCAGCTTAAAGTAGCATTAGGTTGATCAGTATCTGAATATTGATTAGCCCCCATGTCAATAACAGTCTCACTGATGTCACAAATGCTTCATTATCCACTTAAAATCTGTCTGGAGTCTATGCTATGCTATGAACTGACCGAACTAATTGAGCCCCATATAAGTGAGATCATTTGAAAAACATGAATTATTCAGCTGTTGAAACAGATTAAACGAGATTACAAGGCAGAGGATGGTCAGTGAACACTTAAGAACAGCCCCCAGGTTGAAGCACTATTGAATTTCAACTAAGACATACTAAGTGGTTGAGTTTTATTCACTTCATCCTCAACAGATTCTCTCTCTTTCCCATTAAAGCTTGTGTTACTGTCCTCAGCCCAGACTTCGCTTCCTTCCCTTGTCCCCCTCTTCATGACCCTTTCATTTGTCATTCCCCCTTCCTCTCCTCCTTTCCAGCATGAGCGATTGCGTAGCGGCAGTGTTAGGATAAAGCTCTCCTCAGCTGATGGAGAGAACATTAATCAGGTGATGCATATCAGACAGACGAGTGTGAGGGAGGAGGGGAGGAATATGTTCACACGCTTCCTCCTAATAGTGCTCTCTATGTTCCCTCGTTTATTTCGCCGTCCAGTGTTCATTCATCACTCCGCTGCTGAGGATGTGCTGGAGTGTCCACTTTCAGCACGGGTCACTTTTCCTGTCTATCTCTTTCTCAGAATCTCTCTCGCATTCTCTTGCCTCTTGTCTAGTTCAATATACACCTCTCTTTATTTTTATACTTGGTACAGGGTCCAAGTTTGGAATGACATGTAGGTGAATAAATTAATAATTTAGGGTAAACTATAATTTTAAAACCTGTCAAGTGAGAGACGAAGACTGGCTCATCTCAAAAGGATGTGAGTGACACACTAGTCTGTCCTGAAGGAAAAACTAAACAATTCCAATGACATATGATGTACGAAAAGCTTTATGGCCAGTCAGAAATAATTATACAATTTTTGTTAAAAAATATTTTTTATTTACTCTTGTATGTACCTGATAGTGCCAGCTGAGAGGTGTCCGTAGGATCCACTGGTGGATGAGCTGGAGCGGGAATTATTAAGGATAGTGACTAGAGAGTTGGGCGAGGTGCGAATCATGGCCTGCAGGTCAAAACTGGGGTCAGACAGGCATGGAGAGCTGGGAAGGGATCGTTTTCTGCTGGGCCGATTTGTGAACCTAGGACTGGGAAATCGAGAACCTGAGGGAGATAAACAGACAGAGAGAAAAAGAAAAAAAACATAGTAAGTAAAACCTGATAGTAACACAAATGGCAAAATGTATTCTATTTTTTAGGGTGACCACCCGTCCCGCTTTGCGCACCATTATGTCCACAGCATTTTCACCCCTTGTCCCGCACGTCGCATATTGAGAAAATGTCCCGCATTTTCATCAGGCTGTTGGTTTTTAATTATCATATTAAGAAAACGCGCATGCGTTCTTTTGCCTTTTTAAGAAAGCATTTTATTTATTCTTTTTGTGGCGTAGTTTTTCACCTAGCTATATTTAACAGCGCTTCGTCAGAAGTACAAATACAACAGCCGTTTTTTAAATCCTATCCAATGGGTGAAAGGACAGGAGTAAACACGGTCACTAGTGGGTTGTGACGGCTGTCAATCAAAATGTGGAGCGGTGATTCGTTCCATGTGTTTACTGTCAGAAAACAAGTGGATAATTCGGTGAATTAAATTTTAAATTTAACAGAATTTATCAACTTGTTGCCTGCTGTGGTTGTTTTAATTCACATCCTTTCTAAAAAATACATTAAAACGTTTTTGGTTTAATATATTCTTAATATATACGACTGTCAATGATCTAAATTCATGTTGGTTTATATTTTATTTATTCATTATTTATTTTGTTGGATTTTAGTGATTTTGGCACAGTGATGTTGAATTTAAATGTCATGTAAAGTAAAGACATGTTATGTTACATTGTGATGTAATGGTGTTTTCTGGAAGGGACTAAAGAACAAATAATTTTTATGAGCTGAAAGGCAGAATACAAATGTTTTTATTAAGTTAGATAAACATTATATAACAGTTTCAGGTTATGTTTTAGTGTTGGTAACATTGTCCCACACAAACTTGTAATCGTCCCACATTTGGTTTGTTTGATGGTGGTCACCCTAATTTTATTGTATTGTATTTTTTATTTCAAAAGAGCTGTTACCATCGAAGAGATATGGGAATTACCACCATTAACTGTCAGACAGATATTTGATGGTCATACCTGTCGAGCACAACTATATCCCTACTGACATAATTTCCAAAAATTGATCCTATTTTCATGTGGACAGTATATTGTTTTTGTGAACTAACCACACAGAGGGCTTTACAGAAATTATTATTTTTTAATTATATGTAATTTATTCATCATAGACAATGCTTTCAACAACGATTGCATTTCCTGCATTGCATGCATTTTGAACACACTGTAAAAACAAGTTCGACTACACTTTTCCCACTGCTTTTTGGCAGCATCACTGTGATATTGAATCATGTTTAATTGGGTTGAATAGTGTGTCAACACTGAATGGAATTGCACTAGTTGTTTTTGAAAAGCTTTCTCTAGAAAGCAGATTGAACGTAGACAGGCCCTCCACTCACGCACAATGACTGGCACCTACAGATTAAGAAATGACTTTTGTTGTCTTTTCATTGGCAGATGTCACAAACAAGAAAGAAGGGAGGGAGAAGTGAAAGGAGGAGGAGAAGAGAGGGGTGCGGGGGTAATGGTGGTCTTTTGTTGTATGGAGTGACACAATGACTTTGTGACTCATATTTTTTTCTTTCAGTTGTTCTGTACTTTTTTAACAGAAAGCATGCAAACAAAACAAAATTACGCTCTCTCTCTCTCTGACTCTTTCCATCTCTTTCTACTTTGACACATACAGTGATTACAGGGTCTGTCATTCATATTTAAATCACTGTGTGTGTGTGTGTGTGTGTGTGTGTGTGTGTATTCCCACAATTGGAACATATTTTTACATTGTTTGCATTCTGCTTAGAACTGTGATTTAAGCCTTTGAATGATTTTGGATGTGTGGAGCACAACAAACACGACGTGAATAATATTTAATTAATTAATAATAATAATAATAATAATAATAATTTAATTTGTTACATTTATATAGGACTTTTTCTGGGTACTCAAAGTGCTTTACATATGGAAGGGAGAATCTCCTCAACCACCTCCTGGATGATGCGACGGCAGCCATATTGTGCCAGAACGCCCACCACACACCAGCTTATTGGTGGAGTGGAGACAGAGTGATGAAGCCAATAATTATATATGGGGATAATCAGGAGGCCATGATGGACAGAGGCCAATGGGCAAATTTGGTCAGGATGCCGGGGTTTAACCCCTACTCTTTTTCAGGCCTGGGATCTTTTATGACCACATGACCACTAGTTTTCCCAGGAGGTCTCCCATCCAGGTACTGACCAGGCTCAATTCTGGTTCTGTGGGCAACCAGTCTTGGGCTACAGGATGATAGACACATGCACAAGCTTACACACCCATACACAAATTAATCCATATGTACATGAGCACGACCATTATACACATATATAATTCACACTCATATACAATACTATGTTCAGTCTATAAGGCCAATTTGGACTGACATAAACTCCAAGATGGTCTCAAGTAGTTTAAATCAGCAGTTCTGGTCTATTTATGATATGAGCTGGTTAACTTGGGTAGAACAAGGAATGCAAAAAGATGGTTTACATTGGTAATCTAAGCTGTCACCAGCTAAACCAGCTTATTTATTTCTAGGTTTTGATGGACTTAAATAAACTATTGGTAGATCAAATAATGTAGGTAGTCAAAACCAGTATGAATGTGCCCCAAACATCTTTTCCTGGTCAATAAGGTAAAAATAAGATATTCATGTAACCAGTCATGCACTTAACTGATCTGGTCTATTACTGGCATACCCTGGTTAAGCTATAGGTAAAACAGTGGTTCTCAACCAGTTGGCCGGGGCCTACAAGGGGGCCTCAGCAAACTTTTAAGGCATCAAGATGACTTAAAATTATTTAAAATAATACAAAAAAGCTTTGAAATAAGCTAAACTACCAAACATCTATATTTAATTTACCCCCCAAAATTCTAAAATGTAATTATTTTTATTTTAATTATAATTATTTGAGTTACTTAAAAATGGACACACCCAATTTATGTAAATTGAAAAGAAAAGATTGAATATTGTTGTGGAAAATGGGGGGGGCTTTGGAGTCAATAAGGTTGAGAATCATGATGGTTGAACAGACAAAGTAAGAAATTGCCTAAAACATAATTTTTTAATTAAATTCCTGTAGTATGAGTAAATATTACATCCTTGGTCAAACATCTTTTATCAAAAAAGTGTGATAATTCAACAGTAATTATTGGGAAAAAAAAAAAACAGTAATTCCATCTACATCCTGCAGAGGGTCCAAATTGTGGTGTGTAATAAGTAGAATCTAATCAACACTGGCTAATTAGCAGCTAACAGGTTAAACAATGCACGGCTTGAACACACATATGCAGTACAGGTTCATTCTTTCATTAGTCCGTACTTCTCTAAAAGTAATTACACTGATGTGAACTGAGCTCTAAACTACGACTGTGCCATCCCATCCCCATTATTAACAAAAACTTCTAGATAACGCACTTCTCCTCATTCACTTCGCTTCTCAGAGTCTATATATCATAAAAGAGAGCTTTAAAGTGTTAATTTGGCTGGCGTGGAACACACATTGTTAAAAAAGGATGAGTTATTACCAAGGGCTGATCACAGGCGATTTGAAGTTGGGGGGACGCGACATCTTCATTTGAAAACGGTGGCCCTAATTGTTTTGTTTCAGTCTATTAATCTTAAACAGTGCCATAGCAGAAAGGATTTCTCCGGTGATGAATAGTGGGACATTCCAATTCCCACCTAATAGCAATTAATTTTCTGATACCCATGCAATTTTGGCTAGTTTTAATTAGTTTGTGAGAAACGGGAGAGTGGGGAAGCTGACGGGCTAAATGCATTCTCATTAAAGACTAACGGGCTAGTCCACCTGACCTCTCTTCAGTCACCGTGCCTTTAATTTCCTATTTACTCTTCAAAAATAACTCATTTGCATACGTTCTGTGCACAGCCCATCCCCCCATACACACACACTTATTTTTTTCTCAGAAAAACCTCAATTTTACCAGTTTAATTGTTTGGGAATGGTTTTGAAGGAAATAAAGATGAATTATTTGTTCTGTAAAAAATAATAATAATACTTAATTAATTAATTAATTAATTAATTAATTAATTAATTTAATAATTATATATATATATATATATATATATATATATATATATATATATACAGTATATATTAAAAAGCATGCAGCTTTTGCTTTTTTGATTGGTTAAGGTTATAAATAGACATCATAAAAGAGTATGCAAGTGGAAACTTACTTTCCATAGCCTGCAGGTACTCCATGTGCAGGGCGTTGCTTGCAGCCCCTGTTGTGGATGCCACTGAGGGAATGATGTCAGCGTAGGGGCTGCGGTGACCTGCAAGCAGGGCCATCTGGTGGTAGTACTCTGCCGTGGTCAAACCAGTGTGGGGTGCTGAGGGGTCAAAAAGAGTGGAGAGGACAAAAAAACATCAGTCATTTGGATGAATACAAAACCATTTAAAAGTGTGAGGTGAGTAAGATAAATAAATAAATAATACTGAATTACTTTCATGTGACACTAAGGAATGAATCACCATCACAGCAATAAATTACATTTTAAAATACAGGTATATCCAAATAGAAAACTGTTACTTTAAGTGGAAAAAAAATCACAATATTACTGTTTTTAATAAATAAATGCAGTCTTGGTGAGCATAAGATAATTACATATATATGCAAATGCCTTGAATACCAGACTTTTTTTTACTCTCAAACTTGTGCATCAATGGTTTAATTATTTATTTGACTTCAGAAGACTTTGCAAGAGTCATATGGACCAGGTCCATGCGGTACCTTCGGATAATTGGTTTTTGATGGCTACACTTGTAAGGATTCTTAAAGCGGTTAGAGCAACTACATTTCATCTCTTTCTCATCAAACAACCAGACTAATGAATGGCTTTACACAAACCGTAACGGGGCAGAACCTAGACAAGGCTTTTTTCTGTGTAGCCATAAATTAGTGTTAGCATTCCAACTGTCAGTGTGAAGAAATTTGTCATCATGTCGCAAACAATCAGAAGATGCATTCCTCCATGTTCACCGACCATCCCTGGTTATGATACGCATGAGTTCTGCTTTGAGTGCTTACGTTTGAGCATGGAGAGTGTGAGCACTGTGAGTTGTTTTCCATTAAAGTGCTTCTTGCTCGTCTCGCATATCGCGAGTCAATCTGACTGAGGAGCGGGAGACGGGTCCTCCATCCGCTGTTGAAGACGACGATTCTTCAGAATGGGCTGAAGACGTAGGTTCTGTTGTCAATAAAGAATCTAGTGGCTCGGATCTCGCGTTTGCCGAGGCAACGCACCGATTACAGGTCCGCTATATATATTTCACGCAAATACACATACTCTTTTACTCTAAATATTTGTAAGTATGAACTGCACTTATAATTAGAGTAAAATAGTATGTGTTTTTGGCGTGCTGTCCGGGGGAGGGCTCCGAGCTCGGAATGTGGCCCGAACCCAGAGTACTCCCCCATATCCTTGGCTGGAATAGGAACTAGCCTAGAGTGAGGAGTCAGGGTGGCGGAGGGATGCAGAAAAGACTGTCGAGAAAAATAGGTGAGTCTGCAGTATATATAGGCCTCCGATCGTACTGATTGGGTAGATCATTTGAACGTGCTCTTCCTGAACTTTGTTAATAAAACATCATATATATATATATATATATATATATATATATATATATATATATATATATATATATATATATATATATATATATATATATAAATAATGTGGAGGGAACTGAGCACATCGGTCTCTTTTGTTCCTATGATCATGTGCAAGCGAATTATGTTTCACTAGTTCACACTTACAAATAAGTTAGATAGAATAAATGGTATGCATATTTGGCATGCTGTCCGGGGAGAGGACCCCGAACCCAGGGTACTCCCCCCGTATTGCTGGTTAAGAAGTAACCAGGCGAGTGTGAGGAGACGGGGTGGTGGAGGGATGCTGAAAAACTGTCGAGGAACATTGGTGAGTCAAATGAGTATAAATAGGTCTCCAACTCATGCTGATTGGATAGACATGTTGATTACTAATTGTCGACAGCTGGTTGGAATGATGTGATAATTGGATAAATTATTTGAACGTGCTCCTCCCGCACTTTGTTAATAAAACATCATGTGTTTGCAGGCTATGATTTTATGATTCTTTGTTGAAACTGTTCTGGCAGCGTGTAAATTACTGGAAAGTATATCTCCTTGGGTCATAGTGCATAATGAAATAAGATTAATGTCTTAAACAACATTTTGAATACAGAAATATGAAATGAATGACAAAATGAAACAATACTTGGATAATGAAATGTACTTCGCTATCCAAGTCGCTATCCAAGTCGCAGTTCAAATCATAGAGCATAATGTGTTTGCAGGCTATGATTTTATGATTCTTTGTTGAAACTGTTCTGGCAGCGTGTAAATTACTGGAAAGTATATCTCCTTGGGTCATAGTGCATAATGAAATAAGATTAATGTCTTAAACAACATTTTGAATACAGAAATATGAAATGAATGACAAAATGAAACAATACTTGGATAATGAAATGTCGCCAGTAGGTGCTGGCAAGTCACTGTGTCAATGAACAAGTAATTTAGGGGCAGTTGTGGCCTAATGGTTAGAGAATCTGACTTGTAACTCGAAGGTCGCAGTTCAAGTCTCAGTACCGGCAGGAAATGTAGGTGGAGGGAGTGAATAAAGTGCTCTCTTCCATTCTCATTACCCACAACTGAGGTGCCCTTGAGCAAGGCACTTAACCCCCAATCTCCCCGGGTGCCACAGCCCGTGTGTATGTGTTCAATACTGTGTGTGTGCACAGAGCACAAATTCCGAGTATGGGACACCATACTTGGCCACACGTCACGTCAATGTCAATACATTAACGGAATGCATAGCTGATAAAAAAAATTTGGATGAATAGTAATTTCCAATTACTTAATTCTGAAAAAACAGAGTTCCCTTTCGTTGTCACTCCGAGTTACGTCGGATGACGACGAAATGGGGTTTCGCTTAGAAAGCCTATCAACTTCGAGTATTACAAAACGAGCCAATGGCAAAGAAATGCCATGGGTCTGCGGAATTTGCATGACGTAACTCCACCCCACCTCGTGGGTATAAAAGGAGGAAGTCCGCAACAGCAGTTTATGTTTTCGCTTCGGAGCCAAGTGTATTCTTCTCTCCACAAGCCAACTCTGAATTATCAGCTTCACGAACGAGTGCCTCGAGTGTTGGTGTGACGGCGATCTCCGGCGAGTGCGTGCTTCCTGCTTATCTCTGCAGTGGTTCATCAGAGAGCGCGTGCTTCCCCGGGCGCTTCAACACGTGAGTTCTCTCTCTAAAAGAGCGCACGCGGCACGTCTTTTTAAAGACGGCTCGCCCGTGCATTTAAAAAAAAAAAAAAAAAAAAAACGAATGGTTGCGGCAGCTTGGTATCGGACTCTGATGGGCACGAGCGTTGTCTGGTATGTTTGGGCTTGATCATACTAGAGCAGCGCTCGTGGATGACTCATGTTCTCTCTGTGGGAACATGATCATCGCGTCATATAGGTCAAGACTCTGTGAACTCGCAAGAGTGAGAGTCCCCTCATCCACCCCCCGATCTTCGGCTGGTGGCCAGGGTGACCTGAGGGTGTTGGTCTGGAACAAGGCGCCGACTCCGTGTCCGTGACCCCAGCCTCCCCTCAACGGCGGTGCCCGCTAGTGAATAGGTGATTCCCACGAGTCTACCCTCTGGTGGCCCGTGTGTTTCATTTAAAGCTACAGAGGATGATACTATGTTTGTAGCAGCTTCACAAGGTGGGTTTGATTCTCTGCGAAGTGACGACTCGTCACAGCTGCCACCCTCTGGTGTGCATACGGCTGTGCCTGAGTCTGATCCAGAGATGACGGCCATGCTTTCCTGGGACGATTGGTTTTTGGGTAAGGCCGCCGACCTTCGCCCAACAGCTCTCAACCGCCCATGTGCAGACTGACGTGATTCTGTCCCGATGGCCCGCCGTCCGCTCAGATCCCTCGGTCTGCCCACTGCCGAAGGCGCCCCCCCCGCGGCTCCCACCCCGCCCGTTTAAAGAGATGGGCCGGCTCTGGAAGCCGCGGGCGGACGCCACAGCCCTCTCCAGCCCCGCCCCCCGCTACGTGCCGGGTTAAGCGGCGCTCCTGAGATGGGCTCCACAGAGATGGGACTCAGTTCTTCCAGGAGTTGGTAGCAGGACCACTCCTTTCCCCGGTGGAGGGCCGGGGAAAAATCCTTATTCTCCTAAGAACTGACTCTCCCGTCTCTGGGAAGACAGAGTTCTCGGACGACACAGAGCGCCGCCCACAAGCCGTGCTCTCCTCGTCCCCCTCTGTCCCAGAGGTGCTTGACACGGCGTGCCGTCCACGGACCGCTTCGCCCCTGTCCCCCTCTGTCGCCAGACCCCTGCCAGAGCAGGCCCCCGCGGGACGACCAGCATGGTCCTCCCCTGGCCCCCTCTGTCAGGGCGCGGTTGCTAACTGTGCCCCCACACCGGGCCGCTATGCCGTCCACGTCTGGGCCAGTTACTCCGCTTCGCTGCCCCTCCGGGGGGACGCCTGTCGTCCGCTTGATCCCGCTGGTTCAGTTCTTGGGAGCCTGGTTAGAGCTTCCCCGTCTGTCCCGCTGGATCGCGCGCACCATCAGGCTCGGCTTGCGATTCAGTTCGCACGGTCTCCTCCCCGCTTCAGGGGAGTCCGCTCCACTTTGGTCGGTGGCAATGCCCCTATCATGAGAGCAGAGATTGCCGCCCTGCTGGCGAAGGGTGCAATCGAGACTGTCCCTCCAGCCGAGATGAGGTCCGGGTTCTACAGCCCCTACTTCATTGTCCCCAAGAAAACCGGTGGGTTACGGCCAATCCTGGACTTGCGCGTGCTGAACCGCTCCCTTCACAGGCTGCCGTTCAAGATGCTCTCCGCCAAACGCGTTCTCGAATGCGTGCGGACCCAGGATTGGTTTGCAGCGATCGACCTGAAGGACGCCTACTTTCATGTCTCCATTCTTCCTCGACACAGACCGTTCCTACGGTTTGCTTTCGAGGGGCAGGCATACCAGTACGCGGTTCTCCCTTTCGGGCTAGCCCTGTCTCCTCGCACCTTCACGAAGGTCGTCGAGGCTGCCCTTGTTCCCCTTCGGGAACACGGGGTTCGCATCCTGAGTTATATCGACGACTGGCTGATCCTAGCCCACTCTCGAGATCAGGTTTGCGAACACAGGGACCTAGTGCTCCGGCACCTAGCTCGTCTGGGCCTTCGGGTGAACTGGGAGAAGAGCAAACTTTGCCCCGTGCAGAGGATCTCTTTTCTCGGTATGGACATCGACTCGGTCGCCATGTCCGCGCAGCTTACGAGCGAGCGCGCACGCGCAGTCACTGCTGACTTGCCTGAGACATCTCAGGAGCAAGAATGCGGTTCCACTGAAACATTTTCAGAGGCTCCTGGGGCATATGGCATCTGCAGCCGCGGTCACGCCGCTCGGATTGCTTCATATGAGACCGCTTCAGCTTTGGCTTCGCGACCGAGTCCCGAGGTGGGCATGGCATCAAGGCACGCTCCGGGTACCAGTTACTCCGACCTGCCGTCAGTTCCTCACCCCGTGGTCGAACCTCAGTTTTCTCAGGGCGGGTGTCCCCCTGGAACGAGCTTCCCGGCATGTTGTGGTCTCCACGGATGCCTCCACCACGGGCTGGGGCGCCATGTGCAATGGACATGCTGCTGCGGGCTCCTGGACAGGACCCCAGCGGCTATGGCATGTCAATTGCCTCGAGTTGTTGGCAGTACAACTTGCCCTGCACCGCTTCCGGGCGTTGCTCAGGGGTCAACACGTACTAGTCCGCTCAGACAATACCGCTACTGTAGCGTACATCAACCATCAAGGTGGTCTACGCTCCCGCCGTATGTCACAACTCGCCCGCCACCTCCTTCTATGGAGTCAGAAGCATCTGAGGTCGCTTCGAGCCATTTTCATTCCCGGAGCCCTGAACTGTGCAGCCGACGAGCTCTCACGGCTTCAGCCCCTCCCTGGAGAATGGCGACTCCATCCCCAGTCGGTTCAGCTGATTTGGGACCAGTTCGGGGACGCACAGATAGATCTGTTTGCCTCTCACGACTCGACCCATTGCGCCCTGTATTTTTCCCTGACCGAGGGCACGCTCGGCACGGATGCACTGGCGCACAGCTGGCCGCCGGGCCGCAAATATGCGTTTCCCCCAGTGAGCCTTCTTGCGCAGACCTTGCGCAAGGTCAGGGAGGACGAGGAGCAGGTCATTTTGGTCGCGCCGTATTGGCCCGGCCGGACCTGGTTCCCCGAACTTGCACTCCTCGCGACAGCACCTCCCTGGCCCATTCCTCTGAGGAAGGACCTTCTTTCTCAGGGACGGGGCACCGTGTGGCACCCTCGCCCCGATCTCTGGAGCCTCCACGTGTGGCTCCTGGACGGCTCGAGGTAGGTTTGAGTACCCTTCCACCAGCGGTGGCGGCTACCATCACTTCCGCTAGAGCGTCGTCCACGAGACACGTCTACGCGTTGAAGTGGAACCTCTTCGTCGACTGGTGCTCTTCTCACCGAGAAGACCCCCGGAGATGCTCGATCAGCGTTGTGCTTTCCTTCCTTCAGCAAGGGTTGGAGCGAAGGCTGTCTCCCTCCACCCTTAAGGTCTATGTTGCCGCCATTGCCGCACACCATGACCTAGTCGAAGGTAAGTCGGTAGAGAAGCACGACCTGGTCATCAGGTTCCTGAGAGGAGCGAGGAGACTAAATCCTCCTCGTCCTCCTCTCGTTCCCTCTTGGGACCTCTCAGTGGTTCTAACTGCCCTGAAGAGTGCTCCCTTTGAGCCCCTGCAATCAGTTGAGCTTAAGTTCCTGTCAATGAAGACAGCGCTCCTGGTTGCACTGGCCTCCATCAAGAGGGTAGGGGACCTGCACGCATTCTCCGTCGACGAAGCGTGCCTGGAATTCGGTCCGGCTTTCTCTCACGTGATCCTGAGACCCCGGCCCGGATATGTGCCCAAGGTTCCTACCACTCCCTTTCGGGACCAGGTGGTGAACCTGCAAAGGCTGCCCCCGGAGGAGGCAGACCCAGCCTTGGCACTGCTCTGTCCAGTACGCGCTCTTCGCGCCTATGTAGACAGGACGCGGTGTTTCAGGACCTCAGACCAGCTCTTTGTCTGTTATGGTGGGAAGCTGAAGGGAAAGGCTCTCTCCAAGCAAAAGTTGTCTCACTGGATAGTGGACGCCATTGCCTTGGGTTACCAGCAGCAAGGTCGACCGTGCCCCCTTGGTGTGACGGCCCACTCCACCCGGAGTGTGGCATCCTCTTGGGCTCTAGCGCATGGCGCCTCGCTAACAGACATCTGCAGAGCTGCAGGCTGGGCGACACCTAACACATTCGCCAGATTCTATAATCTCCGAGTGGAGCCAGTGTCCTCTCATGTACTCGCTTCAACTAGCTAGTACCGGACCCGCTCAGGTGTCTTCGCTTGCTCGCCATTCCACTCCACGGACTGGATACGTGTGATATTCTCCTCAGGTGAGCTTCCCGAAAGCCCTGAGTTCCTCCAGCACTCCTGACGTCGGCGCCAGTGTCTATTGCCTGCACGTCGGCTAGGTGCCTCCCGTGTGCATGGTCCCTCCCCTGAGCGACCCCCACATGTGTATTTCCACTGTAAGCCTCTCTGAGCATGTGTCTTTCCCTTGGCAAGCCACCTTGCCACCCCTGGGGTTGAAATATTCCACCTGCGGCTGGACACCCCAGTGTTCTCCATATGTTTCCTTCGGGTCATATGTGTATTCTCTAAGTCCCCCCCCTCTGGGTTGGCATTAATTGCATACTTCCCCTAGCTTGGGATATGCTTCCCAGTGTACCTTGGTATTCCTGTGTTAAATGGAGTCCTTCGTCCAGTCTATGACAGGGATCTCGATTTACGCAGGGCACTGGAAGACAGCTGAGAAGGTGGCGTGATTAGACTGGTAACCCCATTTCGTCGTCATCCGACGTAACTCGGAGTGACAACGAAAGGGAACGTCTCGGTTACTTATGTAACCCTCGTTCCCTGAGTAGGGAACGGAGACGTTACGTCTGCCTGCCACTTTCCGCTGTACCGCGGGGATCGCCTGAGCTCAGTCTTGGCTCCTCAGCGAAGAAACATAAACTGCTGTTGCGGACTTCCTCCTTTTATACCCACGAGGTGGGGTGGAGTTACGTCATGCAAATTCCGCAGACCCATGGCATTTCTTTGCCATTGGCTCGTTTTGTAATACTCGAAGTTGATAGGCTTTCTAAGCGAAACCCCATTTCGTCGTCATCCGACGTAACGTCTCCGTTCCCTACTCAGGGAACGAGGGTTACATAAGTAACCGAGACGTTTCTAATGATTGGACCAAAAACCTCTGCACGTACTAACCTAGAATACTACAACTAATGGCAGCTCTGTCAAGTCTTCATCGTCGGTTAGGAACCTGGGTGGGTTTACCTATCTGTAAAACCACATTCTTCCATCTTAAAAATATATCTAAATTACGACATATGCTGTCAATGAAAAATGCGGAACAGTTAGTTCATGCGTTCATGACCTCAAGGCTAGATTATTGTAATGCTCTTATGGGTGGTTGCCCTGCACGCTTAATAAACAAACTACAGCTGGTTTCAAAACGCAGCAGCTAGAGTTCTTACTAGAACCAAGAAGTATGACCATATTAGCCCAGTTCTTACAACACTGCATTGGCTCTCTATTAAACATTGTATACATTTTAAAATATTGCTGATTACTTACAAAGTACTAAATGGTTTAGCTCCTGTAATGGTAATTTCTTTTGAATGTATCTTTTGAAACTTATATCTGCTTGTGTGTTTTATAAAACATAGATGTATTGAGGAAGTTACAGGATGCATTAATCTTCTTTGCAAATAGTTCAATAGTGTCTTCTTTGCAAAGAGGTCAAAGGGACAGTGCAAGGGGACAGAAAGATTTGTTTTTCTTAGCAATAGATAACTTAGAGTGCATCAAGAGCGAGACATGTTTGGTCAGGTGTTTCTTAAAGTGACATTTGTGCTGACTGTGGAGATGCATAGATAAGGGGTGTTAGAGAATAGGGAACTGAAAACTGTCCACGTGCAGGGGCCTTAGTCCAAAGATCTTCAGAGGAGGGGTGATCTTTTGGGTATATAAACTCTGTGAAAAGAGAAGACTTTTGCCCTTCTCATATCAGACTCTGTCTGTGTGTGAACTGCCTTTCTTGCAATGAATAAATACGTATACTTATAACTTTCGAGATCTTCATTTGTTCTTCAACTGTTGTATAAGGTGTTGATAAAAGAATTTCCACGACACTCCCCAGTACTTGAGCGAGCTCTTAACGCATTTCTTCACGTCTATTGCAATCTCAAAACTCTGGCCAGTTGATAATACCTAGAATATCAAAATCGACTGCTGGCGGTAGATCCTTTTCCTATTTAGCACCTAAACTCTGGAACAGTCTTCCTAACATTGTCCAGGAAGCAGACACACTCTGTCAGTTTAAATCTAGACAAAAAACACATCTCTTTAACCTGGCATACATATAGAAAATTATACACTCCTTTTAATCAAATCAGTTAAATGATTATTAGGCTGCATAAATTAGGTCAGCCGGAACCGGGAACACTTCCTATAACACCCGGTGTACTCGTTACACCATAAGAAGAATGGCATGTCAGCTAATGTTAGTCTTTCTGCTTATTCCGAGGTTTACTGTAATCAGCTGGATCCAGGCCGTATCCAGATCAGATGGTGGACCTGCGCCTAGACACGACCACAACGCATAATGTAGTCAACCAGATCCGGGCCGTATCCAGACCAGATGAAGGACCTGCACTTAGACACGACCACAACGCATCCTTGAAGTGTCAGCAAAGATTGTGTCAACTTGACTCTCCCCTGTGAAGGCCTCATCGACGCGACAGCCATCGACACTGATCCTTGACAAACCCATCTCCATACCGGCGTGACTCCGATCTTCAACCAGATGGAACTGGATAATATTTTGATTGTTCCAAACCAATCTGACTTCTGACCTATAATGCTGTCTGAATCATAATCATACACTGTTCGTTCATTGGCCAGAGGAGAACTGGCCCCCCGACTGGGCCAGGGTTCTCCCAAGGTTTTTTTCTCCATTCTGCCACCTGATGCAGTTTTGGTTCCTTGCCACTGTCACCTTTTTCCACCTTTGTTGCCATTGGCTTGGCTTGCTTAGTTGGGGACATTAAATAAAAATTAAAAATGAATATTCAACAATAATATTGATCTGCCTGCATTGATACTATTATACAAGAACTGAAGTGAGCTGAACAATGACATCACAATTTACTTCAGAGCGCCTATATATATATATATATATATATATATATATATATATATATATATATATATATATATATAATAAACATATATAACTAAATTGATAACATTTTTAAACAAAAATGAAACATCACTGAACTTACTTTACCTGGACTGCTTTGAAACAAAATGTATTGTAAAAAGCGCTATATAAATAAATGTGACTTAATTTTTCACTTTCATTTATTTCATTTACCGATTCGCTCAAAATGCTGATTCATTCAGGAATAAAAATCAAGTGGCTGTCTATATGGGTCATTGAATCACTCACTCAACCGATTGGTTCAAAGAGTCAGATTCATTCAGGAATTAAACACCACTCTGCGTGCCTATGCTGAGAGTCAGTCGCACAACGGTTCAGTGACTTTGCTTTGGAAGTTTACAGTAGATGGCAGAGAAAATTAAACGCACCATTTTCAGTGACATCAATTAATAATCAATATTAATTAAATAAACTCAGCATATTGCCTAAAACAAAAGTTATGACTGCTGTATTGACACTTATAAAGATACAAGTCTGTGCTTCAATACAATGTAAATGTATTTCCTCCGCGCTGTCCAGTGCGTCGTGCAGCTTTGCCACACAGATTTTGAGAGTTGGGCAGCTAAATAGAACAGGAGATGTGCTAAATGAGTAGACTAATGGGTAATGTGGGAGCAAATGCGATACATTCATATTTCCGAAATAAACACTTATAATATTTTATTTCTCTTTATTATAGTTTTAAAATAATATAGAATTCATAGACAATTGGAAAAGTTTTTGGGGCAGACCTGACCTGTTGAAAAGAGATGGTATTCATCCCTCCTGGGATGGTGCTGCTCTTCTCTCTAGTAATATGGCACATAGTCTTAGAGCTCAACATGACAATCTGGGGCTCAATTCAGGAAGCAGACAGACTGGCTAAACCGACCGTCTGGTAGATGTCTCACTTCACTAAGGTCAGATAAATCCCATCACATAGAGACTCTTTCACCTAGATATCATCATATAGAGACTGTGTCTGTTCCCCGAATTAGGACATACAAAAAACTCCTAAACCCATTTAAGGGTAAAAAATTAATTGATGTTCAACAAATAAAAAGCAGATATAATACGGATGAACAAATGATAAAGTTCGGGTTGCTGAATATTCAATCCCTTACTTCAAAAGCACTTATTGTTAATGATATTATTACAGATTATAACCTAGATGTGCTGTGTTTGACAGAAACCAGACGATTACATTACTTTAAATGAGTCCACCCCGCAAGATTAATGTTATAAACATGAGCCACATCTGAACGGCAAAGGGGGAGGTGTTGCTGTAATTTATAGTAATATCTTCAGAATTACTGAGAAGTCTAGTTTTAAATATAATTCTTTTGAAATGTTGGTGCTTAATGTAACACTACCTAGTGTAAATGATAAATCACATTTGAGATTTGTGCTGGCTACTGTATACAGGCCACCAGGGTACCATACAGACTTTACCAAATAATTTGCTGATTTTCTATCAGAGTTAGTACTGGCTGCAGATAAAGTCCTAATTGTTGGTGATTTTAATATACATGTAGATAACAAAAAAGATGCATTGGGATTGGCATTTATAAGACATTCTGAACTCTATTGGAGTTAGACAACACATGTCAGGACCTACTCATTGTCGTAATCATACTCTAGATATAATATTATCGCATGGAATTAATGTTGATGCCGTTGAAATTCTGCAGCAGAGCAATGACATCTAAGATCATTATCTAGTCTTGTGTATACTTCATTTAGCCAAGGCTGCAAAGTCGACTCTGTGTTACAAAAATGTTAGACCTATAACTTCTGCCACTAAAGATCGCTTTATTAATAATATTCCTGATCAGTTTCATCTCCTCGGCATCCTAGATAGCTTAAAATAACTCGATATTGCGACAGAAACTTTTGACTCTCTCTTTTCCAGCACTTTAGACCCAGTTGCTCCTTTGCGCTTAAAGAAGATTAAAGAAAATAGTCCAACGCCGTGGTACAACGAGCACACTCAGGCCCTAAAGAGAGCAGCCAGAAAAATGGAGCGCAACTGGAAGAAAACAAAACATTTTTCGCATTTCATGGAAAGAGAGCACGATTGCATACAGAGAGGCATTAAAAGCTGCTAGATCTGCTTATTTTTCAACCCTATTAGAAGAAAATAAACAAAACCCTAGTTATTTATTTGAAACAGTGGCTAAATTAACAAAAAAATAAAGCTTCAACCCCAGACTTTTCCAAGCAGCACAGCAGTAATAACTTCTTTACTTACAAGATTGATAATATAAGGGAGAAAATTATAACTATGCAACCGTCTACTACAGTATTGCATCAGGCATTGCATTGTAGTCTCCCTGAGGAAAAATTTGATTCATTCATTGCTATAGGAGAGGAAGAAATTTCTAAACTTGTTAAATCACCTAAATCGACAACATGTATGTTAGACCCTATACTGACTAAGCTATTGAAAGAGATGCTTCCATAGGTCATAGATCCCCTTCTTAATATCATTAATTCATCTTTGTCATTAGGATACGTACTAAAAACTTTGAAGCTGGCTATGATTAAACTGCTTGTTAAAAAAACGCAACTACAGAATTAGTCAATTACAAGCCGATCTCGAATCTACCTTTTCTGTAAAAGATACTAGAAAAGGCAGCATTCTCACAACTATGTTCTGTGGCGAGGGACGGCCGAGGGACGTGAGAGAACGGCGCGAGGCCGGTGGTGCGATTGCTAATGAGCAACACCTGGGTAGCACACCGGTCTCGCATCTCTCACGGAGGAGCGGAAGCATAAAGGGGGAGCGACGACGTTGATGATCGAGAGAGGAACAGGCCTGTATTTTAGTTGTGTTTGTTTTTTGTATTTGTATTTTATTTTAGCCAGCAGTCGTCCGCGAGGGGCTGCTGGCAGCTATGTTTATTTTCGGTAGCCAGCAGTCATCCGCGAGGGGCTGCTGGCGGTATTTTGGTTTGTTTGTTTTATTTTAAATAAAGTATGTTTGATTGTTCGCCGGTTCCCGCCTCCTTCTTCCCTGAACATTGCTACATGTTCCTTTCTAGAAAGAAATGGTATCTGCAAGGTTTTTTAGTCAGGATTTAGACAGTACCATAGTACTGAGACAGTTCTTATCAGAGTCACAAATTATTTGCTCTTATCATCCGATCGTGGTTGTATCTCTCTATTAGTGTTACTCAATCTTAGAGCTGCATCTGATACCATTGACCACAACATTCTTTTAAATAGACTTGAAAATGATGTTGGCATTAGTGGAATTGCATTAGCATGGTTTAAATCATACTTATCTGGCCGTTATCAGTTTGTAGCAGTAAATGAAGAGATGTCTTATCGATCAAAAGTTCAGTATGGCGTACCACAAGGCTCAGTACTAGGACCATTGCTGTTCACTCTGTACATGCTACCCTTAGGAGATATCATTAGGAAGCATGGCATTAGCTTTCACTGTTATGCTGATGATACTCAGCTCTATATTTCTTCATGCCCAGACGAAATCTACCAATTCACAAAATTAACGGAATGCAGAGCTGATATAAAAAACTAGATGATTAGTAATTTCCTACAACTTAATTCTGAAAAAAACAGAGATTCTAATTATTGGACAAAAAACTTCCTCACATACTAACCTAGAATACTGTTTAACACTTGATGGCTGCTCTGGCAAGTCTTCGTCGTTGGTTAGGAACCTGGGTGTGCTCTTTGATACCAATCTTTCATTTGAAAGTCACGTGTCTAGTATCTGTTTAACCACATATTTCCATCATAAAAATATATCTAAATTACATCATATGCTCTTAATGACAAATGCAGAACAGTTAGTTCATGCGTTCATGACATCAAGGCTAGATTATTGTAATGCTATTATGGGTGGTTGCCCTGCATGCTTAATAAACAAACTACAGCTGGTCCAAAATTCTTGGAGTTCTTACCAGAACCAAGTAGTATGACCATATTAGCCTGGTTCTGTCAACACTGCATTGGCTCCCTATTAAACGTCGTGTAAATTTTAAGATATTGCTGATTACTTACAAAGCACTAAATGGTTTAGCTCCCCAGTACTTGAGCGAGCTCTTAAGGCATTATAGTCCGTCATGTCTATTGCAATCTCAAAATTCTGGCCAGTTGATAATACCTAGAATATCAAAATCGACTGCTGGCGGTAGATCCTTTTCCTATTTATCACCAAAACTTTGGAACAGTCTTCCAAACATTGTCTGGGAAGCAGACACAGTCTGTCAGTTCAAATCTAGACTAAAATCACATCTCTTTGACCTAGCATACACATAAACATTATAGACTTCTATAATTCAATGATAGGCTGCATAGATTAGGTCAGCCGGAACCGGGAACACTTCCCATAAATCCTGATGTACTTGTTACATCATAAGAAGGATGGCGTCTACGCTAATATTAGTCTCTCTTTTTATCCCGAGGTTTACCGCAGTCTCCCGATCTGATGAAGGACCTGCGCCTGGACACGACGACAACGCAGTCCTGAAGTGTCAACTAGTCTCTACCGTAGTCTCTTCCCTTCACCTCTGTACAGATAAAACATTGTCAGGATAATTCGGGTTCACGTGGCTACGTGGAAGCGATAGAAAATTCTGTATTATACATTTTTTGAGGCTTGTACCTTGGATCCTATTTCATGGTTTGCGTTCTTGAGCCACCAGGCACTGTTTTGTGCAAATGAGCGGCCAGATCACATTAAGGGTTTTCTGTTAGAACGGTGTCGTGTTAGCGGCCCCTAAGTTAATAACTAATGATCGTTGCGACAGAAGTGAATCAATCAAAACTAACTTTAGCTAGACAATAACTTTATTCTAGAGCTGCTGTAAAGCCAGCAGTGTTTCAGGTCTAGTTTGCCAAGACCAAATACATTAACAAATTCATTAACATGCTAAAACTATTTTGAAAGTTGTCATGAATAAACCTCTTTTATGTTTCAAAGAAAAATCATGAGTTTGAAAGGACATGAGGGTGACTAATTAACAAAATGTAATTTTTTTTTACTAAAAAATGGTGCCAAATCTTAATGCAAACCTTTAAACTGCTTTTTTTACTTATCTCTTTCATGTGTTCCCTCTATCTTCCTTCCAATCTTTAGCTACAGAGTGATACAGGTCCTAGAAATTGATCCTAAAAATAAACTTTTGGCAACATGCTTAAAATAACACACAAACATACATATACACGCACACAAAAAAGGAGGGAGAATAAGAGAAAGACTGACACAGTGCTTCTCAATGCAAATACAAAATCAGTTTAGCTGCACAAAGTGTTGTGGCTAATTCCTGTCTTCCCCAGAAGAAATGAACAGAGCGGATGAAAAGATCTCGACTGACGCCCGGATTGAAGGCATGGAATATGCATCTCTGATTGGTTGTGTGAATGTAAGAAGAAATTCCAAATGAATTCGATGTGGGTATTTTATCTTAAGTAGTGAGGGAGGGGTTAGGGGGTTTCCTTAATTGTCTCCGTTGTTCTCCTTTGCCTCGGCTCTCGCATTGAGCCATAATGTGCCTCGTTTCCTCATTCACGTGCAGAAAGAGCTTTGCGGAATTTCTAAATTGGAGATGTTGGCACCGAATTGCAAGACTGGCGGTGGGGAACGACTGGAGCGAGCGTGTTCTGCTTGTGGGATATCAGAGTGGCAGTTTTTAAGGATGAATATGCATCTTCAGTATGGTGCGCCACCAGAGCCAGGAGGCATTCTGCTGATGGACCATGTAGGCATCTGGGAGAGGACAATAAAATGTGTTTAAAACAGGGTTGGAAAGCAAGCAGAAAAAAACAAAATGATAGAGTGAAAAAAAAAGCCTATGTTTAGTTATTCTAAGCCACCAACATGAATTGGAGGTTAAATAAGGAACACAAAATATGATTCATAATTTTTATTTTAGAAATCATTTCATGTAACTTTTTAAAATAACCAACTGCCTGGTTTAATGTGAAAAATAAACCATTATCTATGTTCATAGAGGCTAAATAGCACTTCCTGGTGAAAAGACCAGCATAATTGTTTTTGAAGACCTGCTAGTTGAAGTTGATTGATAAAGGAAGTTTTGCTGGTTAAGATGACAGGACACAATGACAACAGAATCCAAAACATATTTTGTTGTTTTCAGTATAGAATTGTATTAATCATTGCATATATTTATAGGTATATTTATAGGAATATAGGAATTGTATTACTGTTATAAAATAAATAAAATAATTATAATTCATCCTATATCATAGTTTGTTTTACAGAGCTATCCATAATCAATCAATCAATCAATCAATCAATAAATGTGACCTTTTTGTAGTCTGGGGTAAAAAGGTCACATTTATTGATTGATTGATTGATTGATTGATTGATTGATTGATTGATTGATTGATTGATCAATCAATAAATGTGACCTTTTTGTAGTCCGGGGTAAAAAGGCATTTTTTGGCAGATAAACAAATGGCTTTTCAGTTGTCACCCAAACCACAAAAGGTCACATCAAAACAAACTGCATCAGCAAGTTTAATTTAGCCCTTAATAACTATACATCTGGAAATGTTTAATTTCTTCCTTTGACACATGTGGTACATAGCAAGACCTGGCTGACGTGAGATGGCACCGCAGTTCAATACAGCCGTGATTATCTGTGGCCTCAGAGAGGCCCCCTTTGGCATTTGAGCTTCAGGCTTCAATTAAAACTCCATGCCTGCAGAGAAGGCCAAAAGGCCAGCATACTGCAGAGACTCTTTAAAAACAGCAGGCTCTTGCTGACCCTGTAATGAATTTCCCAGTCCGCCTTCACGCAAAAGAACAAAAATGGCTCCCTGAAGTCCTCTGGAGTCCATCCTCTAAACTATTCCCACTTCTCATCCTTCCCTCCCTTCTCGTGCCCTCCGCCCTCAACCATGGCCTTGAACTTCACCCCCCTCTTAACTCAGGATGTGATCGCTAGTCTCTGCCTGACACTGAATGTTCCTCCAGAGGTTTTCTAAAATGAGACAAAGAACATAGAGAGTGACCCCATCCAAATGATCAAACTATGGTCTCCTCCTCCAGAGAGAAGCTAACTATAAGAATTATATGTTTGACACATCCCAGACTTTACCAGATGGAACGACAGACAAACAGAGAGATAGAGAAATAGAGAGACAGACAGACAGACAGATAGATAGATAGATAGATAGATAGATCTGCTCACAATAGACTGACATTTAGAAGACTTTTAGTGGGCCCAGAACAGTTCTCTGAGGTACTCACCATCTGCGGGACTGAGGCCCCTTGCCGCAGAGATCATGGACAGAGAAGGACTGCTGTGCAGTGAGCGGATGTAGTCCATGTAGGGGTTAATGTATGGATGTGGGGGGTTAAAGGGCGACTCCGCCCCCACTGAAGGGTTTCGGTGTGGCGAGATCCGGATAAGGGAGATATCAGAAAATGCTGGGCTGGCTGCCAATGCAGGAGGCCTGGAATCAGAGACGAAGAAAAGCATTTAAGCACCTTAGGAGTCTTTTTCAGATGGTGTATTCTTTCACCATTCAGCGGGGTGGGATGTTCCAAGTCTTTGGGTTTATTTGTAAAATGTCATGTTAACTGTGCATGTACAAACCAAAGCACATGCATACATTTAGAATGAAGCATAGAAGAAAACGGAGCTCAGCACAAGCCACAAAAGCTCGGCATGTGATCTATTCTTTCTGGATCCCTGCTCCAGGTCTAGCATCTGCACAGAATGGTGTAGGAGCTTGAGCAGGAAATGAATGGTGACACTATCTATCGGCCTCCATCTGCAGGGCCAAATCACAGAGTGAGAGGGAGGGAAAAAGCCCAAGCTAAATTCCAACTTCTCCCTCGCAGACATTTCCTAAGATCAAAGCCAGCTTTCAACACATCACATTTTAATCAGACAGAGACGGCCAGGAATTCTTACCGCTACCCACAATGCCTTGCCATATTTTCTTGAGATGGTGAGTGTCACTCAGTCTGCTGAGGATTTTGTTGTTGTCTTAAACAGCCTCTATTCAACCATTATTGTTTTAGTTTTCTTCAAGCAGGACTGTCAATGTGGGTTTGCATGACTTAGCATGAGGAAAACCAAATACAGTTTGTTTCTTCTGTATGAATTTAATTAATAATGGGCTTTTAAGAAAGAATAAATAAAATGAAGAAGAAGATAATCTTCACTACTGCTGAAAAATCTGAAAATGTTCGGCCTAACTATTTTAAAATAATAATTACTGACTCTTGCGAACATACTCGACACACACACACACACACACACACACACACACACACACACACACACACACACACACACACACAAAAGTTCTGTAGATAACTTTGATTTCAAATGACCTCTCTGAAGGGCCAGATGGACCCAATTACAGTCTAAAGCTCGTCCACTCTGAATTGTCTCCTGTTGGCCTCAGGAGTCTACTTCACCAGCCACCAATGAAAGAGATTGGCCTGTTTCTTAAAATGAAGAACTAAAGCAGAACCAACAAAACTCTTTCTTAAAGTGTCTTCAAATCATTAATTAAAATTATGAAGGGTTTTAGGCAAGCTGAAAGTGAATGGAGATTATTTTGTATATAAGCAATACAGCATTGAATCTGATTTAATAGCTTCATTTCAAATAATCAGAAAAAAAAGAAAAGAAAAAAATCACTGATTCTTTGAATCTACATGGAATCAGCACTTACATCCAGTTCTGTTCTAGTTGATTAAAAACTAACACTATTAAAAATTGTTTTCTTTGATTGAAATTAAGCTGAATTAAAATGAGATAAATATTAGATAGCTAATTAGATTAGAAAGCTAAACAGAAAAAAGCACAAAATTACTAAAACTTTAACTAAAACTAAAATGAAAACTGAAAATATTAAAACGATGGCTGTCAAAATTAACTCGTTAATTCATGCAATGATTTTTTTTTCAATTTAACGCATTCAAATATTTAACGCAATTATGCTGCGTAGCATCCGTTTTTTCCATCATCCTTTAGCTAGTGTTACATTATATGATCACGCTCTTATTCATGCAAATGCTTTTAAACCAATCAAGCACGACAAGACACAAAAGAGTGCGGCTGTCGTGCGTGCGTCTGTGAATCTCCTGTCTATGTGACACACACGGCTCATTCGCAAAGAAAGTCACTTCAGACAACGTGCCGGCCACATTGAGTTTTCTTTTGCACTTGAACGGACAAAAACACACAAAATTCCCATTTTTTCAACCCCTTTTTTAATATGCATGACCATAAGATACACATACACAACAACATACATTGCTGGATACAAAATAAATAGACAAATAAAAAAATCTATACAAAAACAACAAAAACAAATACACTTAACTGTAAACACATTATTTAACATCTAATTTAGTGTGTTTTCTGGAATATTGTATTTTTATAGTAATCGTTCAAAAATCATAAAAAGTAATTTTCAAAAACATATCCTTAGTTTAATATTCCTTTCACTTTCATTTTTAGGAAGAGAAAATATTTTTTGTTGATAGTAAACATACAGGTCCTTCTCAAAAAATTAGCATATTGTGATAAAGTTCATTATTTTCCATAATGTAATGATAAAAATTAAACTTTCATATATTTTAGATTCATTGCACACCAACTGAAATATTTCAGGTCTTTTATTGTTTTAATACTGATGATTTTGGCATACAGCTCATGAAAACCCAAAATTCCTATCTCAAAAAATTAGCATATCATGAAAAGGTTCTTAACCTAATCATCTGAATCAACTAATTAACTCTAAACACCTGCAAAAGATTACTGAGGCTTTTAAAAACTCCCAGCCTGTTTCATTACTCAAAACCGCAATCATGGGTAAGACTGCCGACCTGACTGCTGTCCAGAAGGCCATCATTGACACCCTCAAGCAAGAGGGTAAGACAGAAAGAAATTTCTGAACAAATAGGCTGTTCCCAGAGTGCTGTATCAAGGCACCTCAGTGGGAAGTCTGTGGGAAGGAAAAAGTGTGGCAAAAAACGCTGCACAACGAGAAGAGGTGACCGGACCCTGAGGAAGATTGTGGAGAAGGACCGATTCCAGACCTTGGGGGACCTGCGGAAGCAGTGGACTGAGTCTGGAGTAGAAACATCCAGAGCCACCGTGCACAGGCGTGTGCAGGAAATGGGCTACAGGTGCCGCATTCCCCAGGTCAAGCCACTTTTGAACCAGAAACAGCGGCAGAAGCGCCTGACCTGGGCTACAGAGAAGCAGCACTGGACTGTTGCTCAGTGGTCCAAAGTACTTTTTTCGGATGAAAGCAAACTTTGCATGTCATTCGGAAATCAAGGGGCCAGAGTCTGGAGGAAGACTGGGGAGAAGGAAATGCCAAAATGCCTGAAGTCCAGTGTCAAGTACCCACAGTCAGTGATGGTCTGGGGTGCCATGTCAGCTGCTGGTGTTGGTCCACTGTGTTTTATCAAGGGCAGGGTCAATGCAGCTAGCTATCAGGAGATTTTGGAGCACTTCATGCTTCCATCTGATTTCATTTTTCAGCACGACCTGGCACCTGCTCACAGTGCCAAAACCACTGGTAAATGGTTTACTGACCATGGTATTACTGTGCTCAATTGGCCTGCCAACTCTCCTGACCTCAACCCCATAGAGAATCTGTGGGATATTGTGAAGAGAAAGTTGAGAGACGCAAGACCCAACACTCTGGATGAGCTTAAGGCCGCTATCGAAGCATCCTGGGCCTCCATAACACCTCAGCAGTGCCACAGGCTGATTGCCTCCATGCCACGCCGCATTGAAGCAGTCATTTCTGCAAAAGGATTCCCGACCAAGTATTGAGTGCATAACTGAACATAATTATTTGAAGGTTGACTTTTTTTGTATTAAAAACACTTATTTTATTGGTCGGATGAAATATGCTAATTTTTTTAGATAGGAATTTGGGGTTTTCATGAGCTGTATGCCAAAATCATCAGTATTAAAACAATAAAAGACCTGAAATATTTCAGTTGGTGTGCAATGAATCTAAAATATATGAAAGTTTAATTTTTATCATTACATTATGGAAAATAATGAACTTTATCACAATATGCTAATTTTTTGAGAAGGACCTGTATTGTTGTTCCATAATGGTGTCCAAGGAGGAGGTGAAATGAAAAATACTGTGAGCTTTCCACCACGCAAATAATGTCATAAGATATGTAAAACAATTATGTTTCTTAATGTTGTTGTCAATAAAAGGGATATTTTTATTTTTGTATTTCTTGAATTAATGACTGTTCTATATCTTTCCAAGCTAAAACTAAATCACTATACCAATATTTAATGTAACTTGTATTGCTAAGAAATGGTAGTAGAAATGTGGTGCATATAACCCTCTGAGAGGTTTGGGTTTCTGTAAGGTTGTGAGTTTGACTCTTGGTTTCCGTCCTCACTTCTCTTGACTGAATAACTTTTGTAGCTTTAATAAAAATGAATCTATATTTAATTTATAATTTATGCAGTGAAGAGTGCAGTGTTTGATAACTTTGATAACTTCAATTTCTGTATATTTCCTACCTGTTAGATCAGATATTTAAAAAAATACTGTCTTTATTGTTTCTACATTAATTTGAAGTTTAAATGTGAAATTATTACAAAATAAAATATAATAAAAACTTTAATGTTAGGTGTGATTAATCACAATAATTACAGAAAAATGAGTAATTCATTCATTATTTTTCTTATTGATTGACATCACTAATTAAAATAAAAGTGAAATAATATCAAAATATTAATAAAACTATAATAGTATATAAATAATTACGGTCTACATCATGCTAATTTCAAGTTTTACTAATTCTCTGCAAATTCTCTGTTTGTTTAGTAAAACCATAATTTAAGCAAAAAAACATTTAAATAAATACTGATGTTAATAACTACAATAACACTTTAATTCAATAGTCCATTTTAGATATTCCAACTACATGTCAACTACCAGTCATTAGAGTATTAGTAGACTGTCTGTTTAATATCTGCTAACACTTTATTTTGATAGTCCCCCAACAGACATTCTACTGATTGTAAGTAACATTGCAAGTACATGTCAAGTAGTCAGAGTATTAGACCTAACAGTCGACTATATTCTAATGAGCGTTAGTAGACATGTAGTTGCAAAATATTGTAGTTGTAATAGGATTTTACGATTATAATGTCACACTAAACGTTGTCTATTCATCTCTGAATGTCAAATGACTTTGCAGTACTTTTCAAGATGAAAGATTGTGCCAGTATTGAGTTTCACCAGATCTGTTCTGGTTCACATATTAACGAAGATGTGTTTCGCTTTTGGAATGTCTGACTCAACTGCTTGCCATGTTCTCTCATAGGCACTACGGGCCATTTTGCACGTCTTCAATCACAAGACATGTTTATACTTCCTCCCCTAAAACACACTCCCATACCCATGCTACAGCATACTGGTAGCATGTGTGTTCAGGCATACAAATGTGAGTGACAGCACACTCAGGGTGTGTGTCTTTATAATGTGGAAACATCAGCATACTACTAAAGGGGGGAATGTACAAAAACATACTCATGCCTTATCAATGCAATGGAATATGGCCCCTATCGCCCAAACTAAACAAACATGTACATACATACACACACACACACACACACACACACACACACACACACACACACACATACGTACACACGTACACACGCACACACACACACACACACACACACACACACACACACACACACACACACACACACACACACACACACACGTACACACACACACACACACACACACACACACACACACACACACACACACACACACACTTTCATGATGAATCTTTTATGACAATCATGACAAAATAACCTACAATGATTATTTATCTCCAATCATGACACTTTACTACAAAATCAATATTTGCAATAGTAGCTTTCACACTGCTAAAAAAATCAATCGCCCTTAGCACTGGCAAAAACAAACCTGACATGAACTGCACAGAATTTACACCCCCTCAGACCTATATATTGATTGCTACCATTTTAAAATACAGTACTTTTAGTGGTAACTTTACAAACTCATTCTTAACTTGTTTTAGAAGGTACCGGAAGACAAACGGACACTTGTTTCTTATTTTACAAATATACAGTTTTATCAGAAAGAATGCATTTTTTATTATAATAACAACGTTATAATACTTTAATGATATAAGTAAAAATATAATAAATGCACATATTTAGCAAAATACTCTATAGCTAATTTTTCTAGCCAACAAACGTGCTTTGTTCATTAAATGGCTTTCCTGAGGTAAATGTAACATCATGTGTTATGTAACATCACGTGACCTCTTTTTGCGGTTGAAAAACACTGATTGATCGATATTATGTAAGAGGCATACACATTTTGGTAAGTTGTACTGTATCTTTCAACATTTCCTATTGTTCATTTGTGTTTATTTACTATTAATTAGTAGTAAACAGTAAGAGATGATCAGTTCACGTGCCGCTTGATCTGAGGCGTTACAGCGATCTGTCATCACATTTACGAGTGCAAAAACGGTATTTATTGTTTGAATTTCGTTATAAAATCGACCAGAATCTGGGAGCTGAGAATTAGTTTCATATCAAAAAGTAACCTGCTCTGTCTTGTCTGTCAGTGTTGCTTCGCGATTTTTCTCTTTGTGAGAAAATGGATGTGTGGCGTGAGAGTGTGTGAAAAGTGTCAATTGAGTGAGTCTCACGCTGAATGTGTGAGAGTTGGCAGCCCTGGCTGAGCATTTTCTCCTTATAACTTCAGTGAACAAAGACTATGCTTCAAAAAAGCATGTTCAAAATCGCTGGTGTTTCTTAAGTCACAAACTTGTAACGTCAACGTGTCGGCAGCCTTTAGCATATGATTAACATCGAAATAGCAGGGGAGTCTCAAGAGAAGCCAGGTTATCCCGGTATATTTTTATGTTGATATGAAAAATCGGGTAGATTTGGCAATATGCCGGGTGTATGATGTATATTACGATGTTATGATGAACTAAATGCCCTTCTCCACTGACGCTCTGAGTTGTTCAAAGCATTTGTAAGGATGCTGAATGTTAGAAGGCAGCTGACTGACTCTGACATGGCGAATGCGAACATTGTTTGTGTAACATTACCAACACATTATTAGCTGTTTGATAACATAGTCAAGCAAAAGGCTTATCACATTAGTTACCATTATGTGTTGTATGCGCTGTACAGAGCGATACCACTGTGCAGCATTTACTAATGTAACTTGAGTAAAGTTGACCGAGTGGATCTCTGAGATGTGTGATTAAGTGGAGCAAGGGCTAATTTGCTTATTCATGGATCCGAGTATACTAAATAGGTGTAGTTTTCAAGGTTGTAGAGTTACATTCTAGCTATTTTAAGGCATGAATAATTTTTTTTCACAGGAAAAAAACATTTAAAATTGTATTAAAGTTCCCCTGTAGCTGTAGTCAATAATGTTATCCCTTAAAACTCATCTTTGATCACCAAAATTACATATTTAAATGTTTTTTCAACATGAATATATTTTTTGAATGGCAAAACTAAATTTTCAGCAGTCTTCAGTGTTACATGATCCTTCAGAAATTATGCTGAATTGCTGCTCAAGAAACATTTCTTATTATCAATGATAAATATTTTAAAATAATTTTAAAATAATTTTAAATTTTCTTTGATGAAAAAGGAACTTCAAGAGAACAGCATCCATTTGAAATACAGATTTGAAATCCTTAAACATTAGTAACACTATACATGTGTTTATTCTCACTTTTATAAATTTAATGCATCCATGCTGAATAAAAGTATTAAATTCTTTTTTTTAAAAAAAGGAGAATTAAAAAGAAAAATATAACTTTTGAAGATGCATTCCACCTCTTGAATAGTTATATCATGAACAGGCCGAGGGAGAGAAAGGGATAGAGAGGGCTCCACATATGAAAACCATTTCCTGACACCCCCCCCCCCCCCTCTTCCACAAAGACACACACTTTTTCGTTGTTCTCTGTCTCTCATTCTCTCCTACTGCACGTTGTCACATGTCCATTCTCCTCGTTCTCCTCATGAGGCTGTGCTTGCAGCTTAAATGAACACATTTGGACTGACGTGCTTGTGTTATTATTCAACAGGAAATGGTGTCAGGCCATGTTAATATTATGCTGGCAGCAGAGCTTAACAACGTTGTGACTTTTGCGGTTTAAACAAACTGGTGTAACGGCTCCCTGCTATGATCAGAGCAGCCGGTCTGCAAATATATACTTGTGGTGAGAGTAAAATAAATATTAGCTTGCATTAGCTTACATTGTTGTGTCTGATTCAAGAAGAAGGCACACTAAACTTTGTTCCTCTCAGACTGTGTAAACATAATCTGAGCTTAATTAGTGATAATGTTCAAGGTCACAAGTGCCAATAAATAAATAAATAAATTACTGTTTCTATATAATAGTAGAATATAACATTTTAAAATATTAACAAACATGCTAAAATGTAATACTTAACAGAGGTTTGTTCTAAGTAAGAGCAATAAAATAATAATGATCGTTCTTAACAGCTAGGTCATAAAATAAGTAATGATCACAAGAAAATGAATAAAAATGGACAGTAGGAGTCATCTGTCTTTTATTTCCCAAAGTTGACAGGAAGTCTGAATTGAGCAGATCCCTGATTGATGCAAGAGAGAATGAGATCCCAGAGTTCTCTGACTAGAGCACAAGTTCTTCTTGGAGCACAATGCCAGAACTCCGGCACAGCACCGAGAGAAAGAGACGAGACAGAGGATAGGGGAGAAAAAAGAGTGGGCATAGGAGAGCAAGGGGTGTAGGAGAGTGGTGAAAGAGGAGAGGACAGGAGAACGATGAGGGGAAACGGGAGATGGCCCCTGACAGCGGAAACAGCGGCTCTTTAATGTTTCTCTTTTCTCAGAGATCAAAGAACAGAGACACAGACAGAGAGAGAGAGAGAGAGAGAGAGAGAGAGAGAGAGAGTGAGAGAGAGAGACAGAGACAGAAAAGCTTAGAAAGTGTAAAAGCTAACCCGAGAGGAAGAAATAAATAGCAAGAGGGGTTGAGGAAAGCTCAGGGTGTGAGGAATGACGTATGATTCACACGCTGGAGAGATAACATGACATACATTAATGAATATTGACTATAGAGCACAGAACAAAAAAAGCACGTATGAATATGCTTGTGCCAGCTATTAGCAGATAAAAGGCAGTGTGTGTTAAGAGTGAATACTGAAACCTTATGTCAGTATGTGTGTAAATATTAATGGACTATTGAACCATTTGGCCAAAAGTGTTGCCTTTAAAAAACTTATTTACATTTCTGTGACACCAGTGTCACCAAACATAAATGTTTAGCTACATCCAGAACACTAGCTTAAAGGGATTAGTTCACCTAAAAATGAGAAGTCTGTTATCATTTACTCACTCTCATGCTGTTCCAAACCTTTATGACATTATTTTCTAACACAAAATAAAATAGTTGTCAAAATAAAGAATGTTGGTAACCAAACTGTTTTGTTGACCATTGACTTTCATTGCATGGACAAAAAAGAAAAGAAAAAAAAGAAAAAAATCGTGTTCAGAAGTAATAATGTCACAAAGGTTTTGAACAACATGAGGGTGAGTAAACAACATCTTTGGAAAAATTGACTTATCCTTTATTATTTACTGTACAGTAGTGTTGTTTTAAATAGTATGTGAATCAGAACACATTAATAATAATAGCAATAGTAAAATTAATGCTAGTATGTTAGTATGTTACTATTTCCGCTCTAGTAGCAGTGTTGTTCTCAATGCAGCCAACCTTTTTCAAACAGATTTCATAGACACTCCCCTTGTCTTCCATTGGTTGGACAAAAAGATACTCCCGCTCCGAACACATGCCATTGTTTTGATATCTTCATTGAACCACAGTGTTCGCAGTTTTCAAGGAAATCAACCTACAAATCACTGCATATTAAGTCGAAGGAGAAAGCCTTTTTGCATCAAATAAATACATAATTCAAATGAAAAACATCTAACTTGCAATTATTTATGGCAAAAAACATGGCAAAATAGATTCTGCGCATCCAAGCTCTAAGTTTTATTCCTTATTGGCTGCAGACAGGATTTCAAAGAAACCATGGTGTTGTATCAGATAGGGCTGTAATCTCCCAGTCGACTAGTCGATTTATTGGTCGATATGTTCTGGCTCGACCAAAATTCTGATTGTTCGATTTTTTTCCGTGTTAATTTCATCAGGTGGAAAGCACTAATTGCTAATGTACCCTGTTTCACAGGTAACAGTTTGTCTTCAGAACACCCCCCTTGTTTTCACTTTTTTTGGATTAGCCCAACCCTCTGGAGACAGATTGAAGAAAGTACTAGAAGGCCTTGGTCTTGTGGTTTGAAGAATATTTATTTAATTGTGAGCATTTCATTTACAGTCAGTCCTCCTTTACCATGTCAAAGACATCAGCAGTGTGGCAGCATTTTACAAAAATAGATAACGGGAAAAAAGTCGAATGCAAAGTTTGCAAGCAACAGTTTGCATATCACAGCTCGACTACAAACATGGCAAATCACCTAAAAACGGTAAGCTAACTTGCCCGTGTTAGGTTGCCCCGTCTGTTTTGAGTAGGCTAAATGAACATATCAGAATTGGCATATTTCAATGTTTTAGTCTAATAATCGTTTTATAACTGCAGGCGCACCCACCCGCAATGACGGTAGCATCCCCCAGACCACGCTGGATGTTAAGCCTCCTCTATCATCCAAACGCAAAAATAATATCACAGAAGGAATTGTCAAATTTTTTCATTAAAGTGGACGTGCCTTGTGTGTTTAGGAGTAAAAGCTTTAAGGTAATAGTCTATTCATGTCTCAGCAGGGACATGCACGGGGGGTTGCTCAGGTTGCCCGGGCAACTGCCCATATGCCCTTCTCGACTCACGTTGCCCTTCCGAGGGGGGAAATAAATAAATAAATAAATAAATAAATTGTACAATGGATGCAGAATTTCACGTAAGCCTAGATAAAAAAAATAAAAAAATATCGCAAAGCCTCATTCACTTCCATTCCGGCACCGAGAGTGAAAGTCAGTAGGGGAAGGGCAAACTGTGTTTACGTGGCTGCAGCGCTGCACGCGACCGGTGTATCAGTTGATTCTGTTCCCTACCGGAATTCCTGTTCCCTTTACGCAATCATACTACAAATCATGCGTAGTTGCCCAGTTACCATACGTAACATCAGAACTGAATACGAGCAAGAAGCACAACTGAATGTAAGGGAAGCCAAAAGGTTAAAAAAGTAGCGAAATCTAAGCGTTTATTATTATTATTATTTTATTTTTTTATTAGAAGCAAGTTTTTCCCCATCTGTCAATTCAATCCAGATTATTTCTTTTCAAATTTAAAAAAATAAAAAAATAATAATAATTAAAAAAACAATAAACAATAATATGACGAACTCTTTTTCTCATGTGTATTTTGGTGACATTTAACATATTGTTAATACATTTTGTATACTGTTTACAAAGTTGTATATCATAAACCTGTCATCTCTGACGTTTTGCAATCTTTATAAATAATAATAAAACCATAATATGAGGCATTGAGTTTGGACATAAACACGGTCAGATAAGGCAATTTGTATGGGCAAAATTTAACTGAATATATTCAGACATAATACAAAAACTATGAACAAGTGCAAGATTAATTAAATTCACAGAAATATTACTGGAGTGTGAGGACCATTTTATTATGCTGCAGTGTAGCAAGACAATTAAATGTTGCGCCAATGCTATAGTTGTAAATTTGGTGAAACCTATCAGTGATAGGATATTGATAGGGATATTGATGTAGGGATTTTCATGACTCAAGTCATGTTTTTCTGTGTTATTATTAGTAGTAGTTAAGGTGATTGAGTGCTGTATTTCAGTTTTTTACTTTGTGAATATATATTTTAATAAAGACCCTGCTATTCTCAGTCCTTCATATAGCCTTTGAGGTTTTTTTTTTTTTTAGGTCAGAGCAACTGCCCCTCAAAACTCCTGTGCACGTCCCTGTGTCTCAGCCATGAAGCTGAGCTTCAGCCTCGCTCTGTGCGAGGACATGCACAGAGCGGCTGAAACGATAGTGTCTGTCAGTTATTATAACATATGACAAAAACAATTGTCTAAATTATGTTGCATATTCCTCAACAGTTCTTGTGCTGATATCACTAGTTGACATAGTACTATTTTCAGAAATCATAGGCTATGATATTGCGCAGGTGCACGTGATGCAACGCTGTCAGAGCCGACAGAGTGTGTCATTTCAGTGCAAAATAATTTGGTCAAAAACGATTTAATATACTGCAAATAGTCTACTAGTTTTTTATGTTTATTTATAATTAATTTAGGCGGACAAGGCTACCAAGTACTGCGCAGCTAATTAATCTAACGTTTTTTAATCTATGGATTAGATTTTTTTAATCTAAGGAATTTATGTTCCTTTCACACCCACAGTCAATGAGAGACAGAGAAGAGGTTGAGATGAAAGGGATGAGAGGGGGAATGGGGTGGAGATAAATGTTCAACTTAATGAACAGCGCCTCCCTTTAGGACCACCAGGGACCGCCTAACTTTCCCCAAGAGAACCAAAAAAAACTGTCCTCGTCTGTGGCCTTGAGACAGTGAGAGAGAGAGAGAGAGAGAGAGAGAGAGAGAGAGAGAGAGAGAGAGAAATACAAATGACCAGAAAGATTAAGTTCGGCTTTGTAGTTTATCTCTAATTTCCTACTAAAGGCATGTGTGAACTTTTCATTTTGGGTTCATCTTGAGACAAGATACCCCTATATATGTATGGCCACAGCTACCCACATGTCCACAGCTACACACACACACACACACACACACACACACACACACACACACACACACACACACACACACACACACACACACACACACACACACGCGCACGCGGTTTCGCTATCTTTGTGAGGACTCTGTGTAGGCGTAATGGTTATTATACTGTACAAAACTGCATTTTTACATATTCCAAAAAATATAATTTAATATGTTTACTAACCCATTTCCCTTGTGGGGACCGCTGGCTGGTGCCCACAATGTAGGTGATCTAAGGTTTTACTATCCTCATGGGGAAGCACACACGTAGACACACACTGTTTACAAACCACATCTATACAGTATAAACCTTATAAATACTTCAAGATACAAATCCCTTGCGAGATTTTAAAATTTAGATTAATACAATGTTTGCATAATCAAAAATAAATAAATATACATTTTATTTAAAAAACTACCAGGTTTATTAAACAAAATAAACTATTAAACAAAACTACCAGGCATGTAGTGTAAACCACAATTTACAAAGTTTATGTTCCAGTTGAACTTTAAAAGAGCTCATTACACTATCTCTTCAGCTCTGTTTGTTTCTTTACCACAACTGTGACTAAACAGTAACTTCTATTAAGAAAATTTTTATGTTCCAGCGCTCTGCAAAGCAAAGCTCCCTGCAAGATGTTTGGAACATTTCTCTGTCATAATTAAATACCATTTTAATCATCAATAAGGGCATTACAAATAACAAGTCTGTATAGGAAGTCCAAACAAAAACCGAGATATCAAAGTCAAGTGTGCTACGATGAAGCTAGCTATTTTGAAGCTAGCTGGCCTTTCAAATGTGAAACAGTAAACAAATAACCAGTTATAAAATAAACTAAAATAATAAAAAAACAGCTGTCTTTAAAGTGTCTGCTGCATCTTGTTGTTTTAAGGGGCATATGGTGCATTAAAAAGTAATCACTACTCGAAAGTTCCATCCCTTGAGAGCAATACAATTGTTTACAGTTCAATAGTACTGCTTGAGAAGTGCATTGTGGAGAAGTTTAACTTATTTACGTTATCTCTGTGAGCATACGTGGGGTTAACCTCTCACTCCAGTGCTGTCCTGCTCCTCCAGTGTGCCTCGGGCAAGAGAAAACAGAAGGCAAGAAAATAAGTGTTGTTTTTTAACACAATGAAAAGAAAGAAAGAGAATATATAATTTCCTTTTCTCAAAGCAGCTCTCGTATTCAGACTCGGGCAAAGAAACAGCACCAGGAGCCAAACACAAAGACAAGGTTAAGCAACCCTGGACAGTGTCAATATGGTACAGTAACCACCTTGAGGAGTTAACACAGGCGGGACAGGCACAAGGAGAGATGGTGATACTGGAGGTGAGGGAAGGATTTAGCCAGTGTAGTATGTGTGTTTGAGGGATTTCAGACTGTAAAATAAGATTTCAGTTGAGGACTTCATGTGGCTAGGAAAAAAATTACCACAGGATGCAGAGACAAAAAAAAAAAATTGTTCCCAAAAGTCTCTCCCATATTTTTTTTCTATGTAAAAGGCAGGCAGGCAGGCTTTTGGTAGGGTGTGGGCCGCAATAGCCTACTTTAGTCACACCAGTAGATCCATCTTGTTCAACTAATAAAATGTCAAGAACAGTGTGTTGATATTTAATCATGAGTGAACGTACGGGAGGGACTCAAACTGTGTGTTTTTGCGTGTGTGTGTGTGTTGTGTGTGTGTCGCAGTAGCAGAGAACATCACATGCTATACTACAGAAGACCAGAAACTCACTCTATAATAAATGTGCATGCACACAAACACACACATGTTTAGCTTTAACTTAACATTAAAAAAAGAAAATCACAAAAATATATTTTATTAAATCACAATTTTATTTTCTATTTAACTGTGAGATTTATTTGAGAACAAATTAAGACTTTAAATCACCTGCTTCTTGGATTTTTCCTCCTAAGACAAAAAAAACAAAAAACAAAAAAAAAACATCTGGATACTAATGCCTGGAATATTTTTATTTTATTTTTATTTCTCCTAAAGTATGAAAGGAAAAACTCTTGAGATTCCGATGAAGAAAATGTTCATCTGGGAAGACATTTTTCTGGAAATATTAACACAAAATTTTTATAATTTCTTTTGTGTTTCGTATTAAAGCCACAATTTGTGACAAAGAGGTCTCTTTAAACATATTACTAATTGTTTGAATATGTGATTGCATATGAGAAAGACATTTTTACAGAGAAGGAAAGTGTGATGAACGTGTTTGCACGCATCCAAATCTGATGTCGATGACCTCACAGACAGTTGGTCCTACTTGAAAAGGGAGAAAATGGTTTTGATAAGGGTTGAAAATTACAAATATACCTCATAAATAATTAATGATTTTGACAACACAAAAACAAACCCCTTTAACATCAGTGGAGAAAACATATTTAAGTGCTATTATAAAAATAAAAATAAATCGGAGAAATTAAGTGACAGGAGTAGGAGAAGAAATTAATTTATTCTTAGCATGTTTAGCCACCTCATTCCAGACAGCCAAATGTTTTAGCAGCTCCATGTGGTAAGGTCGTAAAATACCTTACTGGTATTACATACATTTACACAGATCTTTAAGAGAGCATGCTGGCACAAGAGAGAGGGAATCGGAGAGTGTTTGGGACACAGAGAGAGTGGGATAGGTTTCTGGCTGAGAGCAGGTATAGGATTTATTGCTGTGTTCTGAAAATCTGGTTGAACACTCTAACTGCCCCCCTGAGCGAGAGACCAGGGCCTGCTGCTCAGAAGTCCTTAATGGAAACTGCACATTTTTAGCCTGCTCCTCTCCGCAGGGGCCAAACGCCACAGCACATAGATATACGGCAGACTTCTCCACATTAACTCATCCACTAATGAAATACTGTTCACCAGAGTGCAATCAGTTATACTAATACTGGAATCTGAATGTATACATTTCTCTATATACATGATGAGAGAAGATTTATTGAGTAGTGCAATTCAGTTCTGAATTTCTGTGTATATAAAAAAGAATGACTTCATTAAAAAATCTATTTATAATTGTCATATTCATCAGCAGAATCTGTGATGAAAAACTGGATAGATGAATTCATAAATTAACTTGACAATCAGTTGTGTGTGAGCGAGTGAAAGAGTGTGTGAGAGGGGGCGTGTCTTCTCAAGCCAATTAAAAGAGGACGTGGCCCTTTGAGTGACACTGAATGACTGACAGTCGCCCTCCTTAAACTGCCTGAATTTGATTACATGGATTTAGCCTGTCAAGATTTGCAGTTCTTTTTTAAAATGCGTTCTTTACCATTCAAATTATATACCCTTGAAATATCTATAGTTGTTGGTTACTGTAGAAAAAAAAGACAAGTATTTGTTAACAACTGATGTTGACAAAACTATACATTTAAAAATTTAATTTGAATAATAAATTAAGCAAAATTTCAGTTTCTACGTTTTAGATATGACATTTAAAAAAAAGAATCACATAATGAAAAGTGTGTTTAACACTCTACATAATGGTGTTTAAAAATAAAAAAAAAACTACTTCCTTTTTTGCTTTACATATAGTATAAATAATTAGTATTTAATCCATTTAAAATTGTCACACATTAACAAATCCATATGCGTACATACAAAAGGATTCTTGGAAAATTGAAGGCCTCAGAAAACATAGCTTCTTTCTCACACACTCTTTCTCTATCCTCTCATTTGCTCATCTGTTACTTGTAAGTAATGCTTGAATAGGCCTATAATACCCACCTCAAACTGGCTTAAAGCTATAAAAAAAAGGGGTTGGCCATGCATTTAAGTGATGAAACCAATGTATTACCAAGCAGTGAAAAAAAGATATTACATCAGTCTGCTCTCATTTCTCCTAAGGAATTTATCTCACTTCTTTCCAAATCCTGAAATTGCTTGAGAAAAAAAGAGGGGAGATATTTTGTCCATTCTTGAGCATCTCCACAAAGTGGCATGCAACTTTCTTTGCATTTTCCCCTCTCTCTCTCTCGCTCTCCCTTTATTCTCTCGTGAAAATTGAAGAGGCTTAATGTCAAATACGGCTAAAGCCAGCCTTTCCATATCATACCATGCAGTGTGAAAATTACTAGGGCAATGATAAGACGGCCAGATAGCAGAAGAGAAGAGAGAGGAGAAAAAAGAGGGAGGCGTACAGAGAAAGGAGGTAAAAGACGACAGAAGGGAAGTGACTCCACTCAATTATACTGCAAAATTGGTATGAGTGAATATTTTTCATTCAGGTGACTGATGATATCTACTGAGCAGCAATGCAGATAAATAAAGGAGCTTTCTGTCAAGTATAAACATCATTAATCATGAGGCCAGCCACCGCCTGACCGCCTGTCCTCACACCACAGCACAGGAGAGAGGAATTAAAGAGAAAATGAGGGGGTCGGATAGAGAGAGTATAAGAGAGGAGAAAGCTAAGCTTTTAAATCTGGAAAGGGGAGGCATGAAGGGGACCGTTCTTTAGACTTAGTCTCCATGTTGGGATATTAGAAAAGACATTCTAATGTCATACTCAAGATTACAGCACTTTATGGACTTTCCTTTCCAATATTTAAAAATTATGGAATTTTGCAGGATTCTAATTTACTGCGCAAGATTTTCAGGAATAACTATATTTTATACAACATTTACTATTACCCTGATAAAAAAAGAAGATATCACATTAAATAAGGCCAAATGCCCTGGAGAATATCTTATATAATGATTCAAATATTATTACAGTTTAAAATAACTGTTTTTTAATTTAATTTATTTGAAAATGTAATTAATTCATGTGATAGCAAAGATAACTTATTTTACTTCCATCTTCAGTGTCACATGATCTTTTAGAAATCATTCTAAAACATTTATTTGGTGCTCAAGAAACATTTCTTCTTATTATTTTGAAACAATTGTTTTGCTTAATATTTTTCTGAAAACTGTGATGCATTTTTTTCAGGATTCTTTGATGAATAGAAAATTTTAAAAGAACAACATTTATTTGAAATGGAAATATTTTGTAATAATGCTAAAGCATTTACTGTTTTTATATCTATTTTATTCAACCATTGCTGAAAAGAAGTGATTTCATTAATAACTATTAAAAAATATAATGACTCCAAACTTTTGAATACTCACCCTTAAAATCAGCCTTGTAAATGTATATTTATATTTATAAAAACATAGAGAGTATATGAAGAAAGATAGAGTGCACACATGTTTGCGTCTTCAGAGGGCTGTTGAGACAAAATACTGTTCTTTATGCTAAACATAGCGTCTCCACTCAGATTGGGCATCCTGACAACAGTTTATGTAAATATCACAATTCAAAGCACTCATCTCACACATACAAACAGTGCAAGCATGCACCAAAATTTAATGCTGCGTTTTGCTTTCTAAAATAAGCTTCAGATGGGCAGCAGTATTATCACAATCAACACAAATGGTCATCTTATTTTGTTATTTTGCTTAACTTGCATTACTTTGAAAACCCACTAACAAACAATGTTTTCAGCCAACTGCAAAAATCTGGGTTACCACTCTTAAAGTGACAGAAAAATAGCGAGGGGAGAGTACAAATATTACAACCTATGCATAAACATTCCTCTTTAGTACTGCAAATCATCTGAGCCACTCTGAAAACAAAGAAAACAGGAAGAAATCTCTTGCTTTAGCCTATTTGAAATGTAGCTAAACAACAGCCTAAACATTTTACTTTTGCCCACAAAAACACATTCCAGCACAGCGGCCATCAAATTTGCCAAGTTAAATCTCATTGGCTACCTGGGGAAAGACTGAAATGACTGCAACTATTAATTTGACCCCAATTAGTGACTGGAAATTAACAGTTAAGGTGCTTGTAATTTCCCCTAATTGCTTGATATTAGGCTGAATTCATTGGTTATTGATTGAAGAGAACACAAAGGGCAGGTTTTGGATAACTAAATTATGCACTTTAACACATTTGAGGAGTTTTGATTCATCTCGTTAATCTGAAAGCCATTTTTTCCTTTACTACAGTTCTTTTAAGCAGCTGTGCTGCTGAGCCAAGCCAGTGAGTCTATTAAGTATGTGAGGAGTGTGTCTGGTAATGTGTGTTATTTTATTGCTTGCTCCGAGCACAAGAGGTTCTAACTCTTGAGTAAACTCTGGTGTTGGGCAATTGACTTGCGACGAATGCCTCAGTTTGTCTAAAGCAGTCACCAAGGAGACCGAATCTTGTCACTCGGGCTTTGTGAGTGTGTGTGAGTGTCTTTTGTTTGGCTGAGAAAGTAACACTCATGCAAAAGAGAAACTGAGTCAGTGAGTGAACGCTTACTATTAAGCACCAGGCATAATGAGCAAGTCAGCAAGATGCATTCACAAACAGACACCCTGCAGAGTGTCTCTTTAGCATTTATCGTATTTGTTTAAGGAGAAGTGATCTGTGAACTGGGATGAATAGAGCCAAGCTGTTCGCAGGTCAGGGCTGCCAAAAGGTCATGAGAGTCATGTGATTCAATTATTAAAATTAATTTATAATTTATAAATTGTTCCAAAATGGAGAATATTTTTTTTTAATTACTATAAAAGCTCAAAATATTTTCTTTAGTCATTTCAATATAATTTCTATATTTTTACAGCTATAGTTGTGCAAAAACAAAAATGCAGAGATGTGGCCAGGTGAGTAGTTCATGTGGTCCGATAAAATCGAATAAAACAAAACTACTCAACACATACAATACCACTCCGTTGGTGCTTTGGCACAATGGCTGACTTCCTGTATGAATGTCTGACTTCCTGTGTAAGTCAAATAAACCAAACAGCCACATTAGTCGACACAACCCCCGCCATTTAATATTGAATACCACACCGGTGCCCTCTCCCATATGAATTCATAACCCACACGATTATCCTCTGCAGTAATTGCGCTTTTCCATGGCCTAATAAGACTGCCGCGGGAGAGAGGGAGAAAACACAAAGGACAGTTAATTTGTGATTTCCTCTGCTCATTCTGAGGCAAATTAAGTGTCAAACTGCTAATATGAAGCATATTTCATTTTATGAGCTTTTAATTTAATTCCGTCCCCTCATATCACAGCCATTAGTGTCGTTTAGCGAGCTACGCTAGCAGCTTCCACTCAGAGCAAAGAGGGCAATAAATAAACATGTTTCAATTAAAGTCTTCTCAAATAATAGGACAGGACTAGCTAACTCTGCCTCGTCAACCAGCAAATCAGCACTGGTTGCGGGAAATGAGATGGTCATTACCACTGTGTTTTTCTTTCTTTCTTTCCCTTTTCTTTTTTTTTTGTCATAGATGGCCACTCACAGCTGAGAAAGGCTGTGTAGATTGATAGCACAGCCGCGAGGTGAAAGCTACTGTAATTACGAGCTGTAATGAGGAGCTGCATGGGAAAGTACTACAATAATATCCCGGCTGATCCTAGGCATATATTTAAGAGTGCTAATAACGATTAATTCTGTTCACCAAGGAGAACTTGTCTTAAACAATTTAATTTTTCTTTTTTTAACATCCATTCCAGCATGTCACTGCCTTACACAAAACAAACGCTCTGTGCACTTTCTGTTCACTTACAGGTGTAACAAAACAAACATATTTGATGACACTATCAAAAGTTACTTAAAGCATCTTCAATTACTACAAAAAATAAGGTAACACTTTATTTCGATAGTCCACTTTAGACATTCTACTAACTATAAGTAACTTTGCAGCTACATGTCAGCTAACTGTCATTAGAGTATTAGTAGACTGTCTGCCTAATATCTGCTAACACTATATTTTGTTGGTCCCCCAACAGACATTCTACTGACTATAAGTCAAGTCAAGTCAAGTCAAATATATTTATATAGCGCTTTTCACAATACAGATTGTATCAAAGCTGCTTCACAGTATCAATCAAAATAACTTAACAATGTTTGTTTATTACTGGAAAAAAGACATCCAAGTTTGGTAGGGCTGATCAATGGTATGATTGGTTAATTAATTTGAATATCCCCAACTGAGCAAGCCAAAAGCAACAGTGGCAAGGAACCGAAAAACTCCATCCAGTGACCTAATGGTGTCCTAACACCCCATCAGATTACCCAATGGAGAAAAAAAAACCTTGGGAGAACCCAGGCTCAGTCGGGGGCCAGTTCTCCTCTGGCGTTTATGAACTAGAGGCCGAATTTACAGTAACTGTAAGATAAAAAAAACTTGGCAACTACAAGTCAACTTGTTCTCCTAACCCGAACCCTAACACCTAACCATAACCTAACAGTCTACTGACAGTCTATTACAGCCTACTAATATTCTAATGAGAGTTAGGTGACATGTAGTTGAAAAGTTACTTATAGTTTGTAGAATGTCTAAAGTGGTACTTAAGTATTACTGACCCCAAAAACTTTTGAACGGTAGTGTACTTACAAAATAAAGCAACTGTTTTTAATTGCCCCATAGTCTTCCATTGTAGGTGTTTTTAACTGTCAACCCCTATTTCTTGATGCATTTGTCTGTCCCTTCTCTTATTGTGTGATGAAGTTTAGATTTGAAAAAGTCAGAAAACATGCTGCATTGCCAGGAGACATCTGACATGTTTTCACTTTGCAGGAGTGAAATACGATTTTGCCCACGTTTACAGCTTCTGGGCTGTTAATGGTAATCAATACAATGAATTGATGGAAAAATGTTTGAAGATGGTAATTTCAAAAGGACAGCAATTTTTTTCTTTTTCCTAAATCAAATTTAGGTCTTATTACTTTTTGATCAACATTAAATCAGATTCCCATAAGGACTACAAACCCTACTTATTTAATTCACATAAAGAAGATTAAACAATACTGTTTAAACGTTTCAAAACTCATTACTCATAACTCATTCAAACATTTTATTCAGCAAGGATGCATTAAATTTAGTTTTTTTGCTGTTCACATTAGCTAATTCTGATCGGATTTCAATTGGATATGCACAAAAATCGGATTTGGACTGACATTATGAATGTAGCTAAAAAGAACCGAAAGAGGCCGATTCAACCAACTGTCTGTTGTTGAAATTTGCAGAGGATTACTGAGGATTCTGCTCAGTCAGTTGACGATGCTATGCAAGCCTGAGGCAAGTACTGTAAATATGCTTATTATGACTACTGTTATTAAATAACATTTTATTAAAACCTGCAAAAACCTTTCTGTCGAGATATGTAAATAAATTTTACCATAGTTTACCATAGTGCATTGTGCATGCAGATTATATTTTAAGTTGCTATGCGAAATAGCAATGCAGTATTTTTACTAGTATTTTTATAATAGTAACAGTATTTTGTTACTCCCTAAAAAGTAGCTAATTGCATTACTTAGAAAGTAATGTGCTACGTTACATTTGCATTACTTTTTCTCACCTGGGCTGGGCTTGCTTTTTTGTTTTTTAAAAACAAAATAACAAAAGTTCTTTTTTTGGCAAATGTAAAGACCCTTTCACAGCAAAAGTGAAATGAATAAGCCTTAAGCTGAATGAAAGGCAAATTTACACCTGTATAGTAGTGAGCACAGCTCAAACAAACGTTTCAGCTGTACTGCCATGGTGGATTTCAGAAGAATAGGACACAGGAGAAGAATGTTCACCACTCTTCGTTCGGCAATAAAAACAAAAAAAAAATATAGCTGCGAGCAGCGATTACGGGCCCAAGCCGGTGGGACCGCAACCCCGGTTCCTTTAGTTACCTAAAGGCACCGGGGTGGCGGTGCCGCCGGCTTTGGCCCTTCATCGCTGCTCGCAGCTATATTTATATATATATATATATATATATATATAGAAAAGAAGCCGGTGGCACCGCCACCCTGGTGCCTTTAGGGTTATTGTGCACGACGTGCAAAAACGTAACCCTGCTTTGACTGTCGAAAAGAAGTGTGCTTTAGAGCTTGCATCAGTGTGGGCTCTGCAAAAGTGCGCATCGAGGGCACATATCAACCACAAAGTATGCGTGAGCAACCTTCTGAAACCTAAAATGAATAATGAGACGCCCTACGGTCTCATGGATTCAACGGACACATGAAATAAGTACACAAGACAAGAGTATTCATATGAAGTGTGCCATTTGGGTCAGGGCCTATGATCGTGAACCACAATAGCCACATATATGAGATAATTTAAATATAGAATAATTTTTAATGTCGTAGGATGTCATAACTCAATATGTTTTGCAGCACTTAAATGTGTAAATATAGAAGCCCAGTATTTATCTGGAGGTCTTTGTGCAGGTTTATTAATGTAATTATATTTTACGCTTATGTGTTCTATGATATGCAATGGAAGTAAATTTTAATGTTTAACATGGGTGTATTCACAACACATAGCATACGATATAATATCTTAAGATTATTTATCATTATGTTGTCTCTGCCTTTTCTGTTTTAATGATATTCAGAACAGAAAAACTAAATGTTCCTTAATTTTAATTAACACTAACTTTATTCTCATCTGAATTATCTTCAGAGAGAGGCGCGCGCCATCAAACTGTGTGTGTGTGTGTGTGTGTGTGTGAGAGAGAGAGAGAGAGAGAGAGGCGAGGGCGCGATCGAACTGTGTGTGTGTGTGTGTGTGTGTGTGTGTGTGTGCGTGCGTGTGTGTGTGAGAGAGAGAGGCGCGGGCGCGATCGAACTGTGTGTGTGTGTGTGTGTGAATAGTGGAAACATACTCTGTCATTTTTTTTCATACAGGACATCATTCAGACTGCAAACTGTTTACTTATATTTGTGTACACTCGCAATAAAACACAACATCCTCAGTCACATACGTAATATATTTATATATAAATATAATTTTGGACACAAGAGGGCAGTATAGCCCTCTTTATGATTTTGTGTTTAAACTATCACCCGAAGAGACCCCCCCCCCCCCCTCCTTCTCCCCCTCCCTACACAGACACACACACACACACACAGAATGGCAGGGAACACTCTCTCTGTCAGAGAGAGGGAGAGAACATTCTCAGAATCCACATTCAAACCACAATATCTGACTTTCTGTTGGTCAGAGCTAATAACTGTAAATTAGAAAGTTGTTCGGCTTGAAGAGAACAATATACACGCCAAGTTTTGTAACTGTAGGTAAAACTAACTAAGTTATGACACACTTTATGTGTCCTTTTTTAGTCATAAATTCATTTCCTCGCCACGGCCAAACCGTTCGAGATATCAAAAATCCGTCCGCAATTTAGCATCCTCAATGTCTTGACTTCATGCTGACCGAGTTTTGTGGTGTTTGGATTAATTCTCTAGGAGAAGTAAATAAAAAAATAAAAGCATGCATTTTCCAAACAACCCATAATAGCTGACTTCCTGTTGAGCTGTCGTTAAACTTAGAGCACGAAAGTTGTTCGGCCCGATGAGATCTAAATATGTACTGAGTTTCATATTATTACATGCATGCATGTTTGATATATGGACAAGTATTCGAATCGCATTCCAGGGGGCGCTGTCGAGCCCCCCTGCCACGCCCGGGTACCAGCTTCAGCCCGGCCCTGATGGCCGCGGGTTCTGACCTGTGTGCAAAGTTTCAAGCGTTTTCGAGCACGTTAAGGGTCCCAAAACCTTGAAAAACAAAAATAAAAGCATTCTCACTCAGCAGACAAATCCCCCTCCCCTCAAACACACAGGGGACGTAGGGTCAGAGAGAGAGGAAGAGAAAATTCTCCAAAACATCCACATTCAAACCTAAATATCTGACTTCCTGTTGGTCTGAGCTAATGACTTTAAATTAGAAAGTTGTCCGGCTTGAAGAGTACAATATACATACCGAGTTTTGTTACTGTAGATAAAACTAACCCCCCACACTTTTGTCAAAAGGGGGCGCTACTGAGCCCCTGTACCACGCCTGTTTCTGAAACTTTGCACATGTCTACTAGGTAATAAATGAGATGTGTCTGTCGAGTTTCATGCAATTTGAAGAATGTTAAGAGTCTCAAAAGCATCCAAAAAGAATATTAAAGTTTGATGCATTGCCATGGCAACAGTATTTAAGATATCAATAATCCTTTCGCAAGTCTACATCTGGCGTGTGTTTACATTATACAGATGAAGTTTGAAGCAAATCGGATAAAAATAAGAGGGTGATTTCAAAGCATTTTGAAAGTGACACACTTCCTGCTGCCAGTTGGTGGCGCTATAACTTTGACTCACAATAGTCACCTCCATGTGACCGGCCTCTTACAACGAACACACTGCTGAAGTTTCATCAAGATCAGTTAATGTATGCTGAAGTTATAACACACTTCCTGTTTCAAGTTTCTCGCCATAATTTCGTTTCCTCGCCACGGCCAAACCGTTCGAGATATCAAAAATCCCCTGGCAATTTTTCATCCTCAATGTATTGACTTCATGCTGACCGAGTTTTGTGCCATTTCTTTGAATTCTCTAGGAGAAGTACTTTAAATTCCATTGCATGCGTTTTACAAACAACCCTAAATAGCCGACTTCCTGTTGGGCTGGGGTAAAAAGTAAGAGTATGAAGTATATATGAACCGATGAGATCTATATGTGTACCGAGTTTCATATTCTTACATGCAAGCGTGTTTGATTTATGGACCAAGTTTTCGGATTCTTTTTTACATTACTTTAATCCCTCACCATAGCAAAACCATTTGAGATATTCATTATGCGTTCACAATTTAGCATCTTTAATGTATTTTCATCATGTTGAAAAAGTTTGGTGGGAATAAAATAAACCACTTAAGAGGAGTGAGTAAAAATGTACAAGCTGGTTTTGCAAAACATCCACATTCAGACCAAAATAGCCCACTTTCTGTTGGGCTGGCTTAAAACATAGAGCACGAAAGTTGTACGGCCAGATTAGATCTATATGTGTACCAAGTGTTATATTATTATAGTACATAGTATACATGCAAGTGTGTTTGATTTATGGACCAAATTTTCAGAACAAGTTTATGGACCAAGTTAATTTAATTAATAAACTAATTATATAAAACTATTGTTAATGCACTACAATTAAACTGGTTATATGCCTTTACTTTATTAATAAAACTTATTTAAAAAATACAAGGCTTAAGACATTTATTTTCCTTTTCAATGCAGGCCAAACCACACAGCAGTGAAATGGTTAATCTAGCCCCCCTCCCCTACACACACACACACACACACACACACACACACACACACGCACGCACACACACAAACTAGTACTAGTACTTAATCATTAGATACTAGTACTTGTTCATTAGTTACTAGTACTTATTCATTAGTTACTAGTACTTATTCATTAGTTACTAGTACTTATTATTAGATACTAGTACTTATTCATTAGATACTAGTACTTATTTCAATAGTGACTAGTAACTATCCTTTTGTTACTAGTAAGACATTTTTTTTTTGCCATTGACTTCTATGGGGATCTGTCATTTAGATATCAACTATTCAGTTCTTACTAGTATGTATTCCAATTGTGACTAGTACATATATATTACATTTTAGTAGTTATTCATTAGGTACTAGTACTTATTTTTTAGATACTAGTACCTATTAATAAATACTAGTATTTATTCAATAAACACTAGTACTAAGTCATTAGATACTAGTACCTATTAAATAGATACCAGAACTTATTCATTAGCTTCTAATACATATTCAAAAGAATATCTAAAGAATAAGCAATAGTATCTAAAGAATAGGCACTAGTACTAAAGAACAAGCACTAGTCGCTAATGAATAAGTACTAGTACTTAATTGAATAGATAGTAGTATCTAAAAAAATAAGTACTAGTAGCATGAAAATAGAGACTAGTAGGTTAAAATGATTAAATGTTAAAACGGCTTGCCATATTGGCTCAGAGAGAGAGAGAGAGAGAGAGAAAATGTCCACATTCAAACTACAATATATGACTTTCTGTTGGTCTGAGCTAATGGCTGTAAATTAGAAATTTGTTCAGCTTGAGGAGAAGAATATACACGCTGAGTTTTGTAACTGTAGGTAAAACTAACTAAGTTATAACACACTTTATATGTCCTATTTTAGTCATGGAAATTAATTTCCTCGCCGCGGCCAAACCGTTCGAGATATCAAAAATCCGTCCGCAATTTAGCATCCTCAAAGTCTTGACTTCATGCACACCGAGTTTGGCGATGATTGAATGAATTGCCTAGGAGGAGTACTTTAAATTCCACAGCAAACGTTTTCCAAACAACCCAAAATAGCCGACTTCCTGTTGGGCTGGCGTAAAACTTGACCGGGGGAAAGATGTTCGGCCCGATGAGATCTATATGTGTACTGAGTTTCATATTAATTGATGCAAGCGTGTTTGATATATGGACCAAATAGTCGGATCCCGTTCAAGGGGGCGCTGTTGAGCCCCCCTGCCACGCCCGGGTACCAGCTTCAGCCCGGCCCTGATGGCCGTGGGTTCTGACCTGTGTGCAAAATTGCAAGAGTTTTTGAGCACGTTAAGAGCCCCAAAAGCCCCTGAAACCTTGAAATCCATTAAAAGCAATACACAAATCCCTCACACACAGAGACGGAGAGAGAGGGAGAGAAATTTCTCAGAAACATCCACATTCAAACTAAAATATCTGACTTCCTCTTGGTCTGAGCTAATGACAGTTAATTAGAAAGTTGTCCAGTTTGATCTGAACAATATGCGTACCGAGTTTTATGATTGTAGGTAAAACTATAGACCTAACTCCCCCTCTTTTGTCAAAAGGTGGCGCTACTGAGTCCCTGCACCACGCCCGTTTCTGAAACTTTGCACATGTCTACTGGCTAATAAATGTGATCTGTCTGTCGAGTTTCATGCAATTTTAAGCAATTTCAGGCATGCTAAGAGTCTCAAAAGCATCCAAAAAGAATATTAAAGTTTGCTGCGTTGCCATGGCAACAGTATCTAAGATATCAATAATCCTTTCACTGGTCTACATCTGGCGAGTGTCTACATTATACACATCAAGTTTGAAGCAAATCGGGTAAAAATAAGAGGGTGATTTCAAAGCATTTTGCAAGTGACACACTTCCTGCTGCCAGTTGGTGGCGCTATAACTTTGACTCACAATAGTCACATCCATGTGATCGGCCTCTTACAGCGAACACACTGTTGAAGTTTCATCAAGATCAGTTAATGTATGCAGAAGTTATAACACACTTCCTGTTACCATTATTCGCCATAAATTCGTTTCCTCGCCACGGCCAAACCGTTTGAGATATCAAAAATCCCCTGGCAATTTTTCATCCTCAATGTCTTGACTTCATGCTGACCGAGTTTCGTGGTGATTGGTTGAATTCTCTAGGAGGAGTATATCGAATTCCAGGGTCATGCGTTTCCAAACAAACCATAATAGCCGACTTCCTGTTGGGCTGGGGTAAAAAGTAAAAGTACAAAGGATATATGAACCGATGAGATCTATATGTGTACCGAGTTTCATATTATTACATGCAAGCGTGTTTGATTTATGGACCAAGTTTTCGGACCCCGTTCCAGGGGGCGCTGTCGAGCCCCCCTGCCACGCCCAGGTACCAGCTTCAGCCCGGCCCTGATGGCCGCGGGTTCTGACCCGTGTGCAAAGTTTCAAGAGTTTTTGAGCACGTTAAGGGCCCCAAAATTGCCCAAGTAGTCATAAGAAAAATGACTTTCCAAACAACCCATAATAACCGACTTCCTGTTGGGCTGACGTAAAACTTAGAGCACGAAAGTTGTTCGGTCCGATGAGATCTATAAGTGTACCGAGTTTCAGATTATTACATGCAAGCATGTTTGATATATGGACAAGTGTTCAAACACCGTTCCAGGGGGCGCTGTCGAGCCCCCCTGCCACGCCCGGGTACCAGCTTCAGCCCGGCCCTGATGGCCGCGGGTTCTGACATGTGTGCAAAGTTTCAAGAGTTTTTGAGCACGTTAAGGGCCCCAAAAGTGCCCAAAAGGTAGTAAAATAATAATAAAGAAGAATAATAATAATAATAAAGAATAATCCTTAGGAAAACAATAGGGCCTTCGCCTTTTCAAGGCTTGGGCCCTAATTAAACACAAATGTGATGTTTATCTAAAGTAATTTTTGCTTATTGGTATGGTTTAATTGGATCATCAAAGGTCAGCAGCAAAGACATTGGTTAATAAATTGAGATTAATTAAGTACATTTGTATTTTTAACATGAGGTAAGTCAAGTCAAGTTTTATTTATAGAGCACAATTTTAACACAACCGTACAGTTAATATAAATAGCGCTATATAAATACCTCATTCATTTATTGATCCAAATTGCTTTACAGTACAATAAAATAAATCAATAAAAAAAATTAAAAAGGAGTAAAAAAACAACACAATGGAGATAAAAATCAATAATCAAAAATCATTCAATGTATATACACACATAACGTAGAACACCAACTACTTTATAATACATACACATCATCACTCGAACGCAAGAGAGTAAAAATAGGTTTTTAAACTGGATTTTAGGTTAGCATAATATTCTGAGTTTGCATTTCTCAGTTTTTATTCAATTTGAGGAATACCGAATCTGTTTTGTGCAAGTGAGATGAGTAAATGCATGCTCACATTTAGTCTAGAACTACAACAACAATCATGTTTAAGCAACGCCTCGGCACCTTACTCCTGATTTTTCTCAACATGGGGACAGGAGAGGTGTTAGTCAATAAACGGGAAAGTAACTTGCATTATTTGAAAAAGTAACTGTAAATTTAAAAGTAATGCATTACATTACTCGTTACAATACATTACTCGTTAAGCGTTACATGCAAAAAGTAATCTGATTAGTTACGTAGCTCATGGTACTCGTAATGCGATACCCCCAACACTGCTTACTACCATCGGTTTACTGTCAGTTTAAATAAAAGTTCTTGCCGTGTCACTAAACTATATTAAGTGGACACTGTTATCGCTCTTTGTCATATTCAAAGATTCTAAGTAAAGTGATTTGTGGGTCGGCTCACACTTTAAGTACGTACATAAAGGTGTGTCTGTCTACTGCAAGGCAATTGTAGCAAGTCAGGCATGTACTGTGAATACAGCCGCCCCACCTGTAATTTAATTCACCTGCTTTCCTTTTCTTCCTCTAACCCGCGCCCCATTCCATGCGCCTCTCCAGCGGATGATAAACCATGGCAGATATTTGTTTGAGTCTTGTTTGAGCCTCGTGTTGCCCCATTATCTCTGCATAAACTGAATGCTAAATTATATTTGTCATTTTGTTTATACTGACATTGGACATAAATCAAGCCCCTGGCGCGTGTCTCTCCCCCCTTTTCACACCTCTCTTTAGCACACGAGTTAGAGCGATGCGATGACATAAAAAATTCATTATTCTTAGCGGTGTAATGGGCACAAGAGAGATATGACTCTCGAGGATGGAGAAGGGGGGATGTGGGGAAGGCAAAGGATGTAATGATGAACAATACAAAACGTAATATGGACCAAGTAGCTGCCCCATTCAATTTGTCCCACCATAGGGCTACGATGGTTCCACGTGTAATGCAAAAGAGGCGGAGATAGGGAGAAAAGCGGAGACAGATGAGGAAAAATGGATCAAAAGGCAAACACATATTGTAATTTAAAATAGGAACATGATGTTCTGAATTGAATACAAGACAATCAGAAAAAGGAAATGATGAGTAAAGAACATGAAAAATCAAGTTTAAAAGATTATAAATGCATACTCGCACATCTCAGAGATGTGAGGCTGAGAGCAGGGGAAACTGCTGTGGGAATCCCCCGTAGAGAGAGCTACAGTATACAGAACCCTTCAGGAAACACAAACATGCACACTTACATAGACTTCTTTGTAAATTCTATATAAAAACTAAAATTCAGAATTTCTGAAATTGAAATTTCTCTGTCAATACAAAACACACACAAATAAATTTTCGATTCCAACTTTAAATGTCACAATTGTGACTTCATACAGTATCTCACAAAGTGACTTTTCATCTTTAAGAAGATAACATCTTCATACGAGTTTTCACACGGTGTACAATAGCAACAAAATTTTTCCTCATTTGGGGTTGAAGTGGGGTATTGTTGTACTACATGTGACAGTTTGCAGAACAGCTGTGAGAGAGAGGAGTTTGTTACATCTTCTCTGACGGGGCCTGATGAGCAGTTTTAGAGGAATCATGCACTAACAGGCTCCCATGTCTGTCTCTGTGTCTGATGGACTCATTAGCATGTCTCTTGACAATGTGTTCACCTAGTCTTTGATCTCTGACACAGAACTAGAGATCATCTGAGAGATGTATGGATCACGTCCCATGGAAACAGCTAATGTACCGTGTGGTATTGCAGTACAGGGCTAGACCAGACACGGACACCCCTTCTTATGACACATCTGCCAAGATGAGAACTGATGACATCATACAGATAATAAAATAATACTAACAAGTCATAATCTATATTAAAATCAAATCGAAAACGTGAAGAAACTCCGTTCTTGTTTAGATTGAAAGTCATGATACATTTAAGGTATATTAAGGCAACACTACAGATGAATAGGGAAAACATTTTAACAGACACCTTATTTTACCCAGCTGATTAATCACATTACATTAAGATTATTGTTTTGTATTACAATTTTTCTGAAATGTTATGTTTAAATATGCAAATGACCCATTATCTAATTAAATATGCACTAATTTGCATACATTTCCAGCACATAAATCTAAACATTGGATAATGTCAGGTTAAAAATTCTTGTTTCATTTTTATAACATATTAGAGTTAAAGGTTTTTACAGAAGAGATTTTGGATATCTCATTTTATCACTTAATGAAGTTTTGTGCACTGTATGTAACTCATTTAGGGAGGCTAATTTTGAGAAAACATGTTTTACAAACTTATTGTACTGTAATTGAAATCTACAGATACAAATAGAAACAGTATAATAAAATAAACACTTTTAATGTGTATTTTGAATGTTTTCTTGCAAGTAGCCTGAACGACAAGTTACAGTATGGAAGCAAAATAGCCCAAAATCTCAAAATTGACTAGTGCCTGTAGTGTCTTACATGTCTTACATAGAGTCATACTGTAGTGGTGGCATTAAATATTGGAATAGACATGAATAAAGTTGTTTGAGTTTGTGTGTTTACTCACACATGTAGCGGTGGTACTGGCGAGGGTTCGTAGATGTATCGGCCTTGTGCGTGTCTATCATCGATTGGTACCGGATGATGAAAAGCAGGAAAGAACTGGGGTGCAGCTGTAAAAAGAAAAAGATTATTTCTGTTTAGATAATTGCAAAAATATTTGCAATTTAATGTTTAAACAAAAGAACCATGTTACACAGTAATTTGTTTTATAAGGGTGCATTCACAGATTTGTTTATTGCAAACAAATATAAAGCTATATAAGTACACTAACACCTAAAAAATACACAAATCTGTATGTAGCATCATCATAAAAACACACAGTTGCTCCAAGGCTAATCAGCAACAACAACCTTTTGTGATAAGATATCCTGTATAGTATGTCCCACACGTGCTTGTGTTTGCATACTGCAGTGTTGGATTGCGTGCTCCGCTGCATTTCAACAAGCTTCAAAAAATGATTCGTCACAACAGTCAGAGAGAAATGGGAAGACTTCCAGAGATAAAACATTAAAACACTGGGATAAAATCTGATCACAAACACAATCTATATTTAAACATGATAGAGGAAGCTTAAAAAAGTATAATCAGCGTTACCCATCAGCATAAAAATGCAACTCAACGACTCGACTTTCATCACATAAATGCCGACTTTAAAAAATATGAAGTAGTTCAACCCCTATTTTGAATCACTTTGAGTTTAAAAGTGCACCTCTGTTTTAGGTTAACTGGAACGCATTCTGTGTGGAACTGGTGTCCTAAGCACGTGTGCAAACATAACTATTATTTTGGGTATAATGAGGTCAGTTGACAAAGTGTGACATGTCAGCGAGACAATGAAAGGGTATCTATGTCACGGAATCCCCAGATTCTAATTGTCTTAAGGAAGATACACAAGCATGCCTAAAGTATGGCAGCGTCTTGTTCCTTTCGAGGGAACTCAACGCTGCATCATGGCATTGACACTATGGGAACATCAATACAAGCACAGCTACACTGAGGAAGAATGCCTGCCCAACAAAGCTTTGTAACAGAAACCACAGAAAGGTCCCAAGAAGGAAATAGCCTGCAGAGAGGTGTTCTTTGAGGATCTCCAGCACTGTATCAAGCAGGCAGTGGACTGGGTTTAAGTTGCGATGTTCACAACATTACACAAAGAGCTGCCATTTTAGGGCATATCATTTCCTCAAAAGAACTCATAATTCTCACAACATCAGTTAAGAGACAGAAATCTATGAGCTGGTATCCCTTAGGGTCCAGACCCAAAGTTTTCAAATCTCCGGCTGGAGGTGAAAGGGGTGAAAGCGCCATCCAGGCAATACACCAGATCTGCGAACCATACCCGGGCTGGCCAGAACAGAGCCACTAATAATAGATAAACTCAGTCTTGGCGAATGCTTGCTAGCACTCCCCGAAGCAGAGCTATCGGAGGAAAGGCATGCAGACAAAGCCTTCGCCACATGTGTACCATGGCATCCAGCCCCAATGGAGCTGGAGGAGTGAGGGCAAACCAGAGGGGATAGTGGGTCGAATCCTTGGAGGTGAACACGTCCACTTCCGCTTGGCCGTACCTCTGCCATATGGTCTCCACCACCTGTGGGTGGAGTTGGCATTCCCGGGCCTCAGTCCCCTGCCTCGACAAGATATCTGCTTTCACATTTTCATGCCACAGAATGTAAAATACCCTCAGGGAGAGCAGTTTTGTTTCTGCCCAGAGCAGGATCGGCTGCCCCTGCCTGAATAGAGGGTGTGAACGCAGCCAGCACTGGTGACTGATGTAAGAGACCAATGTAGTGTTGTCCGTGCAGACCAACACATGGTAGCCTTTCAGTTGTGAGAGGAAGTGTTTCAGTGCTAGAAACACTGCCCTCATTTTCAGACAGTTTATGTGCCATGAAATATGAGTGTCCTTGAAAATTAGGGTCCTTGATTATTTGCTTGAAATCTGCCTGTAACACGGTATGTTATTATGGGAAGGAGGAGGTGGCAACCAGAAGCGATCGCAGAGCGAGCTTCTGAATCCAAACTGAGACCCTCTGACAGGGCCTTAGAGAGGGGGAAAGATGGGTAAATACAAGTACTACACTCCGCTTCCGCTAACTGGACCTGTGATCCCCATGATCAAAGCCAACACCCCGCCTCGGCAGCTGCAGAACCTGAACCACGGGGCGCAGACTTTTGAATCCCTCAAGAAGAGACCCAATCTGGGAATTGAGATTTTGTATTGTGCTCACAGTGCACCCAATAATATTGCACATGCTCCTCTCCTAAATAAAACACACACATGTGAGTCGCCCCCCGTAATATAGCTGGGACATGCCGTTACACATCTCCTATACTGTTTGCCTGCCATTTTTGTAGCTCTAACTACCATATGAGAAAAACGAGATACAAAATATGACAAAATATCCACACACGGTACAGACATGCGGCTTCCTCAAGACAAAGAACCTAGGGATTCCGTGACGTAGATGCCCTTTTATGGTCTCGTTGACGAGTCACACTATGTCACCAGACCTCATGTTAGCCAATATAATTGGCATACTTGCACACATGCTTCAGGCACCGGTTCCGCAGGAGGCGTTCTTAGAGTCAATGCAGCGCCATAATGCAGTTTTGAGTTCCCTTAGAAGGGAACCAAGAAGCTTTAAAAACTACTACAAACCCTATAACATTATATATATACACACTCACCTAAAGGATTATTAGGAACACCATACTAATACTGTGTTTGACCCCCTTTCGCCTTCAGAACTGCCTTAATTCTATGTGGCATTGATTCAACAAGGTGCTGAAAGCATTCTTTAGAAATGTTGGCCCATATTGATAGGATAGCATCTTGCAGTTGATGGAGATTTGTGGGATGCACATCCAGGGCACAAAGCACCTGTTCCACCACATCCCAAAGATGCTCTATTGGTTTGAGATCTGGTGACTGTGGGGGCCATTTTAGTACAGTGAACTCATTGTCATGTTCAAGAAACCAATTTGAAATGATTCGAGCTTTGTGACATGGTGCATTATCCTGCTGGAAGTAGCCATCAGAGGATGGGTACAAGGTGGCCATAAAAGGATGGACATGGTCAGAAACAATGCTCAGGTAGGCCGTGGCATTTAAACGATGCCCAATTGGCACTAAGGGGCCTAAAGTGTGCCAAGAAAACATCCCCCACACCATTACACCACCACCACCAGCCTGCACAGTGGTAACAAGGCATGATGGATCCATGTTCTCATTCTGTTTACGCCAAATTCTGACTCTACAATCTGAATGTCTCAACAGAAATCGAGACTCATCAGACCAGGCAACAGTTTTCCAGTCTTCAACTGTCCAATTTTGGTGAGCTCTTGCAAATTGTAGCCTCTTTTTCCTATTTGTAGTGGAGATGAGTGGTACCCGGTGGGGTCTTCTGCTGTTGTAGCCCATCCGTCTCAAGGTTGTGCGTGTTGTGGCTTCACAAATGCTTTGCTGCATACCTCGGTTGTAACGAGTGGTTATTTCAGTCAGAGTTGCTCTTCTATCAGCTTGAATCAGTCGGCCCATTCTCCTCTGACCTCTAGCATCAACCAGGCATTTTCTCCCACAGGACTGCTGCATACCGGATGTTTTTCCCTTTTCAAACCATTCTTTGTAAACCCTAGAAATGGTTGTGCGTGAAAATCCCAGTAACTGAGCAGATTGTGAAATACTCAGACCGGCCCGTCAGGCACCAACAACCATGCCACGCTCAAAAATGCTTAAATCACCTTTCTTTCCCATTCTGACATTCAGTTTGGAGTTCAGGAGATTGTCTTGACCAGGACCACACCCCTAAATGCATTGAAGCAACTGCCATTTGATTGGTTGATTAGATAATTTCATTAATGAGAAATTGAACAGGTGTTCCTAATAATCCTTTAGGTGAGTGTATATATATCCAGCACATGAGGGGAGGAGTGTGAGGGTGAAATTAGCACCTAACACATTCACATTACATTACGGTGTACACTGCTGCACCTCCTCTAGTGTCGTTTTACTGTTTTTATAAAAAATAAAAACCCTTGTAAACTATTGTAAACATCTACTCTGTTCATCCAGCACGAGTTGCAGTCGCACACAGACTATGACACAGTGCAGCAGGAATCACAGTTCACTGATCACGTGACGATGGTGGAGGATTCGTTGCGCAACAGAGCGTTTAAAAAATCGTAAAAATAAAAAATCATCTTTTGGAAATTGATCTTAATGCCTTAATTAGAAAAATGAGGAAAAATCCAACCTTTAAGGACACCAATTTTCTTTGTGTATGAATAATGTATCATGAATAAATAAATGTTCTTCCTTAAAATACAGGGTGCATAAGTCAGGCCCCCCCTCTGTTAAATTCCCATAGAGTCAGGCAGATTTTTATTTTTAAAGGCCGGTTATTTCATGGATCCAGGATAATATGCATCCTGATAAAGTTCCCTTGGCCTTTGGAATTAAAATATCCCACATCATCACTTCACCATACCTAGAGATTGGCATGGTGTTATTTCAGTTAGCCTAATAGCTGGTTTGATTTGCATTGAAAGATGATCTTATGGAAAGTACCCCATGCCAATCTCTAGGTATGGTGAAGGGAATGTGATGATGTGGGTTTATTTTAATTCCAAAGGCCAAGGGAACTTTATCAGGATGCATATTATCCTGGATCCATGAAATAACTGGCCTTTAAAAATACAAATCTCCCTGACTCTATGGGAATTTAACATAGGGGGGGCCTGACTTATGCACCCTGTATTTTAAGGAAGAACATTTATTTATTTATGATACATTATTCATACACAAAGAAAATTGGTGTCCTTAAAGGTTGGATTTTTCCTCATTTTTCTAATTAAGGCATTAAGATCAATTTCCAAAAGATGATTTTTTATTCCTCTTTTTAGGCAACTTTAGCATGGGTGTCCTAACTTATTCACACCACTGTATATATATTAGGGGTGTAACGATACACATATTCGCATTGAACCTGTTACGAACTACTCTGAGAAGAGGGTTGAGATCCAAACGCAGCTTTATTTGAGGGCAATCCAGAGGCGTAATCCAATGTACAGGCAAGGGTCATACACAGACAGGCAGTCCAAAACAGATAAACAAAGAAACAAACAAAACAGGCAGGGACCAAGGCAAGAGAGTAATCCAGGGAACAGGGCAAGATATCCAAAACCAAGAGACAAGAAAACCATAAGAATGCTCAGAAATGCAGTGTAACACTTAAACAAGACTTCGCGGTGAGTGAATGAATGAACATGGTATAAATAGACAAGGACTAACAGGGTGATGAGAAACAGGTGAATGCAATCAGAGACCAACCAGGTGATGAGACACAGGTGAATGAAATGATGAATGCTGATGAATCCGGGGAGTGAATTATGGGAAATGTAGTTAGTGAGGAAGTGATGAAAGTCTATTGTGGAGCGCCCTCTGGTGGCTCTCGAGGGCACTCCAGCTGGTGATCGTTACAGAACCGTTCGGTACGAGGCTTTCGGTTCGGTACGCATTACAAATCGAATGATTCGTTGGACCATTTTTCCTGCCGGTGCGACCAAAAATTTGTTAACAGCAGCGCTGGTGCGACCACCACAACGTTTCCCAACATCAAATGGCAAACGTAATGAAAGCGTAATGAAACCACGCTACTCGTTATTTTGTGCTTCACGGACCGTTTATCAGTTTGGACCTATGTCAATGCAGCGCGAGCCAATCTTGATCAAGCGACACTGTTGATCCAGTAAAGAAAACATTTGAATTTACCACAGAAGTAATAACAGCGCTGCAAGATCTAGTGAGAAGCATTCACATTTCTCCGTTATTAACCGTAGATCTCTATTAGATCAAAAAGTGCTGACGTGGAAACCAGGAGAAACATTGTGCCATGAATGAACTAGTTATAGGCTTTAAGTCCACAAATCAGCAACATTCACCATGGATTTAATGTAGTAAAACTAACTGTAACCATGGAAGTTTGGCAGGAATAGTAAAATGCTTTCAAGTACATCACACATCTTTTTCCAGCACTTCAAAACTCAAATATTATCATATTTAAAGGTTATTTTTAATGTGATGACCAAAACATTATTTGTTCATCCTTCAAAGATTACTCCAATTTATAAAATTAAAAGTTTCAAGATGTAGGAAAACACATTTATTTAAAAAAAAAAAAAAAAAAAAATTATAAATAATTTTCTTTTTTAAATCAAGGAAATTTCTCTGACATTTCTTTCTTTTTTCTATATCAAAAACGTACTGAATTGTGACACCACTGTGTCGTATCGAACCGAACAGTGAATTTTGTGAACTGTTACACCCCTAATATATATATAGATAGATAGAGTTGATATAGAGAGAAACCTAGCAACAGTAATGAAGAGTTGTAATTGGCTCCGGCAATGTAATAAGGCAGGGAGCAGCAGCGGATGGGTGTTTAGCTTGTAAACATCTGCCGTCCTTGTGCCAAGGTGTTTAAGGGCTGTGCCCAGGGACCAGTGTGCAACATCTGGGCCTAATGGTGCACCGTGCCACGAGCTCCTCGCATTTGTAAAGCCCTGCTTTACCTCATTCCTCCCCTTACATTAGGGGCTGTTAACATCTCATACACCATGTAACGGCACTCAGAAAGCTAACTGGTGAAACTGAAAGTACTGCAGCTCTCATTCCAACACTAGTCCTTGAGAAAATCACATCTAATAAGATCAAAAAGTGCAGAAAGCCAGAAAGAATTTGACACTGGACCCAAATGTGTTTTTGAGGGATGTTGGACTATTTCTTGTTCTTGAACGAAAAGAACATAGAAAGAACTCAAACAGGAATGTATTAGAAAGCTGAATTTATGACCAGCTGCATGCTGGGAAACGCATATAATCAGAAATGAGAAAGGGCCCATTATCAAATCATTACAAAATTAAAACAACAAAACAGGACAATCCAGTGATATATTTCAAAGAGTCTAGATTTTTGCATACAAGACTGAATTTACATTGCCAAAGCATTGCTATATAGTTTCTCTGAGTATTTTTAAAGAATATTTTATTGTAATTACAACTTTTACATATCCCAATCTCTCTCTTTGTTCTTCTTTTATCACTCCACAAAACATTTACTCTCCATGTACTGTACAGCACTCCAGTAAACCTCCAACTCTCTCTCTCTCCTCGCTATCTTTCAGCACTAGTTTTATTCCACTCTGTTCCTGTTCCATCACTCATAATATTATGTTCATCCCTCACATCAACACTCATCTCTCCCTTGCTCCTCAAAAGTTGTATGATCCCAAATTCAGCTTTCTCCACTCCATCAGTAGCTGATTTCAGAGCCGCTCTGCACTCTGTCAACCCTCCACTCCCACGTTCCTCTCTGCTCCCTCATCAACTTCTTCTTCCTCTCCTGTATCAACCCTGCTAAATTTCCAGACCAATTCTTTCACTTTTTCTTGTTCCTTATCTCTTTTTTTCTCCTCTCAGCCTCACTCATATGCAAGTGATCATTGTTATGGGCACCTTTAGCTGACGTATTGAAAAATCAAGTCTTTTTTTTTTATATTGTCTGTATATGGTTGCAAATTTTAACAAGGTAACTAGCAATTAAGTAACTTGAAAACCCCAATTGTTTCCTAAAATGCATTGTGTGATGGTAATGACAGAAGTATTGGGGACAACAATTATTATTTTTTAAATAATTCTACACATAAATAAATAAATAAATAAATATATAATTTAACACAAAATCTTTCAATAAATCTATAAAATTCTCTTGTGTCTCTGTTCAAAAAATGTCTAGGTAGGGGACAAGTAAAATAATCATTAAAAAATGAGAGATAAGTAGTGTAACGAGGTTAGATGTTACGGGAAGAAGGAGGCGGGAACCGGCGAACATTCAACAAACTTTGATATCAAAAATAAAACAAATACAAAATAAAAGTAAAAGACAGCAGCCCCTCACGGACGACTGCTGTCACATAAAACAAAACAAACACAACACAAGTCCAGGTCTGGCCTCTCTCTATCTCCACTGTCGCCGCTCCTCCTTTTATGCTTCCGCTCCACCGTGAGAGATATGTGACCGGTGCGTCGCGCAGCTGGCGCTCATCAGTAATCGCTCATCAGTAATCGCTCACAGCCCTCGGCCTCGTCCTACTCGCCACAATGAGAACTCATGAGAGATTTATATCATTTAATACAAATTCTTAAGTTCTTAGTAATATTAGTTTTAAAGTTTTGTAATTTTAAGAAACTTCATAAATTTATTTAAAGTGCCCCTATTACGGTTTTTCAAATATTCCCTTTCATGCATGTGTATGATATATGTGTAATATAGCTGTTTGTGAATGTAAACGTTCTGCAAAGTTGTAGTCTAAAGTTCACGATAAATAAAGTTATTGTCTCCCAAAAGAAAGAATCGACTCTGAACCGCCTTTACGAGTTGTTTTTAATTCGAAACCTACTGCTTGTATTCGTCTAGGCACTGGAAGGTGGCAGCACTAGTGGCGTTTTAATGGGGATCCCAATCAGTACGGTACGTCTGTCTACGTCGAACGTGACCGAACTGAAAGGGAACATCTTGGTTACGTATGTAACTCTCGTTCCCTGAAGGAGGGAACAGAGACGTAGTCCTGTCGCCACTATTGCTGGACCACTGCTGACTCCGGGCTCCGCTCGGCTCCTCAACGAAAAACAAATGGTGCGTGCATCCACTTCCATATTTATACCCGCGCCGCGCCGCGGAGTGTGAGATGTAAATCTCGCACGCCAATGTGCATTGGCTTGTTCTCAGGGAACCATGGTTACATACGTAACCTGAGATGTTCCTTATCGAAAGGAAACTCGCGCTGCTATCCTTAGGGTTCACTATGGGGAACGGAATACCCACGCTGCCATGCTGAAGGAATGAGTGCCCTATTGGCTGAACTAAGTAAAATGACTCAAAAGAGTCCTCATCCCTAAGGTGGACCAGCAACAATCATAGACTGGAGCTTCTCAAGAACGGAGGATGAAAAGGATGACTAAAGTGAGGAAGCTACATTCATATTCAGGCCAGCGTCGAAGGAGGCTCACAGAGAGCCTAACACTCAGAACTTCTGTTCAGGCAGCCCTAAAGAGTGGATGCCTCAAACAAGAGGCCTAGGCAACACTCTAACCCAGTGGGAGTACCGAGAAAGTCTCAGAATGAGCTAAGCTCAGTCTAACTGGCCCATGAATTTCCGCAGAGTGGAGTTCGTACTACAATGACTTTCATAATGAGAGGAGGCCTAGCAACACTCGCACTGAGGTCAGTAGCCAAGGAGGCTCCAAAATAGCCTGATGACCTAGCATACTACCCTAATGACTAGCCGAGCTCTAGGAGCGGAGGCCTCAGTATGACAATTTTACAGGTGCCCTTTTATACTCACGGTTGACGTGACGTCATAGGCTGCTGCATGCCAGGGCTGCACGATAAATTGTAATTTCCATGTAATCGCACTTAAACCAATTTGGCTTATTGTGATTTTGAAATCGCAAAGACTGATTATTTTTTATGCGCAGTTTGTCATTGATGTACAGCTCTGTAAACGCAGCTCCATCTAAATCGAGAGGAGACCTAATAATGCCCCATGCTCAGGACATCTCGCAAGGAGGCTCAAAGAAAGCCTACCACTTACAATCGCTATCCCAGCGGAGGCCTCAAAAAATAAAACTCTTTCTCGCGAGAGGAGGCCTATCAATGCTCGCAGTAGCCAAGGAGGCTCACAGAGAGCCTAACAACTTAGCCGAGCTCTAGGAGCAGAGGCCTCAGCATGCCGACTCTCCAAATTGAGAGGAGACCTAACAACTCCCTACGCTCAGGATATCTTGCAAGAAGGATCACAGAGAGCCTACAACTCGGAATTGCTGTCCTAGCGGAACTCTTGGTAGCTGAAGCCTCAAAGATAAATCTCTCTAGTGAGAGGAGGCCGGACGACACTCACAGTAGCCAATGAGGCTCACAGAGAGCCTAACCACTTAGCCTATGGCTGAGCTCATAGGATGAATACAGTACGTCCTACGCCTGTCAAGGAAGCTAAATAACAGGGCTATTAGCCTACCACAGTAATGGGAGGAGCTCAGAGGAGTGGAGGCCTCTAATGGAACGACTCTCTAAAGCTAAAGGAGTCTTGAAGCGCAAAAGAGTGGAGGATAAACCCAAGGACAGAGAACTGTGTTTTACGCACTGGCTTCCTACACACGAGTCTCACTCCACTCTGGCTTGGGGCATGAGATGGTGCGGCCATCCAATGGTGCTTTCTAAAGGCAGTGGCCAAGGAGGGTCAAAAGCCTGACAACTCAGCACCACTGCGTGGTGGAGCTCTGCGGATGGAGGCTTCAACATGACAACTCTCTCAAATGAGAGGAGGCCTAGCAATGTCCAAAGCAAAACTCCACTCATAGTGAAAGGGCATAACTATGGAGGCTCATAGAAAGTAGTAACTAAGGAGGCTCACTGAGAGCCTACTACTTAGTAAACTATCTGGCGTCAGAAAAAGCATTCACAACCAGCTTACTTCTGAAAGCAGTGGCCAAGAAGTACTGCCTGCCGAGCTCTGGGGACAGAGGCCTGAATAGTGAAAGGGCGTGCCGTGCTATTGGCGTGCTATGCTCAGAGCAGCTTACCAAGGAGACTTTGCAAAGACTAACTCTGACCCGCTATTCAGGTGGAGCTCTAGGGAGTGTAGGCCTGAAAGAGTGACTCTCTATAAAGAGAGGAACCCTAACAACACTCCGCTGCTGTAAAGGCAGTAGTCAAAGAGACTCACAGAGAGCCTAACAACCTAGCGTACTGACTAGCTGATCTCTGAGGACAGCATGGCGACTCTCTCTAACGTGAGGCGGCCTAATGATGTCCTATTCTCAGGAGCTAAATGCACGTGCTCCTCTCTCATGTACAAACAAACAGTCTCCATAAGACAAGAAAGACGATGACCTATTTTACAGGTGCCCTTTTATACTCACGGTCGCACCAGTGGTGACGTCATAGGCTGCCGCATGCCAGGACTGCACGATAAATTGTAATTTCCATGTAATCGCACTTAAACCAATTTGCCTTATTGTGATTTTGAAATCGCAAAGACTGTGATTATTTTTTATGCGCAGTTTGTCATTGATGTACAGCTCTGTAAACGCAGCTCCATCTGAAAGCACTGTGAGTTTGAGTCACTTATAACGTGCATTTGAAAAAGCAACCACCGTCAAACATCTTTCCAAACATGAGAAGCATTTATGAACCTCTTGTCTAACAGAAGACAACATTTAATAACATGCTTTTACTCTAAACTCACTTCATAACGACAATTGAGCATCCTTCTGTGAGATGATGTGGCTTCTTACACAGAAAAAGGCAGCGGTGTGTTTATTAGTCATGTTTAATCAATCAAAGCATTTCAATCTTCTGCTTATTCAGCTACAGCAGGGGTAGGCAAGTTCGGTCCTAGGGAGTCGCTGTCCTGCAGAGTTTGGCTCCAACACTGAAAAAAACCTCACCTGCCTATAGCCTTAGTAATCCTGAAGACATTGATTAGCTTGTTCAGGTGTGTTTAATTAGGGTTGGAACTAAATTCTGCAGAACAGCACCTCTCTAGGACCGAACTTGCCTACCCCTGAGCTACAGCGATGATGCCCGATAGGGATTTCCTGGAATGATGTGCGTTATCGTACTTCAGGGGCGGGCTTATTTGGCATGTCTGCGTGAGAGCACCCTCTGGCTTTCAGATGGAGCAACATTTACTACCGATTAGCCGCACTGCACTGACAAACTGCGTATAAAATAATCGCAGTTACTTTGCGATTAATTGTGCAGCCCTACCGCGTGCCAATGCCAAGTTCATTGTCGTGTTTAGACTCATGCTTCAGATACCAGTCATGCCTGAGGCATTCCCCATAGCAACCCCTAGGGAACACAACTCGAGTTCCCCTTCGAAAGGAAACATGATATATAATATTATCTGTCCATGAAAAAACAAAAGCAAACAGTTTACAGAGAACAAAATAGAAATATATCTCTCCAGTAATCCATATCCTCCTTTTTTTCTGAAGACAACTGCCACTGCTACACTTAGTAAAGGCCCAAATTGTGCATTTATTGGTTGTTATTAAAAAAAAACTGCACATCTGCATAAAAATTATGTAGTTCATAATAAAGAAACTTAAATACCCTGTTTCTCTAAAAATCGTCGAAAGTCTTACCATGATTTAGAACTTGAAGGATTTAAAGCTCATGTGAATGTCTACGATGCCATCTTGTAAAAAAAAAAAAAAAAAAAAGAGAGAAAACACACACCTCAAGCTATAGCAGTTTAACTTGCGATCACATTTTATATTTTGTGGTTCCCTTTCGTTGTCACTCCGAGTTACGTCGGATGACGACGAAATGGGGTTTCGCTTAGAAAGCCTATCAACTTCGAGTATTACAAAACGAGCCAATGGCAAAGAAATGCCATGGGTCTGCGGAATTTGCATGACGTAACTCCACCCCACCTCGTGGGTATAAAAGGAGGAAGTCCGCAACAGCAGTTTATGTTTTCGCTTCGGAGCCAAGTGTATTCTTCTCTCCACAAGCCAACTCTGAATTATCAGCTTCACGAACGAGTGCCTCGAGTGTTGGTGTGACGGCGATCTCCGGCGAGTGCGTGCTTCCTGCTTATCTCTGCAGTGGTTCATCAGAGAGCGCGTGCTTCCCCGGGCGCTTCAACACGTGAGTTCTCTCTCTAAAAGAGCGCACGCGGCACGTCTTTTTAAAGACGGCTCGCCCGTGCATTTAAAAAAAAAAAAAAAAAAGCAGCAATGGTTGCGGCAGCTTGGTATCGGACTCTGATGGGCACGAGCGTTGTCTGGTATGTTTGGGCTTGATCATACTAGAGCAGCGCTCGTGGATGACTCATGTTCTCTCTGTGGGAACATGATCATCGCGTCATATAGGTCGAGACCCTGTGAACTCGCAAGAGTGAGAGTCCCCTCATCCACCCCCCGATCTTCGGCTGGTGGCCAGGGTGACCTGAGGGTGTTGGTCTGGAACAAGGCGCCGACTCCGTGTCCGTGACCCCAGCCTCCCCTCAACGGCGGTGCCCGCTAGTGAATAGGTGATTCCCACGAGTCTACCCTCTGGTGGCCCGTGTGTTTCATTTAAAGCTACAGAGGATGATACTATGTTTGTAGCAGCTTCACAAGGTGGGTTTGATTCTCTGCGAAGTGACGACTCGTCACAGCTGCCACCCTCTGGTGTGCATACGGCTGTGCCTGAGTCTGATCCAGAGATGACGGCCATGCTTTCCTGGGACGATTGGTTTTTGGGTAAGGCCGCCGACCCTCGTCCACGGCAAACCCCAATACCTTCCCTCCCGGACGTGCATGATGAGATCTCGAAGTCCCAGAAGACCCCCTGGTTTTCTCGGGACCGCTCGCTGATCTCATCCGCCTTTCCCCCCTCGATGGGGCCGCTGTCACGGGTACACTGGGGTTCCCCCGGCTGAACGCTCTGTTGCGATGCTATGTGTCCTCAGAGTGCTTCTTCTCGGCGCAATCCTAAGCACCCGCCCGTGGTCTATGGTTTTCGTCTACATTTGTGGCGAGATCCTATAGCACCACGGGACTGGCAGCCGCCTCTCTGCAGGCCATGGCCATTCTGCTGGTCCTCGACCCAGATGCTCATGGACTTGCACGAGGGCGGGACTGACCCAGGGCTCTTCACTGAGTCGCGCGCCGCCACTGACCTTGCTCTCCGAGCGACGAAAGTGGCCGTACGCTCCCTGGGTCAGGTGATGCCTACCATTCTGTGGCTGAACCTGTCTGATGTGCTGAATGTCGCGCGGCCCCGTCTGTCCGACGTTCCCATATCCCAGGTCGGCCTCTTCGGCGGTGCGGTTGAGAACTTCGCCCAACAGCTCTCAACCGCCCATGTGCAGACTGACGTGATTCTGTCCCGATGGCCCGTCGTCCGCTCAGATCCCTCGGTCTGCCCACTGCCGAAGGCGCCCCCCCCGCGGCTCCCACCCCGCCCGTTTAAAGAGACGGGCCGGCTCTGGAAGCCGCGGGCGGACGCCACAGCCCTCTCCAGCCCCGCCCCCCGCTACGTGCCGGGTTAAGCGGCGCTCCTGAGATGGGCTCCACAGAGATGGGACTCAGTTCTTCCAGGAGTTGGTAGCAGGACCACTCCTTTCCCCGGTGGAGGGCCGGGGAAAAATCCTTATTCTCCTAAGAACTGACTCTCCCGTCTCTGGGAAGACAGAGTTCTCGGACGACACAGAGCGCCGCCCACAAGCCGTGCTCTCCTCGTCCCCCTCTGTTCCAGAGGTGCTTGACACGGCGTGCCGTCCACGGACCGCTTCGCCCCTGTCCCCCTCTGTCGCCAGACCCCTGCCAGAGCAGGCCCCCGCGGGACGACCAGCATGGTCCTCCCCTGGCCCCCTCTGTCAGGGCGCGGTTGCTAACTGTGCCCCCACACCGGGCCGCTATGCCGTCCACGTCTGGGCCAGTTACTCCGCTTTGCTGCCCCTCCGGGGGGACGCCTGTCGTCCGCTTGATCCCGCTGGTTCAGTTCTTGGGAGCCTGGTTAGAGCTTCCCCGTCTGTCCCGCTGGATCGCGCGCACCATCAGGCTCGGCTTGCGATTCAGTTCGCACGGTCTCCTCCCCGCTTCAGGGGAGTCCGCTCCACTTTGGTCGGTGGCAATGCCCCTATCATGAGAGCAGAGATTGCCACCCTGCTGGCGAAGGGTGCAATCGAGACTGTCCCTCCAGCCGAGATGAGGTCCGGGTTCTACAGCCCCTACTTCATTGTCCCCAAGAAAACCGGTGGGTTACGGCCAATCCTGGACTTGCGCGTGCTGAACCGCTCCCTTCACAGGCTGCCGTTCAAGATGCTCTCCGCCAAACGCGTTCTCGAATGCGTGCGGCCCCAGGATTGGTTTGCAGCGATCGACCTGAAGGACGCCTACTTTCATGTCTCCATTCTTCCTCGACACAGACCGTTCCTACGGTTTGCTTTCGAGGGGCAGGCATACCAGTACGCGGTTCTCCCTTTCGGGCTAGCCCTGTCTCCTCGCACCTTCACGAAGGTCGTCGAGGCTGCCCTTGTTCCCCTTCGGGAACACGGGGTTCGCATCCTGAGTTATATCGACGACTGGCTGATCCTAGCCCACTCTCGAGATCAGGTTTGCGAACACAGGGACCTAGTGCTCCGGCACCTAGCTCGTCTGGGCCTTCGGGTCAACTGGGAGAAGAGCAAACTTTGCCCCGTGCAGAGGATCTCTTTTCTCGGTATGGACATCGACTCGGTCGCCATGTCCGCGCAGCTTACGAGCGAGCGCGCACGCGCAGTCACTGCTGACTTGCCTGAGACATCTCAGGAGCAAGAATGCGGTTCCACTGAAACATTTTCAGAGGCTCCTGGGGCATATGGCATCTGCAGCCGCGGTCACGCCGCTCGGATTGCTTCATATGAGACCGCTTCAGCTTTGGCTTCGCGACCGAGTCCCGAGGTGGGCATGGCATCAAGGCACGCTCCGGGTACCAGTTACTCCGACCTGCCGTCAGTTCCTCACCCCGTGGTCGAACCTCAGTTTTCTCAGGGCGGGTGTCCCCCTGGAACGAGCTTCCCGGCATGTTGTGGTCTCCACGGATGCCTCCACCACGGGCTGGGGCGCCATGTGCAATGGACATGCTGCTGCGGGCTCCTGGACAGGACCCCAGCGGCTATGGCATGTCAATTGCCTCGAGTTGTTGGCAGTACAACTTGCCCTGCACCGCTTCCGGGCGTTGCTCAGGGGTCAACACGTACTAGTCCGCTCAGACAATACCGCTACTGTAGCGTACATCAACCATCAAGGTGGTCTACGCTCCCGCCGTATGTCACAACTCGCCCGCCACCTCCTTCTATGGAGTCAGAAGCATCTGAGGTCGCTTCGAGCCATTTTCATTTCCGGAGCCCTGAACTGTGCAGCCGACGAGCTCTCATGGCTTCAGCCCCTCCCTGGAGAATGGCGACTCCATCCCCAGTCGGTTCAGCTGATTTGGGACCAGTTCGGGGACGCACAGATAGATCTGTTTGCCTCTCACGACTCGACCCATTGCGCCCTGTATTTTTCCCTGACCGAGGGCACGCTCGGCACGGATGCACTGGCGCACAGCTGTCCGCCGGGCCGCAAATATGCGTTTCCCCCAGTGAGCCTTCTTGCGCAGACCTTGCGCAAGGTCAGGGAGGACGAGGAGCAGGCCATTTTGGTCGCGCCGTATTGGCCCGGCCGGACCTGGTTCCCCGAACTTGCACTCCTCGCGACAGCACCTCCCTGGCCCATTCCTCTGAGGAAGGACCTTCTTTCTCAGGGACGGGGCACCCTATGGCACCCTCGCCCCGATCTCTGGAGCCTCCACGTGTGGCTCCTGGACGGCTCGAGGTAGGTTTGAGTACCCTTCCACCTACGGTGGCGGCTACCATCACTTCCGCTAGAGCGTCGTCCACGAGACACGTCTACGCGTTGAAGTGGAACCTCTTCGTCGACTGGTGCTCTTCTCACCGAGAAGACCCCCGGAGATGCTCGATCAGCGTTGTGCTTTCCTTCCTTCAGCAGGGGTTGGAGCGAAGGCTGTCTCCCTCCACCCTTAAGGTCTATGTTGCCGCCATTGCCGCACACCATGACCTAGTCGAAGGTAAGTCGGTAGGGAAGCACGACCTGGTCATCAGGTTCCTGAGAGGAGCGAGGAGACTAAATCCTCCTCGCCCTCCTCTCGTTCCCTCTTGGGACCTCTCAGTGGTTCTAACTGCCCTGAAGAGTGCTCCCTTTGAGCCCCTGCAGTCAGTCGAGCTTAAGTTCCTGTCAATGAAGACAGCGCTCCTGGTTGCACTGGCCTCCATCAAGAGGGTAGGGGACCTGCACGCATTCTCCGTCGACGAAGCGTGCCTGGAATTCGGACCGGCTTTCTCTCACGTGATCCTGAGACCCCGGCCCGGATATGTGCCCAAGGTTCCTACCACTCCCTTTCGGGACCAGGTGGTGAACCTGCAAGCGCTGCCCCCGGAGGAGGCAGACCCAGCCTTGGCACTGCTCTGTCCAGTACGCGCTCTTCGCGCCTATGTAGACAGGACGCGGTGTTTCAGGACCTCAGACCAGCTCTTTGTCTGTTATGGTGGGAAGCTGAAGGGAAAGGCTCTCTCCAAGCAAAGGTTGTCTCACTGGATAGTGGACGCCATTGCCTTGGCTTACCAGCAGCAAGGTCGACCGTGCCCCCTTGGTGTGACGGCCCACTCCACCCGGAGTGTGGCATCCTCTTTGGCTCTAGCGCATGGCGCCTCGCTAACAGACATCTGCAGAGCTGCAGGCTGGGCGACACCTAACACATTCGCCAGATTCTATAATCTCAGAGTGGAGCCAGTGTCCTCTCATGTACTCGCTTCAACTAGCTAGTACCGGACCCGCTCAGGTGTCTTCGCTTGCTCGCCATTCCACTCCACGGACTGGATACGTGTGATATTCTCCTCAGGTGAGCTTCCCGAAAGCCCTGAGTTCCTCCAGCACTCCTGACGTCGGCGCCAGTGTCTATTGCCTGCGCGTCGGCTAGGTGCCTCCCGTGTGCATGGTCCCTTCCCTGAGCGACCCCCACATGTGTATTTCCACTGTAAGCCTCTCTGAGCATGTGTCTTTCCCTTGGCAAGCCACCTTGCCACCCCTGGGGTTGAAATATTCCACCTGCGGCTGGACACCCCAGTGTTCTCCATATGTTTCCTTCGGGTCATATGTGTATTCTCTAAGTCCCCCCCCTCTGGGTTGGCATTAATTGCATACTTCCCCTAGCTTGGGATATGCTTCCCAGTGTACCTTGGTATTCCTGTGTTAAATGGAGTCCTTCGTCCAGTCT